>WOVY01010462.1:0-542500 GCA_013436015.1 Rhipicephalus annulatus
CAAAAAGCTACCAATATGGATAGGATAGTTAAAATAGCGGAGGAGGTTTTAAGAGATCTGTACAGTAGCCGAGACAACTACGACCTTAATACTATAAAAACTAGCAGTAACCCAGATTACACCCCACCAGTAATGATAGAAGAAGTCAGAAAAGCTTTGGAGAGCATGCAAAGGGGAAAAGCTGCTGGTGAGGATCAGGTAACATCAGATCTGCTGAAAGATGGAGGACAGATTGTGTTAGAAAAAACTAGCCACCCTGTTTACGAGGTGTCTCCTGACGGGAAGAGTACCAGAGTCTTGGAAGAACGCTAACATCATCTTAAACATAAGAAAGGAGATGACAAGGACTTGAAGAATTACAGGCCGATCAGCTTGCTCTCTGTAGTATACAAGCTATTTACAAAGGTAATTGCTAACAGAGTAAAGAAAACATTAGAATTCAATCAACCAAAGGAACAAGCAGGATTTCGAACAGGCTACTCAACAATTGACCACATTCATACTATCAATCAGGTAATAGAGAAATGCTCAGAGTATAACCAACCACTATACATAGCCTTCATAGATTACGAGAAGGCGTTTGATTCAGTAGAAATATCAGCCGTCATGCAAACACTGCGGAATCAGGGCGTAGATGAAGTATATATAAACATTCTGGAAGAAATCTACAGGGGATCAACTGCTACCATAGTGCTTCATAAAGAAAGCAACAGAATACCAATCAAGAAGGGTGTAAGGCAGGGGGACACAATTTCCCCAATGCTATTTACCGCGTGCTTACAGGAGGTTTTCAGAAGCCTAGAATGGGAACAGTTAGGGATAAGAGTCAATGGAGAATACCTTAGTAACCTGCGCTTCGCCGATGACATTGCATTGCTGAGTAGCTCGGGGGACGAGTTGCAACTCATGATTACGGAGTTAGACAAGGAGAGCAGAAAGATGGGTCTTAAAATTAATCTGCAGAAAACGAAAGTAATGTACAACAACCTCGGCAAGGAGCAGCGCTTCGAGATAGGTAATAGTGCACTTGAAGTTGTAAAAGACTATGTCTACTTAGGCAGGTAATAACCGCAGAGCCGAACCACGAGATCGAAGTAACTAGAAGAATAAGAATGGGGTGGAGCACATTCGGCAAGCACTCTCATATTATGACAGGTAGATTGTCATTATCCCTCAAGAGGAAGGTATATAACAGCTGTATCTTGCCGGTACTCAGCTACGGAGCAGAAACCTGGAGACTACAAAGAGGGTTCAGCTTAAATTGAGGACGACGCAGCGAGCAATGGAAAGAAAAATGGTAGGGGTAACCTTAAGAGACAAGAAGATAGCAGAGTGGATTAGGGAACAAACGGGGGTTAAGGATATCATAGCTGAAATCAAGAAGAAGAAATGGACATGGGCAGGGCATGTAGCGCGTAGACAGGATAACCGCTGGTCATTAAGGGTAACTGACTGGATTCCCAGAGAAGGGAAGCGGGTTAGGGGGAGACAGAAGGTTAGGTGGGCAGATAAGATTAAGAAGTTTGCGGGTATAAATTGGCAGCAGCAAGCACAGGACCGGGTTAACTGGCAAAACATGGGAGAGGCCTTTGTCCTGCAGTGGACGTAGTCAGGCTGATGATGATGATGATGACACTCTGCCATGGAGGGCGTGCTATACATTTGTTCTGAGCTAAAAAGCCCCTGATGCGTTGGCTTCCCTGCAATGCATAGTCGAAACTAGCGAAAGAAGTTGAGGCCCTTATCAGCCCTGATAAGGCTCATCTTTAGTCTGACGTCAAACTTTGCCGTGGAGGGCGTTTTATGGATTTGTTCCGAGCTAAAACGCCCCTGACATGTTGGCTTTCCCGCAATGTTTGGTCTAAAGTAGTGAAAAAATTTGAGCTTATCAGGACTGGTAAGGTCACAAAATTCTTTCGCTAGTTTCGACCATGCTTTGTGGAGAAGCCAGTGTATCAGGGGCACTTTAGCTTGAAACAAATGCAATAGTACGCCCTCCATCGCAAAGTGTGACGTCACACAAAAGTTGAGCCTTATCAAGGCTGATAAGGGCCTAAACTTTTTTCGCTAGTTTCGACCATGCATTGCAAGGAAGCCGGCACTTCAGGAGCACTTTAGCTAGAAACAAACGCATAATATCCTCTATGGCAAGGTGTGGCGCCAGATAAAAGTTGAGCCTTATCGAGGCTGATAAGAGCCTATATTTTTTTCGCTAGTTTTGACCAAGAATTGTGGAGAAGCTAACGTATTAGGAGCTCTTTGGCCAGAAATAAACGCATAGTACGCCCTCCATGGCAAGGTTTGACGTCGGACAAATATTGAACCTTATCAGGACTGATAAGGGCCTGAACTTTATTCACTAGTTTCGACCATTCATTGAGGGAAAGCCAACGCATCAGGAGCATTTTAGCTTGGAATAAATGTAAAGGACGCCCTCCACTGCAAGGTGAGACGTCAGACAAAAGTTGAGCCTTATCGGGGCTGATAAGGGCCTCAATATTTTTCGCCAGTGTCGACCATACATTCACTTCACTTCACTTCACTTCACTTTATTTTCCTTAAAGACCCCCGAGGGGGTATTACATAAGGGGTGGGTTAACAAATAAAGTTCTGTTATTTTTTTTATTGACACGGATTTTCATTGCGAAAGACGTGCAGACAGTTGGTCGAAAAATGTTGATGGACAGGAAATGCCCACGACATCGTGGGGAAGATCATTCCAGTCGTTTGCAGTCCCGTACAAAAAAGGACGTAGAAAAAGTGGTCGTTCTAAGGCGTGGACGGGCAACTTGAAGTGGATGTCTAGTGCGGTGAGCAAAGCGGGCTGGTGGAACAATGTAGGGATGACGGAATGGGCTGTGAAAAATTTTCTGAAACAGGCAGAGGCTGGAAATTCGACGGCGAACATCAAGGTTTGAAAGAGCAAATTCTTTTTGAGGGATGATACACTAATATTATACGAATACGAAGAATAAATGAACCTAGTAGCACGGTTTTGAACTGCCTCAAGTGAGTCGATGAGATATCCTTGGTGTGGGTTCCAGATTGCAGAGGCATATTCGAATTTAGAGCGAATAAGGGATTTGTAGGCCTGTAACTTGACGTCCTGCGGGGCGTGCCGAAGGTGACGTTTCAGAAAACCTAGGGATTTGTTTGCAGATGATATAATGTTGGTAACATGCAGGCGCCAGTTAAGATCATTGCACAGGGTGACACCGGGATACTTATATGATTGCACGTGTTCGAAGGCGACGTTAGCGATTGAGTAAGGGAACAAGGAGGGGTTGCTACGGCGGTGGAAAGAGACTGTTTTACATTTGTTAGGGTTAAGTTTCGTAAGCCAGCTTCCACACCAGTCCTGCACGTGGTTAAGGTCATCTTGAATAGCGGTTTGATCTGTCGGGTTAGTGATTCAGTGATATATTACACAGTCGTCAGCAAACAAACGGATACTGGAGGAGACATGCGAAGCTAAATCATTAATATATACTAAGAAGAGAAGGGGACCAAGAACGGAGCCTTGGGGGACACCTGATGTTACTGGAAGGGAGTTAGAGGGCACGTCATCAATCGAAACAAACTGGGAGTGGTTAAACATTGCTGAGAAGCCAACGCATTAGGGCCCTTTAGCTAGAAACAAACGCATTATACGTCCTCCATGGCAAAGCGTGACGTTTGACAAAAGTTGAACCTTCAGAAAATAATATTTTCAAAGCTCCAAGGCGTACCCTTGGGGTTTGAGGTCGACCGCGGTATTCGAGCCTCTGTCCTTCCGAAATTGTGAGACGGACACTTTAACACTCCGCTACTGCCACGGCTGAATAACAGTGGGTTAGAGTTGGTCTGTACATTATGCAACCGTTTTTTAAGGAGGAAGCTCCATAAGAAGTGGGTCTCTACATCCTCAGAGATATGTAGTTGTAGTAGTAGTAGGTAGCCACTTATAGTTTAGTTCTTGCAGTGTTCACTAGATGGAGGTAGTTGATGCGAAATCCTATAAATCTAGACGGTGGAACTTGAAGTGTTCACTAGATAGCAGTAGTTGATGTGAAATGTTATAAAACTAGATGGCGGTACTTCAAGTGTTCACTAGATGGCGGTACTTGTATTTGAATAGATGCGAGATGTTAAAAACCAGATGGCTTTACCTGTCGTTCATAATGAAAAATGCGAGATGTTATAATAGGAATGATTTGGTATGTGCGGTTTAACGTCCCAAATACCACCGCATGATGATGAAAGACGCCATAGAGGAGGGCTCCGAAATTTCGACTACCTGGGGCTCTTTAACGTGCCCAGAAATCTGAGCACACGGGCCTCAGCATTTTCACCTCCATCGAAAATGCAGCCGGTGTGGCCGGGATTCTATCCCGCGACCTGTGGGTCAGCAGCCGAGTACCTTAGCCACTAGACCACCGCGGCCGGGCTATAACAGGAAATGATGTCACATATGGCGCGTGGCATTGGTGGAACGCAATCGTTGAATTTGGTGTTTCGACGTACGATAGGGGAGCGTTGTAATCAATTCCATTCGCTGTTGGCGCGTCGTGAAGCTGCGCGACACCGCTACCAAGGTCCTGCCGTGCGAGAGCGGGAGGGCCAATCTGCACGGCATACGCACACAGTGTTTCTAACGTCTTTAAATGATGATGGACTCGGCGAATTACGCGGAAGATTCACGTTTTACCGATGATTCTCTCCGAAGCTTCACCCACTAATCATGATTCACTCCGTGGATATGCTGTGATTTTTTTTACGTCCCTGCCTTGGTGCAGATGTTTTTGGCCTCCATAAAGAACGAGGTTGAAGGCATAAAATTTGTTTGTGATTAGGTATACCTCAAAAATGGCTTTTCGAAAACTCGTAATTTTCATTTTTAGAAGTTATGATCGTAATTTTATTGGATCGATTACTGGGGCTTCTTTGATCACATTGGAAAAGCCGTGGCTTTTTATTTCACAACGTATGGTCATGTTATAATTATATCAATTTCTAGGGTTTTTCCAATCAGATAGGCAAGTCTATAGGCCTTATGCCAAATTGCTGCCATCTGTCGGCCGTCGTGTGCATACCGCCATGTTAGAGGCTCGAGCGTGGCGCTGCCCGCACAGTCCGCGTGTGTTTACGTATACGCACACATAAGGCGTATCGATGTGAGGCACGTATTGGCTGAAAATTGCAGTACCAACGTATTGCCATAGAGGAATGAAAAAAAAGCAAGTGTAGAGTGGACTCTCACATGGACCTCGGCAGCCTAATATGCTAGCGCACCTGGTGGTTGGTGAGAGCAACTCACCTGCACTTCCCACTTTGGTTTCACTGGGCGAATTTCGGACTACTGTGCGCAACCGATGTTTGGCTATGGCGAAAGCTAATGATTACCGACCACTTCCTTCCGCCCAAATGGCTAGGCTATTGTTGGTCGTTTTGATTTAGCGATTTTCTACACTGTCTAACTTAAAATTGTTCGTGCCAATTGATGTGAAGGCGTGATTTTTGTTTCGACTAAGTTGTAGTAGATAGAGATGCAGGTAATTCTAATTAACTTCTGTTTTATTCATCACGCTTCTTATTTTTTTTGGGGGGGGGGGCGGAACAAGTAGTCAATTTATATATCAATCAAAGAGACAGGAAACAAAGTATCCGGATTGTTTTTTTATTCCAAGGCAAGTTAGGGGCTGAGCATATAAAAACAAAAAATGAGAATAGCCTCGCACAAAAATGCTTTGCTATGCTGTATACGTTGCATAAGCACAATGTTCACGTCTTATCACCGAATAGGGCCCAAAACTGTTTTTTAGTGAACCTCACCGTCGTCACAAGCTTCAGAAAAAGGTTACAACTGTACGAATAAGACACCGCATGAGAAACAAAGAAACACGCCTCATGCTAAGCGCTACGTGTGTGGGCGTGTTTCATATGTGGTGCTTAACGTCCCAAAACGAATGCGTGGGCGTGTTTCATTGATTGATATGTGGTGCTTAACGTCCCAAAACGAATGTGTGGGCGTGTTTCTTACATAGCGTTTTATTCAAGCAGTTGTAACTTTTTTTCAGAATGACTAGGGAGTTTTAGAATAGCGCACCGGGAGTCCTTGCGGTGCGGTCGCTGCCACTGCGCATGCGACGTAACGCCAGTCGGCATTCGCGGACCACACGCGAAAAATCCGAAATTGTGTGCGGTAATGGCGGCCCGCATGTGGCCCGCAAGCACTGGTTTCGAGGCTACGTTGTCAGTGCAATCCTGCGTTGCGGTTAGCAGCAGGGCAGACGCTATTCTAAATCTCATGTGGCGCTCGCTATGCCCGCAACGCCGTCAGCGCTTGCAAACGGTATTCTAAAGCTCCCTAATGACCCAACTATCTCAAAAACGTGTCATTCAACAAGCTTCGCCTGAAAACGTGGCTCACCTGCTGTCTCACACACAAAAACGCCGAAGCAGCCGACGGTGACGAAACCATCCTGCTGTCATGCGTGGGCATGTCGCATGCTAGTAAGGCGGGTACTCGAATCAGCGCGAATCCTATACATGCTGTTAATGACAGTGCGGCTTAACAAAAATTACCACGCATGGTGTGTGAATAAATTAATTGTTTTTATGTATAAAGAACATGCCAAATATGGGCGTATAATTATTACTTTGTAAAAAAACATTCCGTTAAATTGAAGATAACTTTTCGTTTGTTTATTTTTTGCTCTTGCGCCCTATGGCATTTGGTGAGAGTGCTGGCTTGTTACGTAGTCATGACTCATGACGTACTTGTTACGTAGTAATGACGTATACTTCCAGAGGCCAAGTTTCGCGGAGTGCCGTCTCCTAATTTTTCTTTCTCATTGGTGTTGCTTCGTTTCTTGTTGCACACAGAGAAGAACTCAGAATGCTGAAGTACCACTTAATGATTTAGCCATTTCCGGGTAAAGCTTCCCTCTGCCTTTCAATCTGGTGGCCTCCGGCCGGCACCAGTCCGGAATCCAAACCAGCTACTCCCACATTGTAAGGAGATACCTCTGTTTTATTTTTTTATTACAAGCTTGGCAAACTTATAAAAACTACGAATACATGTTATTAGGACATTTATATCACAATAAAAGTGCCTACTTCATACTGGCTTACACGGTTGAAAGCGCTTCAAGCTCACAAGCTCATTAAATACATTCACCCAGGATTGTTCATCTTTGCAAGCTGTACAATTCTTTCATGTATGCTTCCAATGAAGTATTCCCGTACTGGCCACGGATCTGCATCTGTGCGCCTCACATTCATCCTGCTTTTTCACGAGCAATGTAAGGAAAGCGGTTAGAACATGTCCTCCTGAACTGCGTCCTAATTTAATGTTTGCATAAAACGAATACTGAATGGTCCAATGGGCAGGTCGTTTGTAAAACATCCCAATGAAAAACTTCGTCCCAGCATTCTGTAAATGCATGGTCTACTGTCTCAGGTTTTTTTTGCATAATGAACAGTTCACAGACCAAGATACAGATATACATCTTTGCCCCGCCGCGGTGGTCTAGTGGTTAAGGTACTCGGCTGTTGACCCGCAGGTCGCGGGATCGAATCCCGGCTGCGGTGGCTGCATTTCCGATGGAGGCGGAAATGTTGTAGGCCCGTGTGCTGAGATTTGGGTGCACGTTAAAAAACCCCAGGTGGTCGAAATTTCCGGAGCCCTCCACTACGGCGTCTCTCATAATCATATGGTGGATTTGGGACGTTAAACCCCCCAAATCAATCAATCAATATACATCTTTCTTCAAGCCAAGTCTTCACAGGTAATGTATTCGTGCACGGCTTGAACCTTGAAAGAGGACTTGGCCAATGTACGCGCGGGAATTCATTTCGTTCTTTTAGGCACATCTTTTCTGGTCTCGTAGGGAGTACATTGATCGATACATCGGTACGGGTAGCATAATGTCTCGTAAATTCCAAACAGACGCTTCTCCGGTGCGTTTCTCAGGTATTCCGTAGAAAACCGCACTTTGATGATTGATGTGTGGAGTTTAACGTCCCAAATTATGAGATACGCCATAGTGGAGGACTCTGGCAATTTCGACCCTGTGGGGTTCTAGCACCCAAATCTGAGCACACGGGCCTACAGCATTTTCGCCTGCATTGAAAATGCAGCCGCCGCAGCCGCGATTCGATACAGGTCGCGGTAGCAGCAGAGTACCGCAGCCACTAGACCACCGCGGCGGGGCTAAAAAAACGCACAATCAAAAACTAAACAGCCAGAAAGTTTCTTTCAGAAACCCTCGCAATCTGCCATGAACGCACCGTCATGACGACACAGTGAATTCTGGTAGTTATTCAAAGAGCCTTACTTGAAGCACAGTCAATAGCATTGGGTCCTTTTGGTCCCGTAAGTAAACAAATCTTGACACGATCTGCAAACAAATGTGCTTAACCTAACCCAACACTTTTCAACAGATCTAAACAAGTTGGTGCGATTTGATTTCCGGAACCCTACACTACGACGTCTCTCATAATCATATGGTGGTTTCGGTACGTTATACCCCCATATCTATCAATCAATCAATCAATCAAATTTGGTTGCTTTTCACCTATACTGAACATTACAAGACTATGATCACTGAAAGACACAGGCTTCAAACCATAACCCCACATTTTCGCACAAGGTCCAATAAGACCTATCCTCTGTTTAACCTAGCATGGCTTTGGACTTGAAAGTGCGTGAAGGCAGGTACATCATCACTCAATAGGAGGCAACCAGCATCTGCAAGATTCTTCTTCCACAAGAGTAGTTAAAAGCAGAGTGTTTTTATCTCGTACCCGGCGTTTTCTCACTCGATCTGCTGCAAACTACACACAGTTAGGTCGCCAAGCATTACTATTTTTATCAACATTTCAAATACTTGCGTACACTTTAGAAAAAAGGCTGATCATTCATTCTTGGTATTCGGCACGTACAAAGATAACACAGCCACTCTACGCCCGATGAAGAAAATCAACAAGAATCAGCAATCAGCCTTCCAATTGGGCATGAAACAACCTTGTCTTCGATTATGCCCAAATCATTTGTAATAAATATTGCACAGCCAGGTAACGTTCCGACAGCATGCGCTACCCACACAGTGTATCTATTGCGGTAATGTTGCACCACGCGGTCACTTGTTTCTAGAGTTCTCTTTTTGTTTCCTGCGCGGCCACTATATCAATATGCGTTTCCAAGGAAAGCCGGCTAAGCTGATATTGCCGCTTCCTAGAACACAATCCTCGAACATTTAGTGTCAGAAAACGAAGAGCAGCGGTCATTCACCATGGTAGTGTTTTTACGAGAACGAACGGGCCGCATGGTACCTATCTCTTACGTGTGCTTTCAGCGCTACTATGATGTCTCGCAGGGTCCTTGCGCAGCCGTCTCAGCCACATTCAGAAGGTGCAGTCTATGTACCTGTTGTCGATCTCCATTAGTACTTCAAGGGCTGTTGAAGCTAAAAAGTCCCGCCCAAGTCAGCCATGTTCAACAATTCTGCCGCGTACTGCGTAGTGCCATGAGCCAGCTTGGAGACCATGGTTCCACTGGCTCCTCAGCTGACGTACATGACCTCCTCTTCTAGACCGGGGGGGGGGGCGACCACGTCCTGGCATGGTCTCACCCTTCGAGGTGGCCTGTGTCGTCACTTGCGAACTTAGTTTCTTTTAGGCATCTCTCTTCCTTTTGACTTTCTTTGTTCTTCGAAAGTGGAGTTAGCTTTGCCGCTTCACGCACCTCATCGTTCAGCAGCACTCCGCCCGTGGCTTCCTCGGCGTCAGCCTCGTCCATGACAAGTTCTGCAGTGTCTTCTTCTCCAGTCGGCCCAGTGATGCTTGCGTAGGTCCTCACACAGTCAATTTCCTCGTGACCGAAGCGTCAGCAATAGAGGGTTTTAGTTTAGCGTACGCAAAGCTGTACGTGCGCAACATGCTGTGCGCTGCGTACGCTACGTTTAAGGCTGCGTCCTACAGCATTAGTTTACCGTGCGCAACATATGAAACGTGTACTGCTTCTGAGCGTCAAAGGCCTGCCTTTGATTGTTGCTTCACGCCATCTCGCGAAGAGGCAAGAAGTTGTAATAACCGATATTCGTCGACACAACACACAAGTCAAGGCATGTGATAAGCCATATTTCTTGAGGACGAGTGCTGGTTTGGGGTGTTGAGACTATAGGTAAACTAGCAACGTAAAGAAAAGACACGGTGAAGACGATCACTTACTGCCAGTTTAACATTTATGTTTTTGCTACAGACGTTTTCTAAAATCACCAGACAAAAAAGTCTGGGGTTGCTCAACGTTAAATAAAAAAATGCCCCCAGGCGGCGGCGTCTTCACGTGTCATTCTTCACGTCGTGATAGCTGCTTTCACCATAGTGAGAACACTTGGTGCTAGAAAAATCACCTGAGCTTCGTAGAACACGTACATGCATCCACATTCACGCTAAATGCGTGACCAGAACTAACCTTTACTTTTTAACACTTAAAATGCTTCTGCAGGTGATCATTCAGGTATTTTTACGGTTATACACATGCCGCAACCGCCACAGTTTAAAGGGATCACACACACGACGCCCCGACCACAACCCACAAATCCGTCGCGGTGCTTCCCGTCACCATCCCATTCCTGCTTCTTCGTAAATGACGTTGTACAATCGTCCAACGTTGCGTTACAGCTTAGCAGTGATTCCAATCCACTGCACCTGTTCACTTGTTGGCTTCAGGTTACTTATTCAGGTTCCAAGTGCATCGAAATTCACACGGTCTTTGTTCGCTGCCACGGCCACCGTAGTTTTGTCGGTGGCAGCCATTTTGTCTGTTTTAGTACCGGCAGTTCGAGATCTCGCGAGAACTACTGCTAAGGTACCCGATGGCTGTAGCATGCGCAACGTAAGAGACGAGATCTAGTATACGCATCCCTCGTGTGCGCAAACCCACGCATCTCTCTTGCGGACAGCACATGCGCAGCCGGGCTCCCTCTCGGGCGATGCGTGTGCTAGGCCGTTGCACGCGCTAAACTAAAGCTCTCTAATGTGCAGCGTGGAACGCGACACTCTTGCCATATATGACCCTTGCTTCGGCAGCGCAGACACAGTGCTGGTCTACCCGGTGCAACCAGAAGAGTTGTATCTCCGGCGATGCGCTGCTGGTGCAGAAGGTCTTCGACCTTGGTGCCGCTCTGGAGTCTCCGGTTCACCAGGCGCGTCACCGACCCCCTGTACAGCATTCCTTGAACCCGCCACTTCTCCCTCGAGACGTCGGGTACCTTACCGTACGGGGATAGTGTTAGGCGCACGTCTTCATACGGCACATTGTACAAAACCCAGTGGAGCTTCAGACGTACGTTTTGATTCCCCGGGTGGATGACCAAGCATCGCCGGCCTTTCACTATATCAATTCACCACAGGCCAGAGCTTTCTTCATCCATTCTTTACTCTTGAACGTTACTGCCCAGACATGGCTCATCTGGTACGCCCCCAATGCTATAACTTCGGGGAGCAGCGCCAGACGCGCCACAGTATCACGGAAATGTTCCACTCGGTATGGCCTGCCTTTCACCTCCGCATGCAGAAATTAGGTATTCAAAACACTACGACCTGTTGGCAGCGTAAAAAAATGTATGGAGATGCTGGGTATCGATCCCAGTACCTCTCGCATGCTAAGCGAGCGCTCTACCATCTGAGCTACACCTCCGACGAAGATGTGAAGCATATGTTGACGACCTCATCCGTGTTCACCTACCACCGTTGGCAATAAAGGAAGGACACGGACGTGGTTGCAGACCGGTTTCCTCGTGCCCGTGCATCTTTATTACCCTTGTTTCAGTCAATTAACCAAATTAAGTGGCATAGGTGACAACACAAAAATAAAAAAAGGTATGGAGATGCTGGGTATCGATCCCAGTACCTTTTGCATACTAAGCGAGCGCTCTACCATCTGAGCTACACCTCCGACGAAGATGTGAAGCATATGTTCACGACCTCATCCGTGTTCACCTACCACCGTTGGCAATAAAGGAAGGACACGGACGTGGTTGCAGACCGGTTTCCTCGTGCCCGTGCATCTTTATTACCCTTGTTTCAGTCAATTAACCAAATTAAGTGGCATAGGTGACAACACAAAAATAAAAAAAGGTATGGAGATGCTGGGTATCGATCCCAGTACCTTTTGCATGCTAAGCGAGCGCTCTACCATCTGAGCTACACCCCCCCTTTTTTTTTTCTTTATTTCCGGTAAACTTCACAAACGTGTTACTAAGATATATTACAATTCACTACATACAATACAAAAAAAAACTTAAAACTTAACTATAACACATCGCATCCTAGAATTCCTTCATGGTCAGTAGGGCTTCTACCCTTTCTACCCACAAAGGTACACATTCGTCTGTTCTTACTACCTCAAGAAATCTTGAGATGCTTTCCTTAAAATACTCTCTTGCTGGTCTTCTGTCTGGGTCACAATGAAATCCAGCCATTCTAGAGCGCCATATACTGTGCAAGGCAGTCATCATGAGAAAATCGAAAGGTAATCCATCCTCGTTCTCTATTGCCAAATACCTGATACCATGAGGGTCTAACGGAAACTCTTTTTTGATTGTCCTTTGTAATACGTCCCAAAAATAAACTCCTTCCCAACAGTGCAGGAAAACATGGTCAATGGTTTCCGGTTTCTTACAGATTAGACAGTGAGATCCCCAAGGCATATAAAACCCACGCTCCTCTAGGAAGGTTCTTACAGGAAGTGTTCCAGTGTGTAATTTGAAAAAGAACGTTTTCGCGCTTGGAGCTGCTGGCATTTTTTTTACTCGTTTAAGTACGTTCTGACCCTTGCGTGCTGTATATAGCGCTCTGTACAGTGGGACGGGAAGCATCGTGTCACATAAATCTTTGTACAGTTTTTTCTTTCCAACAGACCACAGGTAGTCAGTTGAAAAGCGAACACACAAAAACCGCACGCTGGCCACTACTTCCTTCATGTATCCTTGCACAGCCCCTGGGGTAACATGGGTGCTCACAACAAACTCGGGCAACAGTCTACTTAGTCTTGTTTGACACACTGTTAGTAGGAAAGGATCTCTCGTCTCACGAAAAAAGAAAAACCTATTTACTAACTGCTTGAAAAACAGATGTCCTAGCCCAAGGCCTCCACACTTCACCCGTCTAAACAAATTCGTGCGACTGCACCTTTCCCAGTTAGACCCCCACACAAATATTGCAAACACCCGATGTAATTTTTGCACATTGACCCGGGAACAGTACAGCACTTGCATCACATACCACAGCTTAGACACAAAAAACCAGTTGCATGCAGTAGCCCTAGCAAACATGGACAGATAAGTTGCATTCCACCTATTCGCTTTTTCTTTAATTTCTTTCGTTTGCTGTGTCCAATATTCGTCAGTACTTTTGTATGACTCGAGCGGTACTCCAAGATATTTAACTGGCGTTCTTGTCCACTTAATCGCTGCGAAAAATTCTGGTGTTGAAGGCCAATATCCATGCCAGAAGCCGAGGCATTTACCCCAGTTTATGTGGCTTCCTGTAACCTCGGCGAAATATTTAGAAACTCTGATTGATTCTTCAATACCGACATAGGTAGTGCTACAAATCGCAACATCATCAGCATATGCGAGTAGTTTGACCTCTGAAGATTGTACTCTAAACCCATTAATGATGTCATTCTGCAATATCGACTGACATAAAGTTTCAATATAGATGCAAAACAAAAGTGGACTAACAGGGCAACCTTGACGCACTGAGCGCTCGATTCTTATGGGGGGGCCCAATGTCTTGTTGATAATTAGTCTCGTACTACCGTTCCGATATGCCATGGCTACTCCGTCAATAATTATCTTACCAACATTAATGTGCTTCAATACTTCAAACAAAAGAGCGTGGGAAACGCAATCAAACGCTTTCTCCAGATCCAGCTGGAGTATGGCCACACGAGCATGACAGGTGTCAACACATTCGAGCACGGATCGCATTTTATGAACGTTAGTAACTATGGACCGACCTTTTATTCCACACGTTTGGTGTGGACCAACGATATCTTTTATTACTGACTGAAGTCTGGCCGCCAAAATTTTCATTAATATTTTGTAGTCTACGTTTGTCAGTGCGATTGGCCTGTACGCTGTGACGTGCCTGAGCTTTTCAACCTCGTCTGTTTTCGGAATCAGAACGGTACGCGATTCACCGAAGGATGGTGGTAATTTCTTTTCCTCATATGCCTCATTAAAAACGCCCGCAAGTATTGAAGACAATTCGCTTTTAAAACATTTGTACCACTTGGCACAAAGACCATCTGGTCCTGGAGATTTCCCAGGATTTAACTTATCAATCGCCCGTTCAACTTCAGATGCAGATATAGATAATTCCAAAGCGTTTTTCACTTCCTCACTCACTTGCGGCATGAGTCCTAAATATTCGTCTTTAAATCTTTCTAGGTTTGCCTGTCTACACGCAAAAAGGTTTTCAAAATGACTTGAAAATACGGATAAAATGCTGCCCGTATCAGTTACTTCGTGACCATCCTTCTCTATTTTTTCGATATGATTCCGTCGAGCGTTCGTTTTCTCCACCCCTAACGCTCTTTTGGTTGGCGTCTCTCCAGCCGCTAAAGCCTCGGCCCTAGCACGGACGAGTGCACCGCGGTAGCGTTCCTCGTCATGCAGTGCAAGTTTCTGCTTAATATTGCGTATGTCAATTTTATATTCTCCCGGTTGTTTGCACTCCAAGTCTATTAGTCTTTCCAAAGTCTTTCGGAGTTCTTTTTCTTTCTTTTTCCTTTCATAACTCAATGCGCAAGAGCGATCAATAGCTTTTATTTTTATTCGCTGCTTGAACTCTTCCCATTGTTCTGCAAGTTTAGCTCCATCATCTATTTTTATATCATTGATGCAGTTCATAACCTGATCTAAGAAATATTCGTCAGTGATCAAAGTGGAATTCATTTTCCACAGCTCCCATGAGAAAGTTCCACCTTGTGTTTTCTCTCCCATATCACATTTAACTAAACAATGATCGCTAAAGTGTATTGGGTAAACAGCATATGTCTTGCAGTGGGCTATTAATTCAAGCGACACGTAAATGCGATCAAGGCGCGCATGGCTATTCCCCTGAAAATGTGTGAAACGCACCTCCCGCGTTCCCTCCATACAGTTGCCCACGTCTTCTAACTCGAATTGAGTAACTACGTCCGCTAGCGTCCTACTACTTTTATCGTAATTGGCGCGTCCATTTGCTCGATCTCGCCCATTGAGGACGCAGTTAAAATCGCCAAGTAATACAGACTTCCTTTCCAAAATAAAGTGCTGCTTTAGGTTTGAAAAAAAGAGTGATCGCTCCTCACAAATGGTTGGTGCATAAATACACACTATACGCCACTGACATTCATTGAATACAAAATCACAGAAAACCAATCTACCAGATGGGCAAGCGAAGGTATCTTGCACTACCAGACCCGGTAACTTCTTAATGAACAAAACGCAGCCTGCAGACGTGCCTATTGCTTGACTTACAATAGCGTGGTAATGCGCCGTAAACCTCAGCACCATGCCCCGGGTCTCCTCCTCACCGTCTACTTTTGTTTCTTGAACAGCTAGTACATCCAGATCATGATCCACAAGTAGCCTGTAGACTTGGCTCTGTTTCCGCTTGGCGGCGAGACCTCGAACATTTAACGTTGCCACTCTAAGTTTCGGTGCAACAGCCATGTCTACACAGTGAAGAAGTTAGCCCGGGGCAAGGTGCTTACCTTCGGCGTCTAGCATAGAGCTAGACATCTTCGGAGTCTCCAGGTGGACCCGTGCCACTGGAGGACAAAGGTGGCCAGTGTTTGTCTGATATCGGGTTGGGACGCAGCCTCGTGCTGCTGCGTCTGAACGAAGTCGCCTTCGCAGGTGGCCCCTCTTCTTGCTTTTCGCTGGACGCCTCACGCCGTCCTGCAGACTGCTCGCGGGGTCTTTTGCTTGGCGCCCCACCACTGATGCTCTCACACGACACTGGAAGTTCGGTTACTTCCACCGGCTCATGCTCCTTCGATGAGGTGCTTGCGAGGCCTTCTTCGGTTTGGCCGGCTGGCTCTTGAGTAACCACCTCCCCAGATGCTATGTCTGCTTTGGCTGTTGGTTCATCACCACCAGTCGGCGTGACTGTACCTGTTGATGCTTCAGGGTTCACCGCGTCGCCTGCACCTTTCGCCGCGTCTTCAGCCTCGGTCACGTCCATCACCAACTCTGCTGTGTCGTCACCTTCGGCTGATCCGATAGCCGATGCGTACGTGCGCATGCACGCATCTTCGCTGTGGCCGAACCGCCGACAACGCGAGCATCGGGGTACCTTACACTCTCTTCTTACATGGCCGGTACCTTGGCAGCGCAGACACTGCATTGGCCGACCAGGTGCAACCACAAGTGCCAGTTCACCAGCCACCCTGATTTGATGGGGGAGATCTTCAACCTTCACGCCACTCTTGAGCTTAAGTAGCACAGTCCGTGTGGTTGACCCCTTGTCGCTGACTCCTTGCACACGCCAATTCTCCCTGGTGACTTGTACGACCTTCCCGAAAGCCGCCAACGCCGTTCGCACGTCTTCATCGTTGACGCCGTACAGCAGCCAATGAAGACGCAGCCGCACCTGCTGATCCTGGGGGTCTACGATGATGCAGCGTCGGCCCTTGACTTTTAGCTCCTTCACATCCAGCAAGCGTTTCGTAGCGTCCGCGTTGTTCATGGTGACTGCCCAGACATGATTAATCTGGTAGGCCCCCAGTGCCAACACCTCCGGCAGCAGTCCTGTAGGTCCGAGCGCGTCTCGGAAATCTTCGACTCGATATGGTCTGCCGCGCACATCACCGTGTAAAAACACGGTGTTTTGCGCGACGCGTCCCTTGGGCAGTGGTGGCAAAATGATCTCATATCCTGCGTCTTGGTCTTCGGTCATCCTGTTACCGCGGCTAGTATGTGCCGCAAACGCCGCTCCTACGGAGCACATGATTCCTGCGTCCGACGCGCGTGAGTGCCGACGAAAGAATGATCTGAGCTACACCCCCGACGAAGATGTGAAGCATATGTTGACGACCTCATCCGTGTTCAGCTACCACCGTTGGCAATAAAGGAAGGACACTGATGTGGTTGCAGACCGGTTTCCTCGTGCCCGCGTATCTTTATTACCCTTATTTCAGTCAATCAACCAAATTAAGGGGCATAGGTGACAACACAAAATTAAAAAAGGGTATGGAGATGCTGCGTATTGATCCCAGTACCTCTCGCATGCTAAGCGAGCGCTCTACCATCTGAGCTACACCCCTTTTTTTTTTCTTTATTGCCTGTCTTCGGCTCACGTAAACAATACACATATTAACAGATAATTACACAACACAATCCAAAACATTGTAAAAACCGTGGCTCAAATGATGTGGCCACGCATCTGTTAAAATGTTTTTATCGTCGATAGTAATTCGACGCGCGGCAACCATTCTGGGGTGAATTCCTGCAACTTTTGTTCATCCACAAAATTTCTTATATAATCTTTGAAGTACTGGGTGGGCGCTCGTGCATCTACATCAAAGTTCATGGCTGCCATCCTGGATTTCCAAATGTTATGAAGAGCCATAAGCATTATCATATCATATGGGGTACCATCGTCACTTTGTATTTGCAAATAGCGGATGCCATGTGCATCAATGGGGAAATCTTTTTTGATCGTGCGCTGGAGCACGTCCCAAAGAAAGATAGCATCCCAGCAGTCAATGAAGACATGCACAATTGTCTCCTCTTTTCTGCATATTATGCAATGCGTGCCCCAAGGAACGTAAAACCCCTTTGCAGCCATCCTGGTTTTGACGGTCAGCGTACCGGTATGTAATTAAAAAAAGAAATTCTTAGCACCTGGCGATATTTTCATCGCCTTGACGCGCTTTAGTACAGTGTGGCCATGGCATACATTGTAAAGGGACCGATACAAAGGCACTGGTAAAACACATCACATAGGTCCTGGTACAACTTTCTACGTCGGACTTGACTCAAGTATTCAAGTGAAAACCGCACTGACAGAAACCTACAAGAAAGTACAACTTCGCGGAGAAAGCCATAAACACCACCAGGTACGCTGCAGGTTGATACAACCATGTTAGGCAAGTGTTGCCCCAGGCGAAGTTAACAGACAGTGCGAAGGAATGGGTTGTCGACGTCTCTAAAGAAACAACATTGATTGACTACCTGTCTTAAAAACAACTGCGACAAGCCCAGTCCTCTATTTCGCACTCGAAGGAATAAATTGGTCCGACTCGATCTTTCCCAAGACGATTCCCACACGAAGACAGCGAACACACGGTGAAATTTTTTTATGTTTACACTTGAACAATGTAAGACTTGTAAGATATACCAAATTTCACTCACTAAGAATATGTTGCAAATTGTGGCTTTAGAAAACATAAACCAATTCCAGCCATTCCACTTGTTCACTCTATCCCGCAGGTTATCCACTTGGCTCCTCCAGTACGAATTGCTGTCTTTGTAGCATTCGAGGGGGGCACCCAAGTATTTCACCGGTGTCGTAACAAACCTTATGCTGGCAAAACTGTCTGGGGTTTCTGCCCAGTCACCGTGCCAAAAGCCAAGGCATTTTCCCCAGTTTACAGCGCTGCCACTTGCAGCACAGAAGTTAGTAACGCATTTGACAGCATCTGCTATGCTGTCAGAGTCCGCGCAAAAAGATTGCCCGCAGCTTCCCTCGGGGGAACACTGAGGAGGATGCGGAGCATATAATTGGTTAACGGGGTGTTAAAGTGCGACTTACTTGGGTCGATGGCTGAATTGGTTAACGTGGTTGTGATATGGGGTGTTAAATTGCGACTTACTTGGGTCGATGGCTAAATTGGTTAACGTGGTTGTAGGAGGGGGTGTTAAATGAGTGAACACGTACACACGTATGCGAAAGGGCGGCGCTGGTCGAAGGGACGTCGATCATTGTGTTTGTGGATTCGTTGGCATTCATTTCACCGCGACCTTGGACGTCGACGCGCCGTACAAACCAACCGACGAGCGGCAACTGAGCGAGCGAGCGCCGACCTTGAGTATATATACATCGCGACGGCGCATGCACTGTCAGCTGTTGAATGTTCTCGAAGCGCGACGGCGCATGCGCGTCCACTGGAGAATCAGGAGAATTGTAGAATGTTCTCGAAGGGGAGAAGCGCGCGTGGCACAGATGGTGGGTGACGGTGCATGCGCGCGTCAGCTGTCGAATGTTCGAGAAGGGGGAGAAGCGCAACGGCGCATGCGCGCGCGTCAGCTGCCGATGTTCTCGAAGCGCGACGGCGCATGCGCGCGCGTCAGCTGCCGATGTTCTCGAAGCGTGACGGCGCATGCGCGCTACATTATACAGCTAGCGAATGTTCGTGAAGAGGAGAAGCGCACGCGGTGTGTAGAGGAGGAAGGGATGCACAGATGGTGGAAGGAGGAGGAGGAAGCTTGCGGACAGCGCCGCACTACAAGCCTCGAGTATTAGATGCTCCGCATCTAAAATTGGCAAGATCGTCCGCATAAGCCAACAGCCGGACTTCAACCTCGTGCAGCTTAAACCCACGGACACAGTCATTCTCTATGACACTCAAACAAAAGGACTCTATGCACAAACAAAACAATAGTGGTGAGAGAGGACAACCCTGACGGACCGAACGCTTGACTGGGATGCGCTTCCCCACCAATTAGCCGCGTTGAGCAGTCTCGGTACGCCATGACAACACCCGTTTTGATTATTTTCCCTAAATTCACATAATCTAGGATGCACAGCAGAATTTCATGAGGCACCCTGTCAAAAGCTTTCTCGAGGTCGATTTGCAGCATTGCGACTCGCGCACCAATAGCGTCGCAACATTCGAGGATGCTCCGGGCTGCGTGTATATTCGTGAGAATAGTTCGACCTTTAATGCCGCACGTCTTATGCGGACTCACGAGCTCCGTAATGACTGTTTGCAACCTATTAGCTAGGATTTTCATGAATATCTTGTAATCTCCATTAGTGAGGCAGATTGGGTGGTAAGAATTTACTATGCGCAGTGCAACGGGGTCTTCCGATTTTGGTATAAGAACAGTGTGAGATGATGAAAAGGACGGGGGTAATATTTTCAGCTCGAATGCCTCATTATAGACGTCGGCTTAGACTGGTGTTATTTCAAACTTGAAACACTTATAAAAGCGAAAGTCAGACCATCAGGGCCAGGCGATTTCCCGGGATGCATACTTTCAATATCGCTGTTAACTTCCTCTTCCGAAATGGGTTCCTCCAATATTTCTTTTGTATTATTGTCAAGCTTTGGCATCAGCGGTAAAATATCTTTTTTTAAAGCGATCGACATCAACTGAGCTGGCGGCGAATAAACCATTGAAGTGCTCAAAGAAAGCACGCTCGATAACATCTGCGACATCGCTGACTTCACCCTCGTGTTCGATTTCTGTTATCTGATTACGTCGCGCATGCCACTTTTCTGAGCCCAACGCCCTTTTTGACGGTGCTTCTGCCATTATCAGTCGCTCGGCTCTTGCCCGAACCATAGCACCGCGGTATCTTTCGACATCGAACCGCTCAATTTTACGTTTCAATGCGCGAATATCTTCAAGAAACATGCCGTGCATTCTACATTATTCGAGGAGCAATTTTTCCAGGTTTCCGCGCATGAGCTTTTCTTCTGCTCCTTTTTCTCTGCTTATAGCGCTCGAGCGTTCCAAAGCCTTCAATTTAACGACCTGCTTGAAGTTCTCCCATTTTTCTCTAAACGTCTTTTTACTGCGAACTTTCATTTTTTCAACTTCTGTCATTACTTCCTCCATAAGTTTTTCATCACTCAGCAGATTCGAATTCAATTTCCATAGTTGCCACTCGAAGGCTCTTTTCGTTTCTTTCGTGCTAGCTACTACAAAGCTAACCAAGCAGTGGTCACTAAATGAAACGGCGTTAACACGGTATGCCTTGCAAAGCGGTACAAATTCAACACTCACGTACGCCCTATCTAGTCGGGCATGGCTGGCTGCCTGAAAGTGGGTGTACTGCATAGTCCGGCCACCACCGAGACATTCAGCCACATCCTCCAAACCATGTTCTCTTATTGTATCGCTTAAGACAGCCGTACTTGCATCCCTGTAATGTCGTTCGCTAGTTTTGTCTTTGGCTGAAAGGACGCAGTTGAAATCGCCAATAATGATTAGGAGCCTATTACATTTGGTATACTGCTTTAGTTGTTCGAAAAATATGCGTCTTTCGTCAGTGACAGTCGGTGCGTACAAGCATATTACGCGCCATTCCAATCCCGAAAACAAAAGATCACAAACAATGAGCCGACCAGACGGACATGCCTTTGAGGCTTCTACTTTAGCACCCAGACTCTGTCTGACGAACAAAACACAACCGGAAGAAGTCCCTATGGCATGGCTAACTATAACAGAATACCGCGGCAAGAATTGGCCCACCATGCCCCCAGTTTCATCGTCGCCATGAATTTTAGTCTCTTAAACTGCCAGTATGTCACGGTCGAGGTGATTACTAGCCGATAAAGCTGAAATTGTTTTCTCCGTGAGGCCAGGCCACGCACATTTAAAGTGGCCACACGGATTGAATTTTCTATTTGCACCATAGTAATGCTACGAAAAACCCAGGGGCATGGCGCTTACCTTACAACTGCAATTCCCTCCAGGACGCCTTGTCCCAGTACAGTCCTTAAGGTGGCGAAGGCGGCGTTTCCGCCGTCTTGCGCTCCGACGAAATGTTTGGCCGTGGCCGGATGGTAGGCCGCCGAGCGGGAGTCGTCTTGGCGGGTGGTTCGTCCGGCGAGGCAGCAGTGGTGCCCTTGTCTTTTTTCCCTTCGTCACGGGGACGCTTCCCCGTGACAGTGCCACTGTCGCTTTCAATCCCAGTCATTGGTTCAGCCTCGGAGGGGGTCTCGTCTGCTAAGCCAAGAAACGTGTCGCCGGTGCTGCTTGCATCCACTTTTTCACTGCTTCCCCTACGCCTTCGTATGAAAGCCCGGCGTCGGGCTTACCTGGTGCTTCACACACGCCCTCTTCTTGACGGCATGACGATCCATCATCCACAGCAGAGTTTGGGTTAACTCCTGCTGTTTCTTCCGAGTCTGCTTTGTCCATGAGGTGCTCAGTGCATCACTTTCCTGCGCTGGTCCGGTCACACTGGCATATGTCTTCGCGCAGACGTCGTCTTCGTGGCCGAAGCGGCGACAACGACTGCAGCGGGGTACTCGGCAGTCGCGACGTATGTGTCCGGTACTCTTGCACCGTAGGCACAACGGTGCACGGCCCGGAACGACAACGAGAGTCAGCTCTCCGGCAATCTTGGGCTGGTGCGGAATGTCATCCACCTTGACGTCGGAGTGCAGCTTTAGTCCCACAGACCGCGTTTCAGCCCTTTTCAGTGATGCCCGGTGCTCGCCACTTCTCCCGCTTCACTTCGAATGCTTTCCCATAGGGAGTCAAGGCAACACGCACGTCTTCGTTGGTCACGCCGTGCAGCAACCAGTGAAGCTTCAAGCGAACCTCGCGGTTATTTGGGTCAATGAGCAAACATGGGCGATCCTTTACCTTCACATCGATGGCGGAGAGCAACTTCCGAGCAGCCTCAGCACTCGTCAGTGTCACAGCTCATACGTGGTTCATTTGATACGCCCCCAACGCCAAAACGTCGTCGAGCGCACCAAGCTTGGCCAGAGTGTCCCGGTAATCTTCGACGCGGTAAGGCCGGCCTCTCGGATCACCAAGCATAAAAGCGGTATTCGCAGCGATGCGTCCGGAAGGCAGATTGGGCAGAATCACCTGATAATCGTCGGCGCTAGACGCAAAAACCCTGTTACCGCGGCCCATTCGGGCCGCTGATACCACTCCGTCGGAGCCGAACATTCCGCGACCGTATCGCTCGAAAGCCGGAAGTGGAATGTCTGAGCTACACCCCCGACGAAGATGCGAAGCATATGTTGACGACCCCATCCGTGCTCACATGCCGCCGTTGGCAATAAAGGAAGGACACTGACGGTGTTGCAGACCGGTTTTCCTCGTGCTCGCGCATCTTTATTACCCTCGTTCCTGTCTATCAACCAAATAAAGTGAAACAAGTGACAGGACAAAAATAAAAAAAAAGTTGTGGAGGTGCTGGGTATCGATCCCAGTACCTCTCGCGAGGGCTCTACCATCTGAGCTACACCCCCAACGGAGATGCCAAGCATATGTTGACGACCTCATCCGTGCTCACATGCCGCCGTTGGCAATAAAGGAAGGACACTGACGGTGTTGCAGACCGGTTTTCCTCGTGCTCGCGCATCTTTATTACCCTCGTTCCTGTCTATCAACCAAATAAAGTGAAACAAGTGACAGGACAAAAATAAAAAAAAAGTTGTGGAGGTGCTGGGTATCGATCCCAGTACCTCTCGCGAGGGCTCTGCCATCTGAGCTACACCCCCGACGGAGATGCCAAGCGTATGTTGACGACCTCATCCGTGCTCACATGCCGCCGTTGGCAATAAAGGAAGGACACTGACGGTGTTGCAGACCGGTTTTCCTCGTGCCCGCGCATCTTTATTACCCTCGTTCCTGTCTATCAACCAAATAAAGTGAAACATGTGACAGCACAAAAATAAAAAAAAAAGAGTTGTGGAGGTGCTGGGTATAGATCCCAGTACCTCTCGCATGCTAAGCGAGCGCTCTACCCTCTGAGCTACACCCCCTTCTCTTGCTTTATTGCCTGTTTATAGGCGCATACATCAAATCACAAGCAGAAAAAAAAAGCAGTAACAGTCCGACAGAAATTTAAAATTCCCTAAGTGCTACGAAGGGCTCCACCCTCGACAACCACTCAGGTAAAATCTCCTGAGTTTTCTGCAGTTCACTACACTTGGCCATACATTCACGGAAATACATTCGTGCAGGACGTGCATCATGATCGCGATAGAAACCCGCCATACGGGCCCGCCATAAACAGTGAAGTCCACATAGCATAATCAAATCAAAAGGTATTCCCTCTTCGTCCACTATTGGCATAAATATTATACCATATGAATTTAAAGGTAATTCTTTCTGTAACATTCTTTGAAGTACATGCCAAAAATATACTCCCTTCCAACAAAGTAAGAAAACATGGTCAATATTTTCCAGTTTTTTACAGATAAGGCAATTTGTCCCCCAAGGTAAGTAAAAACCACGGTCTACTTGAAATGTCCTGACTGATAATGTACCTGTGTGCAGCTTGAAAAAAGAAAGACTTCGCGCCAGGAGCCACTTGCATTCTCTTCACTCGTTTAAGCACATCTTTCCCTTCACCTCCAGCGTACGTGGCACGGTACAGCGGTTCAGGTAAAACAACATCACATACATCTTTGTACAACTTCTTTCGAGTCACTGAAAACAGATATCCATTGGAAAATCTAACAGATAACAACCGTACACTTAGAATAACCTCTTTAAGATACCCGGGCGCAGCAGCGGTCATGTCACTCGTGCTAACCACATATCCAATTAAAGCCCACATCAGTCTCATTTGGCACACTGTACGTAAGAAAGGGTGCTTTGTGTAGCGAAAAAAAAAGAACCTATTTACGACTTGGCGTATGAAAAGATGTGTTAAGCCAAGCCCTCCGTGTGTCACTTTTCGAAACAGATTAGTTCGACTACATCTCTCCCAGTTCGAAGCCCACACGAACACTGTGAAGATGCGATGGAACTTCTGTATGTTTGCCCTTGAACAATGCAATAATTGCATCACATACCAAAGTTTTGAGGGAAAGAAAAGATTACAGACAGTCGCCCTAGCAAACACTGACAGATGGTTACCGTTGCATCTGTTAGCTTTCGTCCGGATTTCTTTCGCTTGTTCTTGCCAGTAGTTCTCATTATCTTTATAAAATTCCAGTGGCACCCCTAAGTGCTTGACAGGTGTGGTCACCCATTTAACATTGGCAAAATAGTCTGGTTTTGACGACCACTCTCCATGCCAGAAACCCAGACACTTTCCCCAGTTTACTAGACTGCCAGTTGCCTTGCCGAACCTTTTAACCACACTGATGGTAGTGGTAACACTATCTTGATCGATACAACAAACAGCCACATCGTCGGCATATGCCAAAATTTTAACTTCGGATTCTTGTAATCTAAAGCCACGAATGCAACTGTTTTGAGCTATTGCTAAGCACAACGATTCTAAATATAAACTGAAAAGTAGGGGACTCAGCGGACAACCCTGACGGACAGAACGCTTTATGTTAATTGTATCTCCTAGCGCCTTATTGATTACCAGTCGGGTTGTACAGTTCTGGTATGCCATAGATACTCCATCCCTGATTACAAAACCAACAATGACATGGTCAAGAATGGCAAGCAGAAGGTTGTGGGAAACACAACCAAAAGCTTTCTCGAGATCAATCTGTAGAATGGCTACCCCTACTTGATCGGCATCGCTACACTCGAGCACGCAGCGCATCTTGTGTATATTAGTCACAATGGAGCGTCCCATAATGCCGCATGTTTGGTGAAGCCCTACCAATTCTTTGATTACACCTTGAAGTCACCGTGCTAGTACTTTCATTAAAATTTTGTAATCACAATTAGTTAGTGATATCGGTCTATACGAAGAAACTAATTTTAACTTCTCCGAGTGTTCTGTCTTAGTTATCAAAACTGTATGTGCTTCACTAAAGGACCTAGGGAGGCCATTAAGTTTATAAGCTTGATTGAAGACATCTGCAAGTACTTGGGTTAATTCATTTTTGAACTCCTTATAAAACGAAGCACTAAGCCCGTCCGGCCCTGGAGATTTACCAGGAATCATTTTATCTATAGAACTTTCTACTTCCGTTGGCGTTATAGATAGCTCTAAAGCTGATTTGGTGTTATCTGACAACTTCGGCATTCTGCTAAGGAACTCCTGCTTAAATGCCTCTGAATCAATGGGCGTGGCAGCGAAGAGACCTTCATAGTGTTTGCCAAACGCTCGTCCTATGCTCTCATTGTCTGAAACTTCGATACCGTTGACTTCAATGGCATCTATATGATTTCGTCTGGCATGACTCTTCTCTAATCCAAGCGCCCGCTTCGTCGGGCGATCATCCACAGTCATTGATGTTGCTCTGGCTCACACTAGCTCTCCGTGATAGCGTTCCTCCTCATATACCTCTATCCTCTGTTTGATACTCCGCAAATCGTCACCATATACTCCAGGTTTTTCACATTCAAGAGCTGTTAGTCTCTCAAGTGTTTGTCTAAGCTCTTTCTCATTCTTCTTAGATTCAAAAGATAAAACGCTAGATCTCTCTATTGCTTTTATTTTGATTCTCTGCTTGAATAGCTCCCATTCTTCTCCTAATTTGTCCCTACACTCTATGTTAATATTACTTATTTCTTTAATAACTGATGCGCTAAACGACTCATCCCTTAAGAGGTTAGAGTTCATTTTCCACTGTTCCCAAGAAAAGGCGTTCCTTTCTTTTTTTGACCCGATATTGCATTTTACAAGACAGTGATCGGAAAATGAAACAGGGACAACATAACTGCTACACTGGGGTATCGCATCTGCAGTAAGGTAAAGTCGATCCAATCGGGCATTACTTGTGCCTTGAAAGTGCGTATACTTCACATCTCGTGAGCTATGCAAACACTCCGCTACATCTACTAATTCGTGTTCAATAATCACCTGTGCCAGGACATCATTGCTTCTATCTTTAACGTTGCGCCTGCTTGATCTATCACTTTCATTCAAGACACAGTTGAAATCACCCACCAATAAGAGTTTGCTACCGGTACACATCTGTTGTCATAACTTAGAAAAAAACCCGATCTTTGCTGGCCAATAGTTGGAGCATAAACACATATAATGCGTGATTAAGTGTCACAATAAACAATATCACATCATACTACTCGGCCTGAAGAGCAAGAAAACACATTTTCTATGACTAATCCTGGCAGTTTTCTAACAAAAAGAACACATCCCCCTGATGTGCCTATGGCCTGGCTCACAGTGGTAAAATACCGTGATGTAAACTTAAGCACCATGCTCCCAGTCTCCTCCTCGCCTTCAACTTTCGTCTCCTGCATTGCAAGCACATACAGACTTTCTTCCAATAACAACCGGTAGACTTGGCTTTGCTTCTTCTTTGAAGCCAAGCCTCTAACATTCAGCGTGGCGAAGCTAAATGATACTTGAGGCGCCATTACAACCATGTGGAGGAGTTCGGCCAGGAGCATGGCGCTTACCTTGCACGTCTAGCGCTACGCTAGACGTCCCCAGGACCGGCCGACCGCCCGGTTTCACTGCACAGTAGAATTGAATTGTTCACAGCTTTTTTGTCCGTGGTGCCACCAGCTCTTGCTCTCATGCTGGTGCGTCTGCCAGTCAGCGTCTTTGCCGGTGGTTCTTCCACGCTACTTGCACTGTTCTTGTCTCCCGTCTTCACAAGTTCTTCCAATGGTCTTTTAATGGCTGGAACGGCACCGCTGGACCAAGAGACGCGGCTGGCGTTGCACGTGTTACCATCTATCTTCATGTCGAAACCAACGCTACAGGAGGCACCATCGACAACTTGGCCTTGTTCCGACGCATGGGCAGACGCTCCGGCTACTTCACAGCCTGCGTCTGTCACTGAATTGTCAGCTGTCTCGGTCGATACAGCTGCAGAACCTAATCGAGTGTCCACAGGTGCTGGTGTAGATCCGTCTACTGATGTTGCAGATGTGCAGTTCAAATTTTCTGCGACTTGATCTCCGCAACCTTCAGCCGCGTCCTCTGCTTCTGTCACGTCCATAATGTGTTCTGACGCATCTTCGGCCTCCGCTGACGCGGTCACTGCGGCGTACGAACGGACGCAATCCGCGTCCCCATGCCCGAAACGCCGGCAGCGAGAGCACCGAGGCACCTTACACTCGCGACGCACATGTCCTGTTCCGCTGCAACGTAGGCATTGCATAGGCCGACCTGGGACTACCACTAAGGCTAATTCACCGGCTACTCGTATCTGATGAGGCAGGTCCTCGACTTTCATACCGCTTTTCAGCTTAATTAAAACAGTGCGGGTCGTCGAATTCTTCTCATTTACTCCTTCCACACGCCAGAGTTCCCGGGTCACTTCTGTAACTTTCCCGAACGCTGCCAACGCCGTGCGGACATTTTCGTCCGAAACGCCGTGTAACAGCCAGTGAAGCCGCAGCCTCACCTTCTGCTCCTGAGGGTCGATAACGAGGCAGCGGCGTCCCTTGACCTGGAGTTCTTTCAGTTCAGCCAACCTCTTCGTCGCCTCCTGGCTGTTAAAGGTGACGGCCAACACATGGTTGATCTGGTAGGCGCGCAATGCAATTACGTCGGGAAGCAGTCGTTCCTTGTCCAGGGCGTCTCGGAAATCTTCGAACTTGAAAGGCCTCACTCGAATATCACCGTGCAAAAACACTGTGTTCAAAACAATACGTCCTGTTGGCAGATTCCGCAAGATGATCTCAAAATCCTTGTCACTTTCGTCTGTAATCCTGTTTCCGCGGCCACCAAGGACCGCCTTTGCCGCTCCGCGGGAGCCCATGATTCCTGCGTCCGACGCGTGCGAGTGCCGGCGAAAGAATGATCTGAGCTACACCCCCGACGGAGATGCCAAGCATATGTTGACGACCTCGTCCGTGCTCACATGCCACCGTTGGCAATAAAGGAAGGACACTGACGGTGTTGCAGACCGGTTTTCCTCGTGCCAGCGCATCTTTATTACCCTCGTTCCTGTCTATCAACCAAATAAAGTGAAACATGTGACAGCACAAAAATAAAAAAAGAGTTGTGGAGGTGCTGGGTATCAATCCCAGTACCTCTCGCATGCTTAGCGAGCGCTCTACCATCTGAGCTACACCCCCGACAGAGATGCCACGCATATGTTGACGACCTCATCCGTGCTCACATGCCACCGTTGGCAATAAAGGAAGGACACTGACGGTGTTGCAGACCGGTTTTCCTCGTGCCCGCGCATCTTTATTACCCTCGTTCCTGTCTATCAACCAAATAAAGTGAGACATGTGACAGCACAAAAATAAAAAAAGAGTTGTGGAGGTGCTGGGTATCGATCCCAGTACCTCTCGCATGCTAAGCGAGCGCTCTACCATCTGAGCTACACCCCCGACGGAGATGCCACGCATATGTTGACGACCTCATCCGTGCTCACATGCCACCGTTGGCAATAAAGGAAGGACACTGACGGTGTTGCAGACCGGTTTTCCTCGTGCCCGCGCATCTTTATTACCCTCGTTCCTGTCTATCAACCAAATAAAGTGAAACATGTGACAGCACAAAAATAAAAAAAGAGTTGTGGAGGTGCTGGGTATCGATCCCAGTACCTCTCGCATGCTAAGCGAGCGCTCTACCATCTGAGCTACACCCCCGACGGAGATGCCATGCATATGTTGACGACCTCATCCGTGCTCACATGCCACCGTTGGCAATAAAGGAAGGACACTGACGGTGTTGCAGACCGGTTTTCCTCGTGCCCGCGCATCTTTATTACCCTCGTTCCTGTCTATCAACCAAATAAAGTGAAACATGTGACAGCACAAAAATAAAAAAAGAGTTGTGGAGGTGCTGGGTATCGATCCCAGTACCTCTCGCATGCTAAGCGAGCGCTCTACCATCTGAGCTACACCCCCGACGGAGATGCCACGCATATGTTGACGACCTCATCCGTGCTCACATGCCACCGTTGGCAATAAAGGAAGGACACTGACGGTGTTGCAGACCGGTTTTCCTCGTGCCCGCGCATCTTTATTACCCTCGTTCCTGTCTATCAACCAAATAAAGTGAAACATGTGACAGCACAAAAATAAAAAAAAGAGTTGTGGAGGTGCTGGGTATCGATCCCAGTACCTCTCGCATGCTAAGCAAGCGCTCTACCATCTGAGCTACACCCCCGACGGAGATGCCACGCATATGTTGACGACCTCATCCGTGCTCACATGCCACCATTGGCAATAAAGGAAGGACACTGACGGTGTTGCAGACCGGTTTTCCTCGTGCCCGCGCATCTTTATTACCCTCGTTCCTGTCTATCAACCAAATAAAGTGAGACATGTGACAGCACAAAAATAAAAAAAAGAGTTGTGGAGGTGCTGGGTATCGATCCCAGTACCTCTCGCATGCTAAGCGAGCGCTCTACCATCTGAGCTACACCCCCTTTTTTTTCTTTATTGCCTGCTTCGCAAACAGTACAAATCAATATAAGAATACAGTGCAGTGTCACGTGTAAAAGTGCTGTCACATCTTCCAGCACATGGGGGTTAAAAAGGCAGACGCTTTATGCCCACCAACTTATCTAAACATGGCAACCACTCTGGCTTATCTTGTGCCTCGTATGCAGTCATCAAATACTGTACACTTTCTATGAAGTACTCTCGAGCGGGCCGGGGATTCACGTCTACGTTTCGCACTGCCATCCGTGTTCGCCACACACTGTGAAGAACCAATACCATGAACATATCGTAGGGCACACCGCCTACATTTATGACTGGCAAAAAACGGATGCCATACTGTGTAACTGGCAGGTCTTTCTTCAGGGTCCTTTGAAGGATGTCCCAGAGAAAGACTGCATCGGTACAGTCTAGAAAGATGTGGTCAACTGTCTCAAGTTTTCTGCAGATAATGCAATCAACTGACGGGACGAATATTCCTTTTTCTTGGAGCCATGGATTGGTAGGGAGTGTGCCGCTATGAAGTTTGAAAAAGAATGTCTTCATTGATGGTCTAATTGGCATCTTCTTCACTCTTTTCAAGACGTCATCCCCGGGCCCATTAGGGTACAATGTTCTATACAGAGGCTCTGGCAACATGGTTTCTACAAGGTCCTTGTACAGTCTCTTTCGCGAAACCCTAGAGAGATACTCCATCGAAAATCGCACTCTCAATATTTCCACAGCAGCAATCACTTCTTTCATGTACCCCTTAGGTCTTTTTGTCACCCCATTGACAGTGGTTACAATGAAATCAGGCAAAAAATGGGACAGCCGCACATGTATCAACGTTCTCAAAAAACGATCATCTTGATCTCGTAAAAAAACAAACCTGGATACTATCTGTCTCAGGAACAAGTGTACAAGACCAAGCCCCCCACTTTTCACAGAACGGAACAGATTCGTTCGGCTTGTCCTTTCCCACGTGGACGCCCAGATAAACACTGCGATCACTCTGTGTAGCTTTTGTACAGCAACACGTGACATGAATAGCACTTGTAAAACATACCATACTCGTGAAATAAGAAATATGTTGCTCACTGTTGACCTCGTAAACATTGAGAAATCGCGCCCACCCACATTTTTGTCTTGTCTCTTAGTTGCTCTGTCTCTTGTTTCCAATATTCTGTTGTGTCTCTGTAGTGTTGGAGAGGTACCCCTAAGTACTTATCAGGTATAACCTTCCATGTAATGCTTTCAAATATTGATGGTGTGTTCTGCCAATTTCCGTGCCATATTCCAAGACATTTACTCCAGTTGACTCTACTATCAGTGCAATCACAGAAGAATTTCACATCGTTGAGTGCTTCTCTAATACTCTCCCGATCTTCGCAGAACACAGCAATATCGTCGGCGTAACTAAGTATTTTGACCTCTGCAGACATCAAATGAAACCCCCGCACCTGATCATTCTGTATCACTTTCTGGCATAGAGGTTCTAAATAGATAGCAAAAAGCAGTGCTGATGCAGGGCATCCTTGTTTTACACTCGATAAGACTTGTATATTATCACTAAGCTGTTTGTTTATTACAATTTTTGTAGTGCATCCCGTGTACGCCATTCGGACCCCTTCCAACACCACAGACCCTATATTGACATAGTCAAGAATGCTGAAAAGTATGTCATGGTTCACGCGGTCAAATGCCTTCTCGAGATCGATTTGTAGCATAGCTACTTTACCGTCAAACTCATCGCAGCATTCTAACATATTTCGGGCTATATGAATGTTCGTCATAATTGTTCTGCCTTTTATGCCACAAGTCTGATGTGGTCCGACTATTTTTTTAATCACTGTTTGAATTCGCCTGGCCAAAACACCCATGAATATTTTGTAGTCAACATTCGCTAGGGTTATGGGTCTGTAGGATGTGACGGACAGCTGTTTCCTGGGATCTTCAGTTTTTGGGATTAACACGATGTGTGTTCTCCGAAAAGATATTGGCAACTCTTTCCTCTCGTATGCCTCATCGAACACATTCCACAAAGCTTCTGCCACAAGATTTTTAAATTTCTTATAGAATGCTACACCTAGTCCATCTGGACCAGGTGTTTTACCGTTTTTCATTTTTTCAATGGTGATTTCGATTTCTCTGACCGAGATGGGTGCTTCTAATCTCGCTTTTACGTCATCCTCAAGCTTCGGCATAAGTGACAAGAAACGCCGACTATACGTACTCGTGTCCGCTCTGACGCCTCCCAACAGTTCTTGGAAATATTCCACAAACGCGCGCTCAATCTCGGTTTTATCTGTGGTGACTTCATTTTTGTGTTCTATCGCCCTTATCTCGTTTCTTGTCGCGTAGCTCTTTTCATCTGTGACGGCACGTTTTGTGGGAACCTCGCCACACCATAATCTTTCTGCGCGTGCGCGTATCACCGCTCCTCTGTACCTTTCCGTATCTACGGCTTCTAATTCTTGCTTCACTCTTCTTATTTCTTTACTGCGCTCTCCTGGTTGCGCACATTCTTGACATAGCAAAAAATCAAGCTCACATTGCAGTTGTCTTTCTTTTTTCAGGTTAGTGCGTTTTATTGAAACTGATCTTCCAATTGCTTCTATTTTTACTTTTTCCTTGAAGCACTCCCATGCGTAAATTGAACTACTTGCGTCACCTTTCGCCACTTCTTTTAATTCCTTTTCAGCATTTTCTACAAACTTCTCATCCTCGAGTAGCTTTTCATTTAACTTCCAGAGTCCCCAATTGAATTTGGGCTTTTCTTTTTTATTAATGGTGAACATTACTAGACTATGGTCACTAAATGAAACATTCTTCACTGCGTAGCCCTGGCACATAGGAAGCAGGGACGTAGACACGTATGCTCTGTCAAGTCTAGCTTTACTGTTGAGCTGGTAATGCGTATAGTGAGTACCCTGCGCCAGTACATATCCCACGTCATCCAAGTTCCGCTCACGCGTCATTGAATCCAATACCAAGGCACTAGAGTCACGTACAAAGTTTTTACATGCCCTGTCTTCGGCATTACACACACAGTTGAAATCGCCTAGAAGTATAACTGCCTTCTCGCATGATAGATACGTATCAAGACTTTCGAAGAATATTTTCCTATCTTGTTGTCTATTTGGCGCATATACGCACACAACGCGCCAACTAATGCCGGAAAGAAGAAAATCACATGCAACTAATCGCCCTTCATTATCACTGTGTACACTTTTTTCGACAATGCCAATTGTGTTCCTTATAAAGAGAAGACATCCGCCTGAAGTACCTACAGAATGACTCACACATATATTGTATCTGGAGCGGAAGTTCAAAAATATGGTGTCCATCTGCTCTTCAGATTCAATTTTCGTTTCCTGCACAGCGGCGATATCAACGTCATTTTCAAGAAACAAACGACGTAACTGATACTGTCGCCTCTTCGAGCGTAAACCTCTAACGTTAAAAGTTGCGACGCGTAAGGCTGACTCTATATTGAAAGCCATGATTTTTGTTTAGGGAAGGGAGTACAAAACACAGTGTTTACTTTAGGTGAACGTTTCTAAAAAAATGGCTTTAGTTTTACTGAAAATTTTGCGGCAATCGGTCCAGGTTTTACAGAGGCATGGTGTGCGTAAACTCCGTTCACTTACGGGTTACTCTCCATCCGGAAAAAGGCACAAAAAACTCAAGTCCCAGGAAGCTTTTGCGAAGGCTGCTTGGCCTCCGCCCGTGGATTAGTCTGCAAGTTTGGCCGTGGCTTCAACGTTGGTCGCCTCATTCCTATGGTTTTTGCTGGTGGTTCTTCTCGACCAACGTCTCCGGAGGTAGTGAAGTCTTCCCCAACAATGTCTCTTGGTCGCTTTCCAGCTAGTCTACTGCCTGCGTTGTCGCTGATTCCCATGTCGTCTTGCAGTGTGTCTGCGTCGCTGGGAGCCTTCACAGTCTGCAGGTGCTGTTCTGGCTTGTCTGTCGTTATCGGTTTTTCTGGCTGTGGTTCGGATGCCTTGTTCTCGACCTTTTCATTGTCCATCCTACTAGGCCTGCTCAGTTTCACCAATTCTGGGGTCGCCTCTTCCTTCCTCGCAGTCGCGCTCGCTGCCTCTTCAGCTTCATGCTCATCCATTAACAGCTCTGCGTGGTCGTTGCCACTCGGAGGTCCGGTGACGCTGGCATAAGATAACGTGCAGTCGTTCTCCTCGTGGCCAAATCTTCGGCAGGCACCACAGCGTGGCACACGGCAATCTCGCCGTATGTGCCCGTTTGCTCGACAGCGTAAGCACACTGGCGCTCTGCCCGGAACAACCATCAAAGCTTGCTCACCGCTTACGTTCACTTGGTGAGGCAGGTCTTCAATTTTGACGCCCACTTTCAACCGAAGTGTCACAATACGGGTAGTGGAGCCTATTTCGCTGATGCCGTTTACACGCCACCGCTCTCTGTTGACGTCAACCACTTGGCCGTACGGCTCGAAAGCACGTCGCACATCCTCATCGAGAACGTTGTGCAGCAGCCAGTGCACTTTCATACGCACATCCTGGTTTGCCGGATCAATGACAAGACAGCGACAATTTTTTACCTTGATATCGCCTTGCGATAGAATCGTCTTGACAGCGTCCCTGTTCTTGAACGTTACCGCCACACGTGGCTCATCCTATATGCCCCCAAAGCAACCACTTCGGGGAGCAGTCGCAGGCTGGCCAAGGTGTCACGGAAATCTTCCACTCGATAAGGTCGGGCTCGTACGTCAGCGTGCAGAAAAACCGTATTTAAAACAATTCGTCCTGTAGGAAGGGTTGGCAACACAACTTGATATTCCTTATCGTCATCAAAAGACCTGTTTCCGCGGCTAGTATCTGCCGCAAACGCCGCTCCTACGGAGCACATGATTCCTGCGTCCGGCGCGCGTGAGTGCCGACGAAAGAATCATCTGAGCTACACCCCCGACGGAGATGCCACGCATATGTTGACGACCTCATCCGTGCTCACATGCCACCGTTGGCAATAAAGGAAGGACACTGACGGTGTTGCATACCGGTTTTCCTCGTGCCCGCGCATCTTTATTACCCTCGTTCCTGTCTATCAACCAAATAAAGTGAAACATGTGACAGCACAAAAATAAAAGAAGAGTTGTGGAGGTGCTGGGTATCGATCCCAGTACCTCTCGCATGCTAAGCGAGCGCTCTACCATCTGAGCTACACCCCCGACGGAGATGCCATGCATATGTTGACGACCTCATCCGTGCTCACATGCCACCGTTGGCAATAAAGGAAGGACACTGACGGTGTTGCAGACCGGTTTTCCTCGTGCCCGCGCATCTTTATTACCCTCGTTCCTGTCTATCAACCAAATAAAGTGAAACATGTGACAGCACAAAAATAAAAAAAGAGTTGTGGAGGTGCTGGGTATCGATCCCAGTACCTCTCGCATGCTAAGCGAGCGCTCTACCATCTGAGCTACACCCCCGACGGAGATGCCACGCATATGTTGACGACCTCATCCGTGCTCACATGCCACCGTTGGCAATAAAGGAAGGACACTGACGGTGTTGCAGACCGGTTTTCCTCGTGCCCGCGCATCTTTATTACCTTCGTTCCTGTCTATCAACCAAATAATGTGAAGCATGTGACAGCACAAAAATAAAAAAAAGAGTTGTGTAGGTGCTGGGTATCGATCCCAGTACCTCTCGCATGCTAAGCGAGCGCTCTACCATCTGAGCTACACCCCTTTTTTTCTTTCTTTATTGCCTGTTTACATACAACATTCACAAACATATATACATCAAACAAAGTAGAAACATGAAACAAAAAAGAGGTAAAAAGCATCATATTTAACAGGCTTTTTAAAATCCCTTCATCTGTAGAAGGCTTTCTACTTGATGAAGCCATTCGGGCACCTCTTGTTGAACCTTTTGTGCTTCCACGAACGAACAGACAGATTCAAAGAAATATTGCCTGACCGGACGTGCATTAACATCTGCATGGCGCACCGCCATTCTAGATTGCCATATACCGTGCAGGCCCAGTAACATAACTAGGTCGAAAGGTATTCCTTCTTCATTTGATACTGGTAGAAATCTGATGCCATATGCATCGAGAGGCAGATCCTTTTTCAAAGTCCTTTGGAGAACATCCCAGAAAAAGACTGCATCCCAGCAGTCCAAGAAAACATGTTCAATTGTTTCCGGCTTTTTGCAGAGAAGGCAATCAACACCCCAAGGAACGAATAAGCCTTTTTCTTGCATCCATGTTTTCACGGGCAAGGTCACAGTGTGCACCTTAAAGAAAAAGGATTTCGCTCCAGTTGTTTCCTCTTTTTTTTAACACGGCTTAAGACAATTTGGCCTGGGCCTACACGGTATAATGCTCTATATAGGGGAACAGGAAGAACTGTTTCTACTAAATCTTTGTATAACTTTTTACGCGAAACCGTAGTGAGGTATTCCAATGACAAACGCGTTTTTAGAAAGAGACATGAATCAACAACTTCTTTTAAGAAACCTCTAACACTTGCTTTCATGTGAACAGATGCTACCACAAATTCTGGCAACCGTCTTCCAAGCCTAAGCTGTATAACAGTACGTATGAATGGGTCTCGATTATTTCGGAAAAACATAAACCGATTAACTAACTGACGAAGGTACAAATGACACAGACCAAGTCCTCCAGAGCGAACCCGTCTGAATAAGTTAGTTCTACTTGTTCGCTCCCAAGAAGAACCCCACAAGAAAACAGCAAATATTCGATGAAGCTTCTGTAGATTCACACGTGAACAATGCATTACCTGAAGGACATACCAGAGCTTACTGACTAAAAATACGTTACAAAATGTCGCTCTGGCAAAAATTGATAGCTGGAAACCATTGAGTTGTTCAGCTTTTTCTCGTAGCTCCACGGCCTGACGCCGCCAGTACGGTTCACTGTCACAATAATATTCTAATGGCACACCTAGGTATCGTACCGGAGTAGTAGTCCATGAAATACCAGCTACAAATTGTGGAGTCACATGTCATTCGCCGTGCCAGTAACCCAGGTACTTGCTCCAGTTTACCAAACTACCACTTGCATTACAATAAAGGTTCACAATTTTTATGGTTTCAGCGATACTATCATAATCTTTACAAAACACAGCTATATCATCTGCGTATGCCAGTACACGTACTTCAGCTTCTTGTAGTTTGTACCCCACTATGTTACTGTTTTTCATGACTTTTTGGCAAAATGACTCTGTATAAATTGAAGATAGGAGGGAAGACAAAGGGCAGCCTTGTCGTAGAGAACGTCTGACATTAATTCGTTCCCAAGAACTTTGTTGATGATTAGCCGAGTTTTACATCCAGTATATGCCATTCGAACTGTATCTCGAATTACTTTGCCAACATTGACATAGTCTAACAAAAGAAAAAGAATTTCGTGCGGTACTCGGTCAAATGCTTTTTCTAAATCTATCTGGATCATCGCGATGTGATCGTTTGTGGCATCGCAGCACTCCAATACACTTCGTGCCTTGTGAATTTTTGTGAATATAGTGCGCCTTTTAATCCCACATGTCTGGTGGTCGCCTACAATGTTATTAATAACTGTCTGCAGTCTCCTTGCAAGCACTTTCATGAAAATCTTGTAGTCGATATTTGATAGACTGATTGGCCTGTACGATTTCACTTCACGTAATTTAACTGCGTCCTCAGTTTTCGGAATTAAAATAGCATGAGATTGCAGAAAAGAAGCTGGCAGAGTCTTTATGTCTAAGGCTTCGTTAAAAACCACTGCCAGGGTCAGTGCTAGTTCATGTTTGAATTCCTTATAAAATGCGGCTGTTAAGCCATCAGGTCCTGGGGACTTTCCCAAATGGAGGGCAATGATTGCTTTTGTCACTTCCGGTTCAGAAATAGGACATTTTAGGCTATCTTTCCGGCAGTCCTCAACCTTTGGCATTAATTTTAAAAATTTATTCTTGAATTTATCTACATTTACTTTACATTTATCAAATAAAGTGGCGTAGTACTTGTTGAAAGCATCCTCTATATATCTCTGTTCACTTGTAACGTTACCCATGTATTCAATCTGATGTATAACAGCCCGCTGAGTGTTTCGTTTTTCGAGACCAAGCATTCTTTTGGTCGGTTTCTCTCCTACGGACATTTTCTCTGCCCTTGCCCTTATTTGCGCGCCACGATACTTCTCCTCATCAATTTGTTCCAGTTTGGACTTTACTGACCTTATATCATTTGTGAATAAGCCTGGCGTTTTGCTTTCCTCTGCTAGCAGTTCTTTCAGATTTTAGCGTAGGGTTCTTTCTTCTACACTCTTTCCGTGTTTTATTACACATGAGCGTTCTGTAGCTTTCAACTTTATATTCTGTTTAAATTGCTCCCACTTCACTCCATATTTTTGGTCTCCACTGTCTATGTTTACCAACGCCTCTCGAACACTGTCCATAAATATTTCATCTTCCAAGAGATTAGAATTTAGCTTCCACGTGTCCCAGTTAAATACTGGTATACGCCTATTTCTTTTACCCATTACAAATGATATTAAGCAATGATCAATAAATGAAATAGGGAGGACATTGTACTCACTGATAATCGCAACTAAATCCAGTGACACGTAGGCCCTATCTAGGCGTGCATGACTGGAGCCTTCGAAATGCGTATACAGTGTTGGTCCTTTACCAACACACTCTGCAACATCCTCAAGGTCTAAATCAGAAATTACATTCGTTTTACGCGACTGTGCTTGAGTCGTTGAAATTGAATTTGCTTGTTTTATCATCGGCACTGATCACACAATTAAAATCTCCCATAAGGATGACTATGTGATCGCATTCACAATAAATACGAATTTCGTCGAATGTTACACACCGTTCATCAACTTTAAGAGGTGCATATAAACAAATCACTCTCCAATTAAGAGAAAAGAAGGCCAAATCGCATACAACAAACCTTCCGGATGAATCAGACGTGACATTTTGAACACTGCCACCTAAACTATTCCGCACAAAGATCACACACCCTGCCGACCTACCAACTGCATGACTGACACTGGCGGTGTAGCGTCCGGTGAAACGTTGCAGTAGGCTCTCGGTGGCGTCCACGCTCTCCACTTTGGTTTCCTGAACTGCGATAATGTCCAGGTCTTGGTCCACGGCTAGTCTGCAGAGCTGAGTCTGTTTCTTCCTGGAAGCCAGTCCTCGTACATTGAGCGTCGCTGCTTTCACGAACCCGCTCAGCGACGTGATCGGTGAGCGGGTCCAAGCTGAGAGCCCTGCACGTTCACTTATTGGGCTCTCGTCGTCCAGGGCGGATCCATGTTGTTTACCTTTAGTTTGAGCGGCCATCGTCGCGTTTGAGCGACGACAACCGTTGTCGGGCAGCGTTTTGTTTTTTGCCTCCACTGACCACCTACCACTGCACTTCCCACTTACTTGCGTTTCGTCTACTTGAGCGCCGTCGTCTGAGTCGCGACGGACGTTTTGCAGACGCCGATTCTAATTCCATCCTTAAGGTATCCAGGTCACCAGACAAATCCTCGTTTTCGTGTGTTTGGTTCGCCGAAGAGTGCTGTGAAGCCGAGTTTGGAGGAGTCGAAGCAGCGTTGGCTTGGGACGCCGGCGTTTCAGGGCGCGTTGCTTGCAGCTGCGACGTGGCGTGCAGCGCAGGCGCAGGACGCGTCTGTTCGCTAGTCGTTGGGGCCGCTGGACTTCCCATCTTCCGCCCGGCGTTCATGGTCTAGGCTGGAAGAAACTTGCTTGTTTTGTTCAGCACCGGCGTGTCGTCCGATGTCGTCTGCTTCTGTGGTGTCGCGGGCAAAGATGCTTGTTCAGATTCCTCTTCATCCATGAGAAGTTCACTCTGTTGAGTCTCTGGTCGCCACCATGCAGCTCGTGCGTATGAAAGGTTGCACTCGTCCTGCTCGTGACCGAAAGAGTGGCATACGCTGCACCTTGGGACCTTACAATCGCGTAGCATATGCCCCGTACTTCGGCACCGCAAGCACAAAGGCGGTCTTCCCGGCACCACGACCAGAGCTGTACTGCTGCCAATACGCACCTGATGGGGCAGTTGATTCACAGAAACGCCGTCTCGTAGTTGCATGCGTATTACACGAATGGTCGATTCAACTCCTTCAAAATCCTCGACTCTCCACCGGTCATCGGTCACCTCCTTGACGTCGCCGTATTCATGAAGGCACGTCGAATAGCGTCTTTTGTAACATCGAAAGCTAGCCAGTGCAATTTCATCTTAACCTCTTGCCGCGTCGGGTCAATGACGAGACATACCCGGTCTTTAACTTTGAGAACGCCTGCGTCTGTCAGCGCTTTCTTTGCTTGCTCGGTCTTCATGTTCAATAACCACACGTGCGACATCTGATATGCTCCGATGCCACTTACTTGCTGTATGACGCCTAAATCTTTGAGAGGTTTCCTGAAGTCGTCGATGCGGTACGGTCGGCCGCTGACGTCGCAGTGTAGAGCTACTGCTCGACGCATCGCTTCACCTGATGGCAACGAAGGCAGAATAATCCTGTAGTCCTTTGGAACGAGGGGAGGACGCTGTACTGCGGCCGGCGTCGGTCGCTGTCGCTGCTCGGGATGAGCTTTCCATCCTGCGTCTGCACCAACCGGCGTCCAGAAGCAGAATCTCTGAGCTACACCCCCGACGGTGATGTTAAGCATATGTTGACGACCTCATCCGTGCTCACCTACCACTTTTGGCAATAAAGGAAGGACACTGACGGGGTTGCAAACCGGTTTTCCTCGAGCCCGCGCATCTTAATTACCCTTCTTCCTGTCTATCAACCAAATAAAGTGAGACAGTGACAGCACGAAAATGGAAAAAAAAGGGCTGGAGGTGCTGGGTATCGATCCCAGTACCTCTCGCATGCTAAGCGAGCGCTCTACCATCTGAGCTACACCCCCCTTTTTTTCTTTATTGCCTTGCATATCATGACTGTTCACATTTTACATATTTACATATTGGTCCAAATTCGAATGCGTCACAAAATACACCCACAGAATTCATTGAGGTACCGTCAGCTCTTGGCTGACTATTAATCAATACTTGGGCATTCGTAACAATCGCTCAATGCCCCCAATCCAGTCTGGCACATCCTCTTGGCTTTTCAGCATTTCGAGAAAATGGCACACAGATTTGCAAAAATATTGGCGCACAGCTAGCACTTCTACATCCGCGTTTTCAAAGGCACATCGGGTTTTCCATATACTGTGCAGGCCCAGAAGCATGATAAGATCATAAGGTACACCTGCCTCGTTTTTAACCGAAAGAAAACGGATGCCATGTGGACTTAACGGTAATTCTTTTTTCAAGGTTCTTTGCAGTATGTCCCAGAAAAAGACCCCGCTCCAGCAATCTATAAACACGTGTTCAATTGTTTCCGGTTTTTTACACAAATGGCAATTTGTGCTCCATGGCACGAATATTCCCTTATCCTGCAACCACGTTTTAACTGGTAAGGTACCAGTATGTAATTTAAAGAAAAAAGTTTTGACCCCTGACGCTACAAGCATTCTTTTAACACGTTTCAGAACATCCTGTCCTGGGCCTGCACAATATAGCTGACGGTACAATGGAACAGGCAGTAAAACATCGACAAGGTCTCTATACAATTTTTTACGTGGTACTTCAGCCAGATACTCTAACGAAAATCTCACTGACAAAAAGCGGAAAGACGAAACAACTTCTTTTAAATATCCTTGTATTGGTCCTTGCATATTTGATGATGATACGAGAAATCCCGGCAGCACTCTAGATAACCTTAGTTGTATAACAGTTCTCAAAAAGGGGTCATCCACATCACGCAGAAAAAGGAAACGATTGACAAGTTGTCTTATGTACAAATGAACTAATCCGAGCCCGCCATCTCTAACTTTTCTGAAAAGGTTTGTGCGGCTTGATCTTTCCCATACAGAGCTCCATATGAAAATTGCAAATACTCTGTGTATTTTCTGCACACTTATTCTACTGCAGTGCAAAAACCTGCATTACGTACCACAGCTTGCTCACCAGAAACAAATTGCACGTTGTGGCCCGTGCGAATATCGAAATACCCCAGCCTTTCCATTTTTCTACATCATTACGCAATGCCTCTGTTTTTTTTTTCCAATACGGTTCACTGTCATGATAGAACTCCAGCGGCACTCCTAAATACTTCACTGGTGTTTCCTGCCATTTAATGTTTAGAAATACTCTTGGCTTGACGTCCCATTCCCCATGCCAGAAGCCAAGGCACTTATCCCAGTTCACGGCACTACCACTCGCCTGGCAAAAAGTTTTCACGGCATTTACAGTATGCAATATACTCTCATAATTTGTACAGAAAACTGCAATGTCGTCAGCGTATGCAAGGAGGCTAACATCAGCTTCATGCAATTTAAAGCCGCTTATTGCAAGGTTATTAATTACACTTAAACAGAAAGGTTCAATAAAAATAGCAAAAAGCAGGGGCGATAGTGGACACCCCTGTCTCACTGACCGCAGCACAGGTATACGCTCACCCGCAGTTTTATTTATTACCAATCTCGTCGTGCATCCAGTGTAAGCAATGCGCACTCCTTCGCTAATCAAACTCCCTACGTTTATGTGTTCAAGTAATGAAAGGAGCACGTCGTGCGGCACGCGATCAAATGCCTTTTCGAGGTCAATTTGAAGCATGGCAACATTGAGATGCATAGCGTCACAACTTTCTAGGATTGATCGTGCTATGTTTATGTTGGTCATTATTTTCCTTCCCTTTATGCCACAAGTTTGGTGGGGCCCAATCAGTTTTGTCATAACTGTCTGGAGTCTTCTGGCCAATATTTTCATCAATATTTTATAGTCAATATTAGTTAGGCTAATTGGTCTATATGCAGTAACACTTCTTAACATCGCGGGATCTTCTGTTTTAGGTATTAAGACCGTGTGGGCTGACAAAAACGATGGTGGAAGTTGTTTACACTTAAAAGCCTCGTTAAATACCTCCCTCAAAATAGGTGAAACTACGTGTTTGAATTCCTTGTACACTGCAGCACTAAGGCCATCTGGTCCTGGAGACTTACCATTGTTTAACTTATCAATTGCTTTTTCTACTTCTCGCTCCGTTATAGGCAATTCTAAAATTTTCTTTCTTTCATCATCAAGTCTTGGCAATAATGAAATGAAATCACTATTAAAACGTTCTGCGTGTACACTGGTTGGTGTGAATAACTCTTTGTAATATTCGAAAAAGGCACCGGATATTGCTTCTTTCGTATGGCACCTTGTTCCTTTATATTCTATTTCTCTTATTTCATTCTTACAGGCATGTCTCTTCTCAGCTCCAAGAGCTCGCTTTGTTGGCATTTCTCCCGCTACCAAGTTTTCTGCTCGAGCTCGAATCAACGCTCCACGATAACGTTCTTGGTCTATCAACTCTAGCTTCTGTTTAGTTATGTTTATCTCCTCTGAAAATGTTCCGGCCTGAGTACATTCATCCGCTACTAACTGTTGCAAGTTTTCACGCAAGCGCTCTTCAAGTTCTTCTTCAGCATGTCTCAGGATACTGGCTCTCTCAAGTGCTTTCAGTTTAATGGTCTGTTTAAATATTTCCCACTTATGTCCCCAGGATTCAAGTGTTCTATTTAGTAAGTCTTCTATGCCCTCTAGAAAAATCCGATTAAACTCTTCATCCTTTAGTAGCTTTACATTAAATTTCCAGAGGTCCCAAGAGAAATGTTTGTTATTCCTTTTATGTTTACCCATTGAGAATGAAACCAAACAATGATCACTAAACGTAACAGGTGTAACTCTGTAATCATGGCACGAAGGAATGATTTCGGAAGACACATATACTCTGTCAAGTCTAGTATGGGTTGAACGCTGAAAGTGGGTAAACATAACCGCTTTTCCACTGCAAGACATCACCCACGTCCTCTAGCTGAGCTTTCGCCACCATATCGATTAGAACGGCAGTGCTTAAATCTCTGTATGGCCTGGAACTTGATTTATTTATACTCGAACAAACGCAGTTGAAATCCCCGGCCAAAATTAGTTTACGTTCACATTTCAAATACACATCAAGTTTTCCAAAAAACTCCTTTCGCTCTTGAATCACAGTGGGTGCGTACACACAGATTACTCTCCATTTTTCTTTTGGTAGGGATAAATCACATATAATAAAACGACCTGCCTCGCAGGTAGCTACAGACTCCACTTTCGCATTAAGACTCTGCCGAATTAACAAGAGGCAACCTGCAGATGTACCCACCGCGTGACAAACGCACACATCAAACAGTCTCGTGAAAGGCTGCACCATTCGCTCAGCGTGCTCTTCACTCTCTACTTTAGTTTCCTGTACAGCGACGATGTCTAGATCTTGTTCTATAATCAGGCGGTAAAGCTGGTTTTGCCGCCGTTTGGCAGAAAGCCCACGTACATTTAGCGTCGCCAATCTAATCGTCGCCATCGTGATGAGAGAAAGCCGAGCGAAAGACGCTTACCTTACCAACACCTAAACCACTGTGCGGCCGACGCTCAAGGCGTCGTCTCGTCGCCGCCGCGTGAAAGCGACGACGAACGCAGGCGGCCAGCACCCCGAGACTTTTTGGAGCCAGCCACTCGCCACTGCCCTTGGTCTTCCTGGGTCAGACGCTGCTTGGACGCCGCATCTCCCTCATTCAGGCGCCGCTTTACTGGCGTAGCTTCAACTGTATCCATGTCCGAAATAGCGTCGGACCCAATGGCTGGTTCAGCCTTGTGCTGGGTTTCCATTTGAGTCGAACACCGTTGCGTTGGAGTGCCCACAACCGTATTTTCTTCTGTGTCTTGCTTAGGTGTCTCCATCTTTCTCTCGCTGGTCGCCACTGCATGAGACGCCTCCACTCCTGCCTTTGACGCCGCGGCCCTCTCTGCTTCCTCTTCATCCATGAGCAATTCACTGTGGTCGGCATTTGTTGCTCGACTTGCTGCACTGGCATAGGAACGAGTACAGTCCGCCTGCTCATGCCCAAAAGCGCGACAACCAGCGCACCTGGGCACCCTGCAGTCGCGACGAATGTGTCCCGTGTTCCGGCAACGCAGGCAAAGCGGCGCTCTTCCTGGCACGACCACCAGTGCCATGCCGCTCCCGAGACGCATCTGGTGGGGTATGCGATCCGTAGTAACGCCTTCTTTAAGTAGTAGCCGAACGAATCTTGTGGTTGACTCAACTCCTTCGAAGTCTTCGTCTCTCCACTTGTCGCTGATGACTTCATTCACTTCACTGTACTCCCGGAAAGCACGCCGTACAGTCTCTGCGTTGACGTCAAAGGCTACCCAATGCAACTTGAGACGCACTTCTTGCCTTTCTGGGTCAACGACGACGCAGGGCCGGTCTTTCAAGGAGAGTAGGCCAGCGTCCAGAAGTGTCTTCTTGGCTTCATCTGTCTTCATGTTAAGAAGCCAGACGTGCGACATCTGATACGCTCCTATGCCGCTTACCTCTTGAATGATGCCTAGTTCCTTAAGCGGCTTTCGGAAGTCATTAATCCCGTACGGACGCGCTGCGATGTCGCAGTGCAGAACCAAAGTGCGTCTGAGTCCTTCTCCTGTGGGCAGTGGTGGCAGAATTAAACGGTAGCCCTTGGGAAGTGATGTGCACGAGAAACCGCGGCCAGCGTCGGCCGCTGTAACAGCTCTTGACGAGCCTGTCCATCCTGCGTCCGCACGTGTCGGTGACCAGAAGCAGAATGACGCCACAGCTGCCGATCGGCTTGAGATGACAAACAAGCCGGTTTTGTATTGTTGTTACGCTAAACCTAAATAACATTTTTGTTCACTTTTTTGTATGGACGTAATTTTAACGGCTTTTATCGTTATGTCTAGACGTACCGCTAAACACTCCCGACTATTCAAACAAAGCGCCTAACCGGAAAATGCACACGTCACTTCCGTGCGGCGCAGCAGCCGTTTCTGTGTGGGAATGGCTTGTGCGTCGCGCGGCGCAGCAGTCTTTGCCTTTTTTTTACTTTAACCTATATTAAAAGAGCCCTGAAACACTTTTTCAAGTAACCATGGAATTGGTTCAATGGAAGAGTTTATTTTTTTCACGAATTCAACGCCGCAAAGATTTTAAGAATCCGTCCAGTGCGAGTGGAGTAACAAAGGTATGGTGGCTAGAATTCTAGCCACCATAACAAAGGTTTGTCGCATGTCTCTCTTTTCTCGTCCGACGAAAGCGCTCGAAGCTAAGCAGGGAGGGATGGCAGGGCCACAGAAACACGTCACGCACGCCTCGTGACCTTGAGCACTTTTTTTCTTTTTATTCGAGAGAGAGAGAGAGAAAACTTTATTAAAAAGTCAGTCAATTGTATAGGCATGGCCCGTCACCCCTAGCTGTCGGCCGGAATCCCTTGGGACGCGGCAGCAGCAAGGGCTTGACTGATGATGTCGCGCTGGACGCTGGGATCTGGGCTGCAGAGCAGGGCCTCCCAGGATTCTACAGTGTCGAGTGCGTGGCTTTTCAGCGTGATTACAGAGGCTTGAAAACAGTTCCAGCCTCTCTAGCGTGATTGCGCGCGCACGCTTAGAGGTAGCATTAGTAGCATATACAGTAACTCTAGCATGGATAGATGGATGGGTGGATGTGGCTGTACCCTTTAGATCGGGCGGCGGCTAACGCTACCTAGCCATATTACTTAGTGACCTAACCACAAGATCTATCTTTTTTTTCTTTAAATAGTGAAGTTGAGGACTGGTACTTTGCAGTGAAGAGTTTAATTTCCGCACGCATAAACAAGTAGCGGCCTCCCGCCTCAATCTTTGTTACGAGCGAGCGCATCAAATTTCAAATCAGCGAATGGCTATTAGATGGGCTTGCTCCGTGTAATTTTTGGCCATATTGCGTAATTTGTCAGGAGAAGAAAATTCAATTTTTAGCTGACTTTGATAATTTATTGTGAATTCTAGGCCGCGTGCTACGCTGTAATATTTGGCTCGCGTGTTCTCGGGGGCCGCAACTACCGATCGGCAGCGTTATCTGACGATGCTGAAAAAGTGTTGCAGGGCCCCTTTAACACATCGAAAAGGAGTGGCGCAGCCATACAGGACCCGTGTCTCCCTTCCCCCAACCTAAGAATATTTTTGCCATGGCATACATAGCGAAAAATGACCATTTCAAAAAAATGCCCCCCCCCCCAAAAAAAAACAAACAAAACAAACAAGACTTTCTATTTATGCTAGCAACTCTACCTATGCTCCTGTTGATGTGTGAGCATTTTTATTAATTTGCTGGTGCTATACTAAATGCGACGCAACAACCTAATATTCACGGAGTCGGCGGCAAAAGCTAGCGTCTATGATAATAAAATGTGTCAAAAATAATTCTTGGCCATGTTTTGCATGTGTAAAATAATGCTGAGTTGGGGATAGCTCGCTTCGGAAGGTAACATTTGAATAATGAATGGGCGAACCGAGCGTTTTGGCCCTCAAAAAATTAGTGCCACTGGGTGAACCGAAACACTGCCTCGAATAATAACGGACTAATGACACGCGGCTTGTACATTTGTGTTTAAAAATTAACAGACAAGTTAATTTTTTCATTATCTTTAAGGTCGAAAGTTTGCCCTATGGTATAAAAGTGCGTTTATTTGCTTAAGAAGTCCATGAATATTGATACTTTCATGTTCTGGAACGCTAATGATGAGGCCCGTGTCCGCAGTTCTTCTAACCACATCGTGGTTTATGGACGCTTTTAAAAGATACACAAACGAAAATTTGTGCAAAAATTATTGTAATGGTCAAAAGTGAAAATGTAACTGTAAATACGAATGTTTTTGCTATTTTTGTGTTTAGCTACGTTTGAGCTACAGTCGCTCAAGCTTTTGGCTACGCCGCCAACGCCGCCTCATCCAACTTGGCGACACTGGATTTACAGTAGCGGGAACCAACCAAGTTCCAAGTAATCCGGATCGATTATCCGGATCGATTATCGCATCCGGATTCACTCACTGCATGCTCGCTCGTGTCATTCCCGCAACCTCCATCGACAGTGCATGTTCCAGTGCGTCGATATCTGTGGAGGCTACTTCCTGCGTGAACAGTTTTGTGGTTAAGCGTGCCCTGTTCTGCTTTGTATGTGTTGCGTGTTTTCATCATGCCCAGATGTTGCGTTCCCGGCTGTAGAGCAGCTACAGGAAATGAGAGACACCACAACATTTCTTTTGTACCCACGTGTACCTGAGCAGCGAGAGGTATGGGACCACGCTATTCCTCGTGCTGACAAGAAACTGCCTAGCACCTCACGGGTGTGTGATATGCACTTTCACGAGAAGGACATCTTGAAGACTTTCACTCACGTCATATGGTAAGAAGGTACAAATCGCCAGAGCAAAGTGGGAGCTCGTCGAAGGATGCGTTCCAGAATATTCCCAAATTTGTCCGCTTACCTTTGTCGTGGGGCCCGCGACAAAGAAGCGAAAGCTGCCCGATAGGAGTGGGGTATTTTCCAGAATATCATCGGCGAAAAAGAATAGACTATCTATGAGCTCTGAGTTCGAAGACAGTGAAATAAGTCCCGGCATGCCGTCAACTAGTGGCGTTATTTTGCTTCAAGACATAGAAAACGTTTGTTTGCCTGCTGCATGCTGGTGGAAAGTTGTTGAGAATGACGAGACAAGCCGTCTTGTGGTGTTTCTAGTGCTAAAAAAGCCTCATTTGTGGAGAAATGTGTTGTCGTCGCAGAAGACATGACAGTCACCATTAGCAGCCGTCACCATCGCTTGGCCAAGTCGCTGGGCAATGCAGATACCATCACCCAATTGGCCGAACTTCTGGGGGACATAGAAAAGCTGAAAGTGTGCTCATGTTGTCCCAGTGCGTCAGCAGGCAGACTCGTGAGTAATGACTACGAAGGCCTCACCGATACCCCAAAGTGCGGTCTCTGCTCGAAGCTTTGGCTGAAGCTGTGTTAACAGGTTTCATTAGAGGAACTCAAGAAGAAGCAGAGGGAAGACATGCTCAAGATAATGGCCGCACGCGTAGCTTTTCGACTGTCTAAGTTACTAAAGGATGTGACTGACACGAAAAAAAAAGCTGTTTACATAACCAGACAAAAGCCACGGGATTGTGCCATATAGTTGTAATTTATTTTCAAGCAGGAAAAACACAGCCACAAGAGACGATGCAAGACATTGTAATTGGGTTGTTCGCGTGTAAAAATCTATTGCGAATGTACACCAACTAACCGAAAGACTGATGTATGTTATGCTATATATGAAGCATTGTTTATTGTGGGCTGTTCAGAAAGCCATAATTATACTATTTTTGCCTTACACCGCTAAATATTACGCAGTATTAAGTTTCTGCGGCAGCACAACAAATCTCGATAATATACTGTTGGCAAAGCTCTTTCAGAACGGCCGCCACGGCGTCTTGCCATGACGACTACGCGTTTTCGTCTGCTAGCGGAAGCTTGTTGCGCCGCCAGTGCAGCGCCTCCTAGAATTTGCCTGTTCAAGGTGGCTTTGGCCAGTGCCACCAAACCGGAAGCTGTCCCGGTGCCGTGTGCACTGCCGAGTGCCGAGTAGTCTGACGCGGGGAGTTTTGCAACTTACCTAGTCTAGAAACATTGGCGGGAACTGCGTGGAAAACAAACACCCAAACGTGAGGCTGTCGCGCTGTGTTCACTGGGCGCTTGTATTAAACGGGCAATTGCAGCCGAGAGACAGAACATAATCAAGGCTTCGTCTGCACCCCACCTGTGCTTGTTTCAGGTGCGCATGCCTCTATCCGGGCTTTCTCGTATTGTACAATCAAGCTCATGTTTTTAGAATATGTGGGATTAGCAGCATTTGTTGCGACTCCTCGCAAGTTAAGCACGCTCTTTCATTTGGTCCACACTTTATTTTTTTTATGGCGGATCAGGGAAACTCACTTTTGGGCCCTGGCACCTGTTGCACATCGGATGCATCTGTGCGTGCAAACTGTAACACGCGACTGTCATTGGTCCAAGAATATGATAAGTGCCTGTCTGAAACGTTGCACCAGTCGTCTTGCAGCTGTAATGACAGGTCCACAGAGCCGAGCTTGCAACTAAACGCGCGTGGTCCCCAAACATCGTGATCTGTTCAAGACCTTGGCGACCTCCAGACTGCGCTCGAAGCCGACAAGAAAAGTCTCCTTCAGCAGCAGCAGCAGCAGCATAAAATGTTCGAGTCAGTCGCAGAGATGGCTGATTGGTTCGTTCAGCACTTCACCATACTGCATCTGGAACGTGTATGCATACTCAATGTGTTTATCTGCACTGTTTGTTTGTCGGCTCAGAAAATTCTGGTCAAAATCCGCGAGGCAATCATTAAAGACCCGCCAGCTCGCCGTGTAGCTTTGAACAACGAAAAGTTCACGAAACTTCTTGTAAAACTCTGTCAACTCGAGTCGCCTGGATCGCCAAGTATCTGCACCGTCACTGACAGAACAATGACATCATTCTATCAAACAGAGGCGTACCGTGTACGTGGCGGCACAGTAAGCATACTGGAAGATGAGAAAAGTGAAGATCTGTAGAACTGCATCATTGGCAAGGCACCAAAGAGTATCAGAACAATCACATATGCTATCAGGTTTCAAGGTAGTATACCTGGTGGTAGCTCTTGCGTATGGGACAAGAATTGTTATGACGAGTCGCCACAATGTATGGTCATGAGCCAACCAAAAGCTGTGGGGAAAGAGAATCCATACCCTGTGTCCGACTTCAAGACTTTGGATGTTATCTGGTGTCTAGATGCTCGGCATGTAATGGTCTACCGTACTGGTAGTAGCAAAGCAAGTGTTGACGTCCTGAACTCATCTCTCTTTACCTCTCACAAAGACTTTGCAAGTGGGTCTCGAGAAGATCCTCCAAATGTTGGTGACAATGTTGGCCTGTTTGAATCCCCGGATCGTTTCCTGAGAATGCTTGTCGTCGAGGTGAAGGAAGACATGGCTGTAGTGTGGTCCATGGATCTGGGTGATTTTCGCAGGCTTCGTTGGAGCAGCCTTATTAATGTGTTGCCATCGTTCAGATGCTTGCCACCTTCATTTGCTATGGGTGTCCTCCCAGGCAAGTGAAGTTTTTTTTTTCTATGCATGGTATGACTTTTGTTGCATTTGGTTTCTTGAAATGTGAAAGCTATTGTGTGCATATATATATATATATATATATGTGTGTGTGTGTGTGTGTGTGTGTATATATATATATATATGTGTGTGTGTGTGTGTGCGTGTGCGTGCGTGCGTGTGTGATGGAAAGAAGGGTATATTTAAAGGCTCGTTTTTTTCTTAGACACAATATTAATGACAACTGACAGACAATTATGCCAAGGAAAGTATAGGGGATGTTATGATGAGTATTTGTAATGTAATTGTGAATTGTGAAGAAAGAAAAGTGAATGAAAGGATAACTTGCCATGCGCTGGAACACCAAATATATATATATATATATATATATATATATATATATATATATATATATATATATATATATATATATCATAGAGTTTCCTATAAATGCACTAGAGGGGACTCTCGCTAGTGTCTGAGCATGGGAATGACGGGTAGTACTCAGATTTATGTAATTTTTGTATCTTGGGCTCCAGTTGGCTTCGTGTATCTTGGAGCTGCTTTGTTGCGAAAGAAAAGAGCAAATTTTCAGTAATTGCACCTTACTATGTTGACCTTTTTGGCTTACCATTTCAAATCGGGTAACAAATTTCAAAAGGTTCTTTCCTTCAAAACAAAACCATAACACAGCAGTAAACGAACAAAGACCAGGCAAATCTGTGTACTAACCATCATTCCCATGGTCGCTGAACGATTGTAGCACCAGAGTCCCATCTACACACATACAAAATTAACTTCTTGTTCTACTTTGCCTCAAATAGCCCCATAATCAAGCATATATTGTCTGTTGAAACATGCCTGGTTGTTTTCTTTTTTCTGAAAAGCACACGAAACAGCAAAAATAAAATAGGTGTGTGTGCGCCGGACGCTATTCGAGCACTTCTCCGCGTTCTTTGATTGACACATGGATGCGTCCATTCATTGCACAGGGCCTCACGCTATTTGATGTATGCGCATCAAAGCACACTGCTGACATGTTTATTATCGAGTTTGAAGCGCTGTACAATACGGCACGGGACGCCCTGTACAATAAACGAAGAACAATGAGCCCCTAAACTTCCATTTCTTTTTTTCATTCATAGTGAGGGTCTCATTCTGGCACACTCGATGCCTTCGATTATATGCGAGGGATTTGGGGGTCAGCTGCCGGCTCGTAATAAGAGCACGTGCTGCAGGAGGTCAAAAGACAGAAAACGACTGCCACACTCGCTGTCATGGCTACTGGTGGCGCTCACTGACTCGTTTAAGTGAGCATAAATATCCCATAAAGTAAATGGAAAGATGACCACCACTGTAGCTCGGTTCACTCCACTTTCCTTTCTGCACATTTATGTTATAATTAATAATGCTATTGTCTCGTATAATTTCCTTGGTATCATTGTGTGTTAGTTCTCATTAAATTCTAGACGCCAGATTTAAGATATAGAGGTTTAGCACCACAGTTATATTTCAACCCATGGCAACCGCGTGTGGCGCCTCGTAAAAAAAAAATGTATATCAGTCATGAGTTACGACTGCATAGCGTGTTTGAACAAAGTGTTCGTAATTGCAGCAGGTGACCATGCACTGTTGATAGCTCATGTACCAACTTATCAATAAACATATTGGGGGCCCCTTAAAGAAGCACTGAGATCAAATTTACTCATGCCAGGATTTGTGTGTCAGCGAGTTGCTATAGACCCCATAGCAGTGATTCACAACCTAAAACACAACTGAGGGATGAATAATTATCACTTTTATTGATTTATATTACCGGGATCTAGCACTATTCCAAATCCCGCCATGGCCATGTTAAGCACTGGGAGCACCAGCAGTGGTACTACCTCGCGGTCACCTCCAGATCACGCCACAGCTGATCACTTCTCCACAGAAAAGAGTGACGTCAGGCTCAGCTGCTCCTCAAACATTTCGTCTGCTAGGCAGAAACATTCAATCATGCCTTGTCACCTGCATTGATGTCGTCGCCGTACAAAGTGTCGACTCGGGTTCAATACGATAGTCTGGAGCTTGGAATCCCCGCGATTCGCGACGCCGCCAATTATTTTTGCTTCGATCAGCCTTTTGCAGAACAGTGGTTCCGCAATGAACGCCATTCCAAGCAGCGCTGCATAGGTGCCCGAGGATGCACGCTTGAGCCATGCTCGCTCGTGTGTCTCAGTTAGCTATGTTGGTGTTTTTTGGCTTGCAAAACATTCAGGTATACGCAGAGGGTCAATGCAAGATAGCTATAGCGAATGAGCATCAGCGGAGAAATAGAATACGTTTCCTGCTTGTCAGGTTCTTTTTTGTGCCTCCAGATGACCCCACCTATCCAGCCTCTCGCGGTTGACACGGTATTACCACTTTTACGTGGATGCAAAGTCTACAGATGAACTAAAATTTAACGATACCTGCATGTTACTTTTTAGCGATGATATCTGACTACACGCTCTTCCACGTTTGATAGCCTGTGGTCGTGTTGATGTGTAACACATACGTGATATGAAAAGACACCCTCATTGCGCTTTTTCGGTGCTTTGAACTAGACGACTGCAACTCACCTGCAACTCACAACGATTCCCCGACATGCTAACCGACAAGCACATGTTTAATCATGATCCTTTCTTTTGCCATTCTTTGAAAGGTGGTTTATATCTTGATAATTTCACGAAATCAATCAAACCGGTGCGATGAAGGTCAGACGCAATGAGCTACGGCTGGGCTAGACTGCACATGCGCGCGCTAGCTCGGCCCTAGCCCAGCCGTGGACGAGCGAGTGCATTTCTGCACTTCAGCGCCAGTCGGCACTACGATAAGAACACTCGGATCGTACACGTCATCACTACTAGGGCATTGTCACTCAGAATGGTATTTGTGGAATGTATCATACCGAACACGTAGCACTAGTGTCGATGTCGCAGGGCAGTCTATTGTTTGTTTTTTATTCTTAGCATTTCTACGCTGTTTGACATCGAATTAAAATAACTTCCATGCGACGGATGCCGTTAAAACTTGGCCAAAGAGACCTATGCATATCAAGCGATCGAATGATGGGCACATCTCAATCTTGAAATTGGATGTCAGTGCTCCTTTAAGCTTCGCCGTTAAGAGTTGAACGCGATAGCGAAATCCGGCCCCTAGTGCGCCCCTTAACTGCTAAGTGCATGCTTATTAGTATGTTTTGTTACATATGCACACGCACACAGTAGATCGTACCAGTGTGCACGCGTGAATGGTACATGCAGGTTTTTGATCTAAAGCAAGTGTCGCATGGCCTCCAAGATACACGCCACGCGCTCGCCATTTCGGAGGCCATAAAGAGTCTCTTAGTTTCGCAGATAGCAGCACATTATGTAGCAATTTCTCTTTGCTTGGTCAACGCCTTTGGAAGGCATGATATGTTTTCTGCTAGATAGACATAGTTGTCCATTTTTAGCGCTGTTTGAAAGTTCCTGTGTGTTTTTAGCGGTAATGGCTGCACTATCCCGGCCTTTTTCGACGTAGTTTGAGGCATTCCCAAATGCGGCTACAAATCGTAAAAATGGGCTTGTTTTCGTCGTGACACCTGTCGAACGAAACGCGTTAAAGGGGCGCTGAAACAATTTTTCAAGTAATCATGGAATGAATTTACTAGAGCTTATTGTCTCACGAATTCAACACTGCAAAAATTTTAAGAATCCGTCCAGTGCAAGTGGAGTTACAAACGTTTGTCGCATGCTGCAATTGCACTCTCTTCTCTCGTCCCGACGAAAGCGCTGGAAGCTAAGCAGGGAGGGATGGCAGGGGCAAAAAAACTACCACGCCTTGGGACCTCGAGCACTTTTTTTCTTTAAATGCACAGCTTTTTCAGTTTGATCGCATGCACAGGCATGGACAAGTAGCAGCTTCCCGCGGCTATCTCTGTAACTTGCTTTTTCGCTCACAGACGCACAGACGATTTCTCGCTCACAACCAACAGGGCCGACGCCGACGGCGGGATTTCCGCGACATGAGCTCTCTAACGCTATCGTGTTAAAACAAAGGAATATATGGGGCAAAAACAGTCTTGTATGATGCAGGCTGTTGCGACTAATTTATAGCTGTATTGCTCATTTTGGGTGTCATGACTGCAAACATTAATAAATATTCTTTAATGCCATTTATTGTAAATGAATACCCTGCATTTTCTTGGCGTTTTGCTACTGAGAAGCAAAGATTAAAAAGAAAGTCACTTGGTATCTGGATGGGAAATTGTCATTGTGTAGTATTTCTTGAAATGTTTTGCAGAAGAAAAAAATTTTGTTCATCGGAATTGCATCTTAGTGTCATGTTTATTGTTACAAAGACTAATGGCAACACATTTACAATGTCTGCCTCAGTCACTTAGTGGGTATATACCGAACATTTAAGATGCATGTGTGGTGTTTGGTCATGGTGACAGCAATTCGACAAAGCTGGGCTGCACCCGGGCATAATATTTAATAAGAGCACTAAGAAGTCTGGTGAAACATGCTTAGCAAAGTTAAGTTGAGGTATTGCTGTTGATTAGTAGATAAGGTAAAGGAAATGGGTAAAGAATGAGTGCAATGCTGTTCAGTGATATTAGTTTGGGCCTGCATAAAATTTTACCAGTGTGCTGCCTAATTAATACAATTCTTGTCAGCACAGTGTTTTCTATTAGTAGGAAGTGTTTTGGACAGCAGTGCCTGGCTCCCTTTATTCGCTTTCCGTCATGGTGTGCTTCTGTTAATCCTTCAAGGTTGACATCTGACAGTCGTGCAGTGTCTGGACTGACGTCGCTTCTCAGTTAGCTAAAATGTTGTAGGGCTGTGCGCGTGGCTACTATTAATTATGGCTGGTGTCTGTAACTAGGTTTTTGTGAAGGTCATTGATGGGACATGAGAGAGGTTCCTTTGATAGCTGCAGGAAAGGGTGTGACCTTTTTACAAGACGTTGTACACCCCCTGTTGCATTCACCATATTAATAATTGGCTTACGTGTTCATGAAAACATTGTCAGTATTCCTTTCCAGTGTTATGTGATAGCATTAAAGAGTTCGTTTCGCAAAAATTTTCGTGATGGCATTGGCAGTCGCGTTGTTGAAAAATTGTGAGTTGAAAAATTCCTTTTGTCCATGACTGAACAATCAAGAAAGATGCAAATAAAACAAACAATTATTTTCGGTCTGATTGAAGATCAAACTCGGGCCATCTGCATGGCAAGCAGGTGCTCTACTACAGAGCCACGCTGTTCTGGGAAACTGCTTCGGATAAAAAACACTATATGAATGTCATGTAGTGCAAGAAGTCTTTTTAACACATGTAATATTACGTGGCAGAAGTGTAGAATCACACCAGGGTGTAAATTGTGCAATGAGTGGGTGTTTAAAAAGGCCCACCCATTACAAAGCATTCAGGCATGTTTAATCATCAGCAGCATCAACAAAGTGAACAGCTGTGTAGGTTCATGTGTTGCCTACGGACACGTAGTGGGCTCTTTGCTGATCTGCAAAAGGAATATTTACAGCGTAGTGTGCACCTAACAACAATGCTTTCTGTGTTCAAGGATACTTTGAAATTTCATGTTACGTGCACAGTCATTCATTTCTTTACGGCACGGTTGAGGCATGTGCCAAGAACCGAAGCAGGCTAGCAATTGAGAAGGCAAAGCGCAAGAGGCCCAATTGCGCTACTACATTCTGCTCTTGAGAAGCTCACGTGTCCTTTAAGTTTTTTAAGCATGGCACTGCACCAATAAAAAGAGGTCCTTCAGCAGTTTTTCAGCATGGTTAGAAAATGCTGCCAATCGGTTGTTGAGGCTCCTTAGAACACGTGAGCCAAAAAATACAGCACAGCACGTGGCCTGGAGTTTACAAATAATCTTTACACTCGCCTAGAAATCGTTCTCTCTTCTTTCCACAAATGATGCCATATACTTGAATTCACGGTTATTGGCTAACTGGAACATCGCAAGCGGCATAGTTACCGAGGCCACCACGTGCCCACACGCTCACGCTTTCAAAGTAAGCCACATGCACGAAGAAAAAAAGAAAAAGTGAAAATTATTAAGGTCATGACGCATATGTAACCTAACCTCATTCCCCGTACCATTCATCCCTGCTTAGCTTTTAGTATGCTCGTCAGTACGAAAGAAGACAGAAAGCAATTGCGCCATATGACAAGTCTTTGCAACTCCACTCGTACTTGATGGATTCTAATGATTTTTGCGGTGGTTGATTTGTGAGGCAGAAAACTTCTTCAGCCTTATAACCAGTGATTTAGTTGCCAAAAAATGTACTAGTATCACAAATTTTTTAAAACCCTTTAATGTATGAATTATAAAACTGCAGTACAAAGTCAAGATCGTTTTCATCGTCAGCTTTAAATAGTAGCATTTAAATGATTCCTCAGTTAAAATATTCAAAATGCAACTTTAAATGCATACCTTTATGTAGGTTCCCCATGCCACAAAAAAAACATACTTTAGAACTGCATAATATGGCGTGTACCACCTATTGGGTGCTTACACACCAAATAAACACAGTTATTGAAGATAGAGCTTACGTTGCCCTGGCTAGATAAAACAGAGAAGTGAGAGCTTTGCCATCAGCTACAGAACAATGTTTTAGCATAAAATACTTTGGATGAGACGGCTTTATATTTTACATGCTTAAAGCTATGCTCCTCATGAGCACTTTACGGCTGGCGTTAAAGGCACTTCATGCCTTGCTTGCAAGAAGTTTTTCGGTGTGTCGCGAATCCGTGCCATTAGACAGTAAAAGAATAAGCAGTCACATTTTTCTCATGGAATTCGGATTCTGAAAATATATTATATCATTGATTTTCTTTTAAAATTAGAAAAGAAAAAAAAACTGTTCCTGAGGGTGGCTTTACATTATGCATGTCGTGGTAATGGGTCAGAATCTAATGAAAGTAGAAGTATTTGTTTGATGCATTACACGGTAACATGCTAAAAATAGAGCTGGCGTTGCTTCATCGGTAATGAAAACTTGTTAGCTCTTATTCGCTGAAATATTCGCTCTTTGCGTAGTAGATTTTGAGGCATATGCATATGGCATCACACACAGCCTCGTCATGAGCTGATGCAATATCTAGGATAATAATGTCCAAGTTGCTGTCAGATGCAAATTTAATGTCATCACTAATGCTACTTTCTGTACTGCTCCCAGAAGCACTTCTTTTTCTTGGCAAAAATTTTCGCAGCACTGAATTCGTGAGGCAATAAAACGATCTCGCCAGATGATCTGCGCATGCATGGGTTTCCGACAGTGGCGCTGCCGCCATCTTAGTTGGAGTACTCGGGGCGCCGTGGGGGCGGCTGCTTGTTGTGTGCTTCAAGTATTTTGGCGTATGGCATGAATCCAAGGCACATAAAACGATTCAACAAAGAAAAAACATGAGTCCAGACCTCCAGAGCATGTTACTTTCAGGTTACACTGCATATCCTTGTGAGAAAAAAAATTAACAGTCGTCAGTGCTTACATATGGCTAGGTCATCTCGGCGTGTGATGCGCTTGCATCACTTCGCTGAGTTCATATTAGTGAACTCGCTACGCTGAATTCAGTCCCTGTCGTCATGCGAGCAAAAGTCATCTTTAGTGAAAATCAGTACGTGAGCGATACAAGTTACGGTATGCGGAAAAAAACTTCCTCAAACTCCGTGATCCGAAGACAAGGAAAAAACAAACCGATGGGGGAAAAAAGCTTTTTGCACATCTTTTTTTCATGTACATTGTGTTCTCAACACAGGTCTTTAATCACAGTGATGCGTTGATTGATTGATTTGTGGGGTTTAACGTCCCAAAACCACCATTTGATTATGAGAGACGCCGTAGTGGAGGGCTCCGGAAATATTGACCACCTGGGGTTCTTTAACGTGCACCCAAATCTGAGTACACGGGCCTACAACATTTCCGCCTCCATCGGAAATGCAGTCGCCGCAGCCGGGAATCGAACCCGCGACCTTCGGGTCAGCAGCCGAGTACCGTAGCCACTAGACCACCGCGGTGGGGCCACAGTGATGTGTTAAACGTGCATCATTATGAAGCGGTCCCCGTGAAGCAGGCTATATAAAAGCGCGTCTATGGGACGGCGACCGGCCACATGCCATTTGAAAAGTTTACTGTCACAGAAATCTTGTGAATGGTAAAATATTTTTACTGCGCATGAGATGGATCAATCAGTAAGAGGCTATGGTGGCACACGCATTGCGGCAGATGAATAGTAGTCCACTCCGCGGCTACCGGCCCATGCTTATATAAGAAGCTAACCTTTGCTACCACTGTTGCCGCTTAGGTCGCGTTCATCATATCACATTCTGAAAGAAATGGGGCCATTCCAGCAGCATCGTTGGCTGTGATGCTGGCACCACAGAGTTTTCGCTGTGCACTGCATGGTGTGCAGCTGTGTACACGTAGAGCATGCACTTATAAGTCCCGTTTGTATCACAGGTCGCATTCAAGGGATACACTTCATAGTCATCATCACTTTTATTGAGAGGCTCATTAAGGCGATCTCTGTGTTGCCCTGAAAATGCGTGTCAAATTTGCAACTGCTGATGGCGATCTTTCCGGCAAGGGATTAAGCATGCATTGCATAAAGTTTTGTTGTCGTTGATCGGCCCATCGGTCGTTCAGAAAGCTTGTTATGATGCAGTATTGCTGTATTTAGAGCACTGCTTAACAAGCATGCGCTATGTTATACACATTGAACTCATGAACGCTCTGAACTACACGTTGGAAGAGTGTATTATTCGCCACTCCACTGAACTTCATTGATTGTTGAGTTTGATATCTTTTGAAAACACGTGGAATATCAGAGTCTTTTTGCTCCAGGCTGTTCTTTCAGCATCCCAGCACGCAAAACCAACAGTCACGATCCATCTAAATATGGCTGCTAAAGCTCGATGCAGCTCACCGATGCAGCTGATCGTACCGAGTACTCCAAGTACTGGTGTGATGGTTAAGGGACGTTCGTCACTATGTTTGCTTATAGCGAACGAGAAAGGATTAACATGAACTTTTTATTTCATGGCATGGGCGGAACGCCTGACGGCGCAGGATACGCTACCGTGTGCAGCGCCGTTGAGTCGGACGTCGTGGCCAACCCAGCAGTCAGGGTCGCCACTCCGGAGGTCCAGGATCAGGCCACGGCTCACGAGGACCATACCCGGTAGGCCTCGCCCACGAACCTACTCCCGGCCACTGCACCCAGGCAGGAGCCGTTCAGCAGGTCTCGGCCTTGGACCTTGAACAGACACACCGGAGCTCGACCTGGCCGACACGTACGGGTCTCACGTCCGGCTCAGGAACGCTGCCAGGAACTCGTCCTCTCGAGCAGCGCACCGCTTCCTCTGCCTTCGTGGCCTCAACCCTCGAGCTCTCTTTTCCGCACGTTCCTTCTTGGCCAGGGAACCGCTAGGTACCCTCGGGTGCACACTGCAGCTCACGAGCTCGTGGCCTACGTCCGAGCCTGGCGCGTCGCTCGGCACCGCTCGGCCATCCTAGATTCAGCCAGCAACTCCCCTGGCATCTGAATCTGCGGCCACCCTGAATCCTCGCCCGGTTCCGTGCTCCTCTGTACACACGCCCGCGTCTCGCTCGGCAGAACATCTCGCTCGTCCCTTGCTGAAGTGCGACGCTCTGGTGACACCGGCGCTTGATGGCATGGGTGCGGCCACGGAGCAGTCAACCCGCATCGGAGACGCGATGCTCCATGCGGGGCATGGCCAGCCCGTCCAGCGAAGAGCGTGCGCCGAGACGCGATGCTCGACGCAACCGTGACCATTAGCCAGGCCACGTTCATCGCTGTGTCGAACGGCTGACCGTGGAGACGCCTCGCCGAGATCCGCGATGCCCTCGGCAAGGAAGAGAACAGCAGGCCAGGCCGCGCCCCGAGATGCAGTACTTGTGCCGGCAATGCCGCCCCAGCTGGTGGTTGGACGGCAGCAGCGTGGACGGCCGCGTTCCTTGGCCGGAACCTGGCTCGCCTGCGTCCGACGCTTCGGCCCGCTGTCTCCCGTCTGCCGCTGCTTCGGCTCGTCCCCAGCCACAAAGCCCACTGCCACGTGATGGTCGCCCGTGGCCCAATCGTGGCACGCCACCTCTATGGGCCACCACAGGTAATCAGCTGATTCGCCGACACTCACGCGCACATTACACGCGCCTTGCCCCGCACTTCCGTCGTTGTCGTTTTCTTCACTCATCACAACTGGCATGCACTGTGGCAGCAGTGGCGTAGTGCAACTCGCTGCAAGATAGGTCTATAAGCTCCTTTAGTGAATATATTTTATGGCTACTTGAAAAAGTGTTGTAGAACCGCTTAACAAGCTACATGCACATGCCCTTTGATGAACTCACAACAGAATGTTTATTTAAGCCCTGTTACTACCTTGAGGTCTTAGTAGTGCATTCGTTCTATGATTGCCTTTGCAGATGTTCATGCAGTGCCAACCCTGAAGCTTTTAAGAGAATGTGTTAGGACCATTTTAACTTTGACAGACCACAGCAGCCAGGAAGGTGAGTCGCAGCTGCTGCACTGTGAAACCTTCACATTTCCATAGTTAGCCCCCGAATAATGCATCATTCATCTTACAATGGAGGAAATTCTCATGAGTGGCAAAACACAACAACAAGGGGATAATATCAAAGAGATACCCTTTTTATTACTAAACAACCCGATAAAGCATATGTCATTTATATAGCCTTGTAATATTAAATTATGGAGTTGAGTGTGTTCATTTTGACATGGTGATGGAAAAAAAATTGCTTGAGTATGAAGCTCATTAAGCTTGAAATAAATTATTTCATCATCAAAAAATATTGAAGCCAGAAGCTAATTACACATTTTGTAAGTGGTTTTTGAATACCATCAATTGCAATATTGTTGTGGCTGGCAGAAGTCATGCATAGTAGGTTATTAACTTGACAATGTAGTATACCTTGAGAGTGCTAAAATAGCTTGTATGTTTCTGTGTGTGTGTAAGCATGCATGTGTTTGTGTGAAAATACACACACACACACACACACACACACACACACACGCACGCACACATATAAACCTACTCAGTAAAAGCTCGTTAATATGAACTTGGTTAATTGGAACTTACAATTCAAACTGAAGTCCCAGTTTCAGCACAGCCTTGTGTATTTCAATGAAAGAAAGCTCCCGATAATTTGAACACATCGTTATTCATTGTGGTAATTTGAAGCAAGGTATATGCTGGTCGCCGTGGTTAATTCGCACTGGGAGTCCCTGATTTTTATTGCTGCTCGCAGAAGTTGGCTTCGAGTGATCACTCTGTGTTACAAAACCAAACCAAACCAACTTTGCTGGAGGTGCAGAACAACGAAACAGCAGCATTTCCCAGCACATGAGAATTCAGACATTGCACTGGAGTTTTTGTGCAAGCTGCGAGCGATGCTTATAGGGCTGTGACGGAACCGCAAGTAAATACGAATTACGGATTTCTTTCAATTTTATATGCACTGCCTCTGCTGTGTGAATAAACCTGTTTGGGGGCATAAATAGTACCATGCATGTTTAGTGTCATATATTTCGGCTTTAACTGCTCACTGTCCACATGAGCGCATGTCTGTGCTTCTTCATGTAGTATCGCTGACTCATCAGTCAATTTATGTTCGCTGATCTAGCCCCATGAACGTAGCTCACAAAATCATGTGCCATAAACTAAACGAAGTAGCGCCTAAGTCACAATAACGAATCCAGAGGTGGCTTCTTTGGGTTCTGTCTGCGCAGTGTGCTACGATGCTCGTTCATTCTTGCACCTGCCCGGTGATGCGAATTCCGCTTAATTAGATCAATTCTAAGTTCTATTCAAATTCGAATTAAGCTTTAACTGTGTGTGTCTGCGTGTGTGTGTGTTTATAGATAGATGTAAACTTTTAGTTTCTTTTAATACTGTTAATTAAAATTGTTAGTAATCAGGAATTTAATGGAAATTTGTCTGGCTTGGCAAATCTTTTTATTTACCATTTTATGATTGGCTCATGATGATTGTGTATTGATTACTGTATTCTCCAGTTTCCACTGCACTTATAATTCTAGCACGCTGTGCATTTGCACCAAAAAAGAGACTTAGGGATGCTTAATGTATCATAAGCTATTTGCTTAATGTATCAAGCTGATCTGTGGTTCAGATGTGCAATTATATTCCTACAAAAGAATACATATATCCTAATTTTTCTTATATGCTCGGCAGCTCATGAAAATTGATTAGGCAAATGTGAGATTTGATTAGATTGTCTTACCAGGGCTGTTGGCCGGGGACGGCAAGCTGTTGATATCTGTATTTGCTTCTGGTAATTGTACGCTGTGTGTCCCAAATTGTAATTGTATAGTTGAATTCAACATAAGAGGCCTTACCCAAGGGACCAATGCGTGGCAGCCGATCGCCTTGTTACTAAAGAAGTAAGCCTGCTCGTGCATTTGGTCGTGTATCTGAAAATGGGGTCACTGGCTGTCGAGCTCATGTTGTCAGTCTTGAGTGCATGCGCCGCCTAGTGAAGGCTTTTTTTTGCATCTTCCATTGAACAGAAACTGTTACAGACTTCTACAGTTATGTAGGACTGTTGTCGATGCAATAATGAGGCTGTCTCAGAGTTGGATAATGAGCAAAACATGGTAATTAGTATAACTTTTTGGACCTCTACTATGTTGTTTTTTATGTTTCGCTCTCCCGGTAAAGTGTGAAAAGAATAATTATGTAAGATGTGGTGCTTGCAGAAAAAACTGCACGAAGTGTCAAGAATTCAGTGACAGCTGTGCCATTGGAAGTACTACCTCGAACCTAAAAAATAATATGTACAGAAATGTGCCTTCTCCATTTAGTCTAGTAATTAGAACACAGAAATTATCCTATTGTCAGAAGAGAGCTGATGACCAAGCACTGTAGGTATCTTTTATAACCTATGTTGCAGAATCTTTTTTTTTTCAGTAGCTTGGTGAATTTCTTAGCTGGGGTGCCTTGTATGATTGACTGGTCTCATCTATGCTTAACCGTTTTTGTACTGGTGAAGCATCTAGAGAGAGTTATAATGAAATATCCAATGATTTTTGTTGAAGATAATATTTTGTTGTAAGTTGATCCAGCAGGCAACAACAGAAGACTACCATAGAAAGTTCTATATGTAAGTGCAGTTTATCTTCTTGACTTTATGCATTTGATTGCCGCTTCTTCTCGTATCTCAGATTGTGTTCATTGTGGTTGAATGTTGCGATGAGAAATAGTGTTGTTTGAATGCCATTACATGGAATACATGTAATTTTTCTTACTGTTACTCATTGCTGTTCGAAGTTTAATAGGCTGATGTTATTCTTTCGTAGCATTCTTTCATGTCGAGATCATGGCCAAGCTGAAGGACTGCGAGGCCATTAAAGTTCTTACAAGTCTTCTAAACTGCCCAGACTGTGACACCAGAATCATCACTGCAAAGCTCTTAAATCAGCTGTGCTGCCGGCAGATTGGACGCCAGGCTGTTTTAGAAGTCAGCTGCATTGCCAAAGTTCTGGGTAGGCAAAGTTGGTCTTGATCACCTTTGGAGAATGGGGGATATAGAATCACGTGGAAAATGCAGGTTGTTCACTCTTTAATAAGCTCAGTGGGGAAATAAACATCGTGTTCTACTTAGTCTGTCTAGAGCACTGATATCGTGGCCTTTTGTGGGCATTCACATGGTATAGTATTATCTTTTTATGAATAGGTAATGCTCATGAATCTGTCATTAATACAGATATTAGTTAATCATGTCTTGACCAATTACGAGTAACACAAAAATTCTAAATGTTTCTTCAAGTTCCTGCTAACTAAATTTAGAGGGTTCAAATTGCACCGAAGAGTTTTATTATTATTAATTTTTCATCAAAAAAGGGGTCCTGCAGCCCTTTTTGAACATATTAAACATTTGTCGATTCCGGTGAACACGCAAGCTATATATTTTAACATTGCATGAGGCAGGGAGCTCATAATTTTCTTGCAGAGACAGACAAAAAAAAAAAAAACGCTTGCTGTTCTTGCAAACTACGTATTCGAAGGCACTGGCTATATAGTCACGTGGAGATGCACAGCCATTGGCAGATTTTGTAGTAGCAAAAAGAACCCCAGTAATGATTTTCTTGCTCATTCTGAGTTCAATAAAAGAGAAATGCATATGGCGATATCTTCAAAAACACCGAAAAGGTACCTCATATTTGTGCACTTCCAGTCTCAACTGACGGTCATCTTCCTAACATTTTGTATGGTCTTGAATAATGGAAGGCTGTACTGGGCAAACTGCACGTGTGCTATTTCAAAGACTATGTGATTCAACTGGCACTGAAAATTTTTCGATAAAGTTTTGTCTTTAAAGGTGAAGGATGGAGGTTAGTACTGAATGCTGTTAGCTTGACTACTTACTGGCATATTTGAGACCTCCCTAACAAGCCTTTTTTATCACATGGCTCATGATAATAAATATAATTATGGTAGCTAGGTTATCGTATAATATGGGACCTTTGTTTGTGAGCTTTTATAGCTATAAACCTTCGTAAAAAGATTACTGGAGAACTTCAGAAAAGGCATGGTTAAGAAGTCCTAAAAACAATGAGGAATGCATATTCCAGCAATGAAATTGCCCCTATGCTGTTGATGTACCTGTAACAGCTGTTTAAAGGAGTACCGACACAAATTTTAAATAAATATTTTGTGATTGTTGCTCTAAATAATAATATGGATTTCGAGAACCCTAGAAAGAGTGCTGTGGTGCCTCGGGAATCTTTAGTACCGCTACTTTAATACCACTACTTTGATACCACTACTTTAAAACATCACTTTCAGTTGCGATATCAAGGGGGTGGCTTCTCTGTGACATGCTATGTCAGTGTGACATTAAGCGAAGACAGCAGTTCACGAGATATTAGCGGCACATTGGACATCTGTTGGTGGTAAACATAAACAATTGATGAGTACACTGGCTCCAAGGACCCCAACAGTGATTTCTGCAATACAGGCTGCGTGCAGCAGGCAGAGTTCGCAAACTCAGGTGAACTGAATTGACTTGACAGAATAATGTACATTGTGGTGTGGCTGGCTTGCTGGGGCTCAGTGACGAAAACTTTAAAAATCAAAGAAAACATTTCATATGTGCTAGCAGTATCGGGTGGGTGGAGAGTGTCAACACTGCATACCAAGGAAATAAAAAATGTCCATTTTTCGATCACTCAAGATCCTGTCAGTACTCCTTGTGTAGGGCCAGCCACTTAGCAGGATGACTTTAATTGGTGATAATGCGTTTTCTGACAAATTCTTGTGGTTTATGTGGTAATATGCTGCTTTTACATTTTGCTCTATCCATTGTTGATGTGTTTGTGAAATTGTACTTTTATAGGGCTATACTTAACATTCACTTTTGAGAAGTCAGTTAAATTTTAGTTGGCAGCACAGCTTCATGTGTACTGAAGCCTTCCTCGGCTCGTTTTATCATGTATGGGGCTAACTATTGACCGCTCATAACGTAAGTCGTCATAGCTGTGAATGTCCATACTATAACCAAAACAACCTTTTGCAAGGGCCGAAGTTGCACAAGAAGTATTGAGCATGCTGCCTCACGTGTCCGAGAATTGAGGCATGCGATCCATGGTGCTTACAACCATTTAAATTTCTGAATGGTATGAAAATATAACGTCCGAAGACCCAAGGGGCTTACGAAATTTGAAAAGGGGAGGGGTCTAACAAAAGAAAGTACCATTGTGGAAAGCCCCGCCACGGTGCTCTATTGGCTAAGGTGCTGACCCGCAGGTCGCTGGATCGAATCCCAGCTGCGGCGGCGGCATTTTCGATGGAGTTGAAAATGCTGTAGGCCTGTGGCTCAGATTTGGGTGCACGTTAAAGAACCCCAGGTGGTTGAAATTTCCGGAGCCCTCAACTAATTGCTTTGGGACAATAAACCTCACTTATCTATCAATAACATCGTGGGAACTTGCCGACTACTTCTCGAACCGCCTTGACTATGTGCATTGCATAGAAAATGTTGAATCAAGTTTGAAGTTTTCGTGCGCTCATTCGGTTTTATGTACGCGCATCCATTTTCAAGACATCGCAATCGAATCGCGAACCACTACTCAAGTACTACACGTGCTGGCCTCGTTTTCATTAACAATATATATTCTTTCCCTTCAAGTACAGTCACCGTAAAGAGTTTTGGTAATTCTGTACCAAAACCGCAACTTAGATTGCATGCGAACGCTACCGAAATGCAACCAACGCCGACTAGGCCTAGCTTGCCGTTCTGCATGTTGTCGCAGGAAGTTTGTCCATGAAATGAAGATTGAGCGTCGAAAAGATCATGCTGAAGCACTGAATGAAGAACGGCATGTGCACTATGAAGTTTGCGTTTGCGGCAAGCAGATCAAGGGCGACTAAACCTCGCTAGGCTTACGTAAAACCGCGCACTGGCAGCAAAGGTGAAAGCTTGCGTTTTAAAGCTGTAAAACTTGAATTTATGGATGAGGTAGTGAAGGCGATATCTGTAGCAAGCTCCATAACACAGACGCTTTTCCAACAGGAAAGCGGGACCATAAGGAAGCTGTAAGTGCAGTTGATAAAGAGGGGATCGCATGTGCTCCCCAGCGGCGCACCCGGCGCACTTCTTTTCAAAAGCCCACTCCCTACGGCATTTGTCTCAAAGATTTTCCAGCCGCAAAATTATAACCAGCCTTTCATCGATGATGACTGCGCAATAAGCAGTATACGTATAGACCTTTTCGCTGTTTATAAACACAGCTCTTGGATGCCTTCCGGTTTTTGAAGCCGGTATAGCCTACTAGCATTGGCGGGGAACAAAAGCATTAGTGAGTAGCCCACTTGATTTCAACAGTTTTCGCCCTCTGCGTGGCCACATACATCCAATACACTTTTATTTAAGCTACACACAACATACTACAGTTAATCCTCAACTTTAAGCGCCTTCCTTTTACCTGAAAGCGAAAAAAGATTTTCCCTACTCTTGTACAGCTTAAAAAAACAAGGCTTCAGCTTAAAAAAACAAGCCTTCTTTGGTGTTAGAGAGTGGTAATTGAAGTGACTGGAAGTTTCTAGCGTAGCAACATATGCTGGTGCTCTTGCTGTGTCGAAAACGACCAAAAAGGTGAATACACAGGGTTTTATGGGAACGAGACTGCATTGTAAATAGTCCTGCACTATAAGCGGCTACATTATGTCTACACTTATATTTTTCACTGATCGCAGGAATATGAGACCTTGTTCTAAGCATCTGTGGTAGTTACTTCAAGATCCATATTACCTATGAAGTCTGTATATTTGATGGTCCACCTCTTGTGCCTCCCTGTAACACACTCCTTTCTGTGATGACCTCTAAGCAAATGCCATAGATAAGAAAGACAGGCCTTAAATAAGTACACTTTCTGCCAGTATTCCATAATTCTACAGACACTTTGTATGTATATACTGGATGTAGAGAATGTAAAATGTACTCTAATGCCGCGGACTGTAGGACTGATTTCTTTTAACTGATTTTGCTGTTAGAAAAAACAAAAAAGCCAGATAAGAAAACCTTATGATGTATGCGTAAGTATGATTGCAAATGTCTAATGAAGTGTGCATTTATTTATTTTGTCTGTCTTTGTGCATGCGGGTACAGTCATGGACAATTGAAATGTAAATGAACTAGTGTTAACTGAAATGCATTCTTTCATTCTTGCTTCTGTAAGCATGTGTAATGTCAGTGTAATTTTAGCATACACACTTAATTTTAGGCTTAGAAAATATGAGGCAATCATATTAGCAGTATGATATTGCTCTCCAGTAATCACTGTTGGATCCTATTCTATTTTGTAATTTCTTGGTCATATTTCATTTTTCTGTGACTGCACGTACGTAACATCAAGCGATAAAATGCTTCTGAATAGATGGCTGGCATTGCATTTGAAATTTGAAAAACTGCTTTGCATTGTGTAAACGTACATCATTTCATTCATGTGTCTGCTTCCATATGTAATACCCCTTTGGGGCCCTTAGGGCGTAAATAAATAAATTGTAGTTTGTTGTCAGAGTGTGATTCTAGGACACTGACAACAAACTGAGTGTGAAAATGAGCTGCTACCAAAAGGTGTATAAATTGGTGAAGAACTGCTCCACTAGGTGACAATTTTCTATAGCTATACTGCCAAGGCTGCAGAGCCAGAGCCCACATATCTTAGTGCTACTTAATATGCAGCTAGAAATTTAAATTGGAACTTTGACATATTAAATACGGTATCGCTATATCAGCATGCTTGAATTTTCAGACTCAATTATATTGCAATGTGCTTTTTAACTTGAAAGCGTCTTATGCTCGGCTCCAGTAAAAATGGCAGTGTCTAACTATGTCCCTAAATCAACAACATGCATATATCAGGAATCCCCAATGAATGGTACTCTTCACTATGTTTCGTTTGCGAGAGACACAGCAGTAGAGAATTCAGAACACTGGTCCATACTAGGCACGTTAGTTGTGCCTAGTATGGATACTGTACAGTCGAACATGGATATATCGAACTCGAAGGGAATCGGCAATTAGCTCAATATATTGAAAATTGAATATAAAAAAAATAGAGGCCTCGAGAGCTTACCTGTAGCGGATCATCACCTACAAGAGGTGCATTCAAGAATGACAACTGATTAGGCACACACGCTACAACATAATGATTTATTTGCATGAAAAAATTGCTAATTTTGGCCTGCTTCTTCGTTTTTGAAATAATGAAGATGCTAGTCTCGATCTTATCAAGGCTGTCGAGATGCGACAGCCTGGTTTTTTCCTTGTGGCCACTTGAGCGGCGGAGTACACGCGGGTTGCCAGCGCCTCGTCACATCAACTGTCGGCATGGACATTGCAGTCCGCTTCCACGAAGTCGTCCACAGACACTTCGTGTAGAACTGCTGCCGGGAGGCGGGACAACAACTCACAAAACGGGTTGTCTATGCACTTGTCGTCGTCTTCTTCACCGGTTTCCGCAAGTTCCGCCATCTCGAAGCCTGCCTTGCGGAAGTAGTTGACCACTGTGTCCCTCTTCATGTCTCACCAGGCATTGAAGATCTCTGCAGGAGAGAATTTAGCGGAGATTTCTGGCCACTCCTTCGTCATCCACTGCTGGATGTCCTGGCTGCTGACAGCTTTGCTTTTGCCAGAATTGGTTTTGGTGACGATGTTGTAGCGCTGCCTAAATTGGTGAAGCCACCCGCTGCTGTTGGCAAAGCTGTTTCACCAAGTGCAGTGGCAAACCATTTGGCCTTGGCGATCAGCATCGGGCCCTCCACAGGAATGTTCTTCGCGCGCACTTCTAAAGACCAGGCATAGAGTGCCTTTATTACATTCTCGTGGGTAGAAGCGCACACATTACATGCTCCCGATGTTCGCTGCACCACCAGATTTGCCTTGATATCTGCCTTGTTTTTCAACAAGGTACTCAGAGTGCTCCGTGGTATTCCAAAGTCGTCCGCAACGGTCGAACATTTTTCGCCCACCTCAACACACTGAATAACCTTCAACTTCGTCGCAAAGTCAAGGGTCTTGTGCTTCTGGAGGCTAGCCATAACTACACGAGAAGTCGACAATTCAAGGAGTCCGCAGCAGCTTTGCACACCATGCACGCAAAAGAAAAATGCTGCACATGCGACGGTACGTAGGCGACCGGACAGCGGAAGCAACAAAGCGCTCACGAGGCGATGGCCACCTGCTAGGATAACATCAAAAAGTGCGAGCTGTGGTTGGCTGATCAGAGCTCGCAAAACATCAACACACAAATAAAAAGTCACAGCTTTGCCACAAAGGCGAAGCAATGAACGCGATAGCAACAGATTGGAAGGTCACGCGCAGAATGGAAAGCAGATCGAAACGCGCCCCGCGTTTCTCATGCACAAATAACGCACGAAGCGTACTGACAGGTACAAATGCACGGTAATAAGCGTCTCAGTTGCTACTTCGTTGTTTCTAAAAAGGGCGAGCTTTTCGTAAACTGACACTGCAATTGTTGTAGTGACCTTTGTGCGCATGGTAACTACAACCGACTCGTTTCAGGTAAAGCCCGAGGCCAGCCAAAACGGACGATCCTCCCCTCCTACCACGAGATAAGCGTGATTCACACGAGGAAGAAATACACGGGGGACAAAGGCTGAGCCTAGTGACGTCAACAGGCGAGGATAAGTCCCCCCAAATGTCCCTCACTCATACGGACGAGGCGAACGGTGGGAGAGATCAGTGTGGCCAGAGCCTCCACCATATAACGGAGCGGGAGCACTGAAGAATTATTTGACCCCCAGTCATAGATATCAGCAAGCTTTCGTCTTGGAGCGGAGGGGCGGGGGGGGGAAAGGGTTCAAAGTCACGTTGTGTCTTGACTGGAGAAGGAGTGAAGCGCTGGTGTTTCTTGGGGGAGATAGGTGCTGATGTGGTTAGAGGGAAGTGCCCATTTTGCGCATATACACCCTCCCTGCTGCTTTGCTGCTTTTAGAAACTTTCTTGTTTATATGTCCTTTTTTGTGCGGAATGCAGAGGATGCGTTGCTCTTGGTTTGACTCACTACCACAAGGTTTTCTTTTTTCGCAAAAACGAACTCGCCCAAAGCCACATTACGGGCAGTGTCATTGACAATGGCTTTTTTTGTCAACTATGAAATTGCTCACAGCCTCTCGACTCATCAAATACTACTATTGAGTCAGTAGATAAGAATTTCAGTATCTTTCAATATCGGTTGGCTTTCTGTGAACGAAGGAATTATGCTATCATAGCATTTCTCTCATGAGAACAACCGAGAACAGAAGAGATCTACCCTAATAATATTTTACAATTATCTGTAGAAGCGTTTCATTATAATTTCGAAACAAGGTAATAGAAGACAACTTCTGTCTTCACTATGTGAACTCAGTCTAAGATTTTGCTGTATCAGTACAGCTTATAAAATAAAATGTGAAGTATGTCATGTTTCTGAAAATATAAAGCACCTCTCTGATTCTACGGCTCCCTATACATTAAGGGTCTAATCTTGAATAATGAAGCCCATTGAAAAATTTCATTATAAAGTAAGACATCTCCACCAGGCTGAACAAGCAGAGCAGTAGCAGCAGCAGTGACAACAACAGAAGCGGGCGATGTCACAATTTTTGTCAGAATAGCCACTTTAAAACAAAACTAAATATCACTTCATAGAGATGGTAGTACTACATCATCTGCTTGACTATCGTCTTCCACACACCATTCTTTAGGTTAGTTTTACTATAGTCATCGAAAGAGATGTCCCACAAGCAATGATATTCTTCCACGAGAGAAAAGAAAAAAAGTTGCTTCATTTTTCATTTTCGCCATCACGGTGCATTGAAGTCCGCAGTGTTACTTGGAACAGCCGCCCCCGCCGGGTTCTGCAGGAGAAAGGGCCACAATGTGGCCAAAGACCCACCCGAAATTCCGCTACATCCCCCGCTGCACGGGGATCATTTGACCGATTGGAGAAATGATCCCTGTCTCCCCCGAGGAGCCGCGAGGAGGTCGCGTCGATACACTAACCCAGGACGTCGTTGTCGCGTGATGCGCCATTGTCGCCTCTCCTCCGGGGATTTCTCCCTTGTGTGAATCCCGCTATGAGGGTGCAAGAGGGAGCGTCGCTGCCCTCCTATAAATACGCGTGGGAGATTAGAGTGCGCGCTGTCGCGTGATGTGGTGACGCGCGCTCATTGAGCTTTTGCTGGTAATGCTTAAAACACGATAATTCCCCCCGAGATGCCTGGTAGCAGCGGTCAGTGGTAGGTCTAAATAGCTTGCAGTTTGAAACGTGAAGGACGTGCTCCTCGGTGGTTCAGTGGTGACACGTCACTCTCACAATTCAGAGGACCCAAGTTTGATTCCGCGCGCCGGAGTCTTTATCTGTTTTTTTCTGTTTTTTTCTTTCTTGCATTTTCATATATATAGATACGTATACATATACGGTGAATGACGGCGACGCCGACGGCAAAATTCAGCTGAGAGTTAAAAATAAAAGAAGGCGAATGGAGGAGGACATCGGCTTCTTCCTCGTTCCTGCTTTCTGACCCGACAGGTACATGGAGAAAGCATGAGAGAGAGAAAGAGAAATGAAAAAAAGAAAAAGCAGTTCTACAAGTTCGAGGTAGTGCAGGCCGAGCCCTCTCACCTTTATCTTTTTTTGAGTGTTTCGGGTTTTGGCAGAGGCATGGTGCTGCGCGCATGTAGTTGGAAGCTGCACTGCCGCGGAGGTTGGGGGGGAGGGGGAGGTAAGTGTCAAAGTGCACCTTCCAGCTCGCCCGGCGTTTGATATATCCGAAGGCGGGTAAAAATACCGTTTGATATAAACATGCGAATTTCTATATTTGTACAAAGGAATTTCAAGAGGATAGCTTGCGAGATATACTTGAAAATTCGATATATATGGGTTCAATATAACCGTGTTCGACTGTAGTAATAACGAATCTCACCAACCAGAGCACGCCCAAATAAAAACATTGGTAATCTAATACAGCTCTCTGCCAGTAATTCAAATTCTGACTGTTCATAACTTCAGTTATAGTACAAACTTCTTCATTGCGTAAATTTTGTTTATACTTTCTGCTTGTCTGTTCCTGAACATGTCTGCTACCTTAGGCACTTCTAGCTGAACATTTGAATTTTCATGTCACTTTCAGTAAAGAATGCTGCTCATCACCTGCCTGGCCTACAATGTGGCCAACCTAGGCAAACCACCCATACCAATTGTCACATGTTGACTGATGAAAAAAAAAAACGTTGCGCCTTTATTGCATGCTTGATGTCTTTTAAGTGACTTTCACTGCAGTACATCTGTGTTATGCAGTATAAAAAACGTTATTAGATAGGGACAGAGCTAGCAAGTGTCGCGGGCATACGTCGGCAAAATTTACGGAGCTTACGCAGACTCACTTAATATACTTTTCTCTTCGGACTCACTCAAACTCAAGACTCACAAAAATTTTATTAATGCAGGCTCACTCGGTTTCCGACTCACGAGATTTCCCTCAAACCAAATTCACTTGAACTCAGACTCGCCGGTGTTTTCGTCAACCAGACTCGTTCGGACTCAGGCTCACCCAACTGTTCGTCAAACTGATTCGCTTGGACTCAGACTCGCCAAAATTTTTCTCAAGCAGACTCACTCGGACTCACCAAAATATAGCATCATTTGGCTCACTCAGACCCAGACTCACTCGGACTGAGTCTCGCCAAAATATAACCAAATTATAGCTCAGCCGGACTCAGACTCACCAAAATATAATAAAAAATACAACTCTGCCAGACTCAAGCAGAGCCAAAATTTTTTTCAACCGGACTCGCCAAAATTTTTCTGAAGTGGACTTGTTGGAACTTGCAGACTCGTCAAAATTTTCCTGAACGAGACACTCTCTGAATAAAAATTGGCAGTATTCGATTTGGCCCGGCTCATACAATAAATGACGAAGGAGCACCATAAAAAAAGCTCACGTATAATAAGAAATGTAAAGAGTCTACAAGTGCCAGGCAACCTTAAAAATAAATAATAGGTTTCAACATCAAAATTAAGTTATTTCCCGTCCGTCAATGTAAAAAAAAGTTCAACATTACAAGAAATTTTTGCAGTATTGAGAATGTTTTACTTAAGGCTAAGATTGGGTCTACAGACCTTCGAGCAAAATTAGGTTTTCATTTTTGTCGCTATTTGTTGTCGGTGGGAGAGCATGTGCGTGTGTTTTTGGCAGGCCTGAATGAATAAAGTCCTTGCTTACCCTTTGCTATTCGAAGGCCTGATCATGTACTTCTTGTTAATGAATAAAGTTTCACGATAAGGCCATGACCCTTTTCTAAGAACGTTCATGAAACTGCCCAACTGTCTTGCAGTCCATTGACCGCTAATTGACGACACAAAAAAAGAATTGCAGAATCGAGCTCACCATCCTTGAAGAATTATGGAAACATGACCTCATTGGTCGCATGGCTATGCCCCTTTCAAGTTTCGCATAACGCCTGCTACGGTATTCTATGGGTTATGGTGCTCGACTGCTAACCCGAAGCTCACGGGATCAAATGTCGGCCGCATTTTCGATGACAGCCAAAATGCTTGAGGCATGTGTACTTATAATAAAGTGCACATAATGAACCCCAGGCAGCCAATATTTTCACTATGTCATCCACTACGGCGCCCCTCATAATCGTGTCATAGTTTTACAGTGAAAGCTGTTATGAGATCACAACTTGGGGTCACACACGGTGCCGTAGTTGTCCGCCGCCGCCCGTGTCCGTAACCACTCCACTGAGTGCGAGCCCAGTATTGTACCACAGAGCCACGTTGGTGCTTGGGACTTGTTCGCAAACTTGCCTTAGGCAGGCTTGATGTCGGGAAAGGAATCGCGTTGATATGAGTAATAAAGCATTTTAAAATAGCAAAAGAACAACCAGGCGTCACACAATATGAATTACGTAACGAGTGGGTCGTCCACTGCTCCAACCCATTACAAAAGCTTGGTCTTGATCACCTAATAACTGTGGCGCATACCCACTTCAGGCATAATTCCTCAACATCGTCAGCCCCTGCGTGAACAATTGGTACCAAATTCCTTGCAAGTGTTTAGCGAATACCACACTTCTCAGAAGAATGACGAAGGATAGCATAGCGAATATTGCTCTACTACCCAGAAATTATTATTAATAATGTTGTAGTGGGTACCCATCAAGTGTGCTTGCAGCAGTTACCCAGTGAGTGTTTAGAAAAGGCTCTGAAAGGCTGCTCTTCTAGCTTTCGCTGTGACTGTGCTGTGATTTCCGCACAGGCCTGGTGTTTTTGGATGTTTAACACCAAGAATTACTATACAGTAAAAGGTCGGCCCCGAGTGATCCCAATGTGTTGTAAAATTAAACGAAACCGAATTCACTAGAGATGAAAAACAACGAAACAGCAACATTTCTCAGCACTTAAGAATTTAGACACTGCGCTGGAGCTCTTGCATAAGCTGGGAACGATGCTCATAGGGTAGTGAGCATTGAGTACGAATTGCTGATTATAGTTAATTTTGATTGTGTTGCTTCTGCCATGTAAATAAATGTGTTTTGTGGCATAAATAGTACCACAAATGTTTATTGTCATATATTTCAACATTAACTTCCCACTGCCAACATGAGGACACGTTGGTGCTTCTTTCTGGAGCATCACTGCCTGATCAATCAATTCTTGTCCACTGTTGAACGTAATTCACAAAATCATGTGTCACAAACAAAGTAGGGCCTAAGTCGTGATAACGAGTCCAGAAGTGACTACATTGGGTTCTGTCTGTGCAGTATGCTGCGATGTCCGTTCATTCTGGTGCTCGCCCACTAGTTCAAACTCCACTTAATTCAGACAGTTCTGTAGTCCCCTTTGAGTTTGAATTAATGAGCTTTTGGGGGACAAGGTAAGGAAAATTATTGAAACAAAATTTTATTTTTGCATTATTTGAAATCTGCAAGAACCAGAATTAGTCGTTTGTTTGTCTCAGTGCGATTTTCTTTCTCTGAAAATGACATATTTCAAAACTTGTGCGGCGGTCTGCTATGCCCCTATTTTTACGTAGCAAGGGATTCCTTGCAGTTAAAGCATCATAGCCATATAAAGAGGTCACAGTTCGCGAGCTGGAGTGCATTTTGCACATTCAGAAAAGAATGGGTCCAGAACTACGAAAACGAAAGAAAGCAGAGGCATCGAGCTTTCTGTCGGAAAATCTATATCTGGCCAGAGACATCTTAGTGGTGTCATCATTGGCAAGCACGAAAACTATCATTGTTGGTCCATTAAAAGAAATAGAGCCAGCTTGCAGTACATGCGAAAAGCTATTGGGTCCTCATATTTTCACGTGGCATCAAAAGATACCAATCCTTTCCACGGCCTTTGCTCGAAGGACACCGAAACTTGGTCTGAATTCAACAAAGCCGAGTTGAATGCTGAAGCATTCTTTCCTGAAGAACACCTTCCAGCATCTGTTATTGAGGTTGTTAAGCCAAATTATCTGGAACTAGCTCATCCAGAATTAGGAAAAGTGTTTGAATAGGAAATTTTAGAAAAATACGAAAAAAAGCGGCATATTTATGTGTTGGTGCAGAGTCCTGAAATGCAGGCATAGTGACAAAAGATGGCAGTGATGTCTCCCGAAGACTCGAGAATTCGAAGAGGACATTAAAATTGATAAGGTCCTTCAATTGTCAAGAGGTGACAGAAATGTCTGACCACATTACAGGTTGAAGAAATTAGTTCTTGCCAGTGATGAAGCGTTGCGTATGGCATGAACGGTGTGGCTCTCCCCCCTTTCTCCTTGAAATTTGCCTGCAAAACTTTCAATGTACCTTGGGGCAGGCTATAGATAAGCCACTGTTTAATTAATAGGAAATGATAGGACAAGTCGATATAGTCTTGGGTTGTCGCTACATTTTAAACAAAACTTGAAATTTGGCAAGCCGGTGCATAGCTATTGGAAAATTTTTGAGCGCAAAACAATGCAATGGCATTCACAAGCGCCCGTCTGGTCTCTCTCATCCTTGTGAATATTTTGTTTGGCGCTTCAAAATTTACCGATTGCCACATTTATTCATAGAAAAACCAAAGCTACATCTGAGAACATAAGCGGTTAAATGCAACTGAGAGCAAAGGGGCTCTCAATTCTTGCGAATTGTGCTGCTCTGCTGCCTGTGAATCCACATAAATGAAGAAGTTAGAATCGTGAAGTTGGTACACTGTGCTCCTTTTCCATTGATTAGGTACATAACTGTATCGAAGAGGAATCACGATGTCTTGTAATAAAAATGGCCTGCAGTTGCACATCTGTCAGAACATTTTATTTTGTACATTAGTGATTTAGAATAGAGACATGATAATGGAATGATTGAGAATTATTCCGTTTATCCTGCCATCATTATTGTCATTTACTGTGCATTCTTTTCTTCTCTGGGAAAAGATCACGCGTATTTCATAGCATGCATTAGTATAAAATGCACTTTCTACTTTGCCATAGTCTGCGAACAGTGTACTCTATAAGCGCATTACCTATTATCAACAAAGTTGGAGCCAGTGAAATGTATAGAAAATCGCTATTACATCACCGAAAATTATGAGTTTTATGACAAGAAACTTCTATGTCTCATTGGAAGTTATAATTTTCAATTTGGGAATCACGCCGCCGGGAATGGCATTAGCTTCATGACCAAATACAGTGCAAAAGATTCTACAAATAGCTGTGCGCCTTGGAAGTAGACAATATACATTGCATGAGATTTTAGAGGTATAGTGTTATTATTAATACAGTAAAACCTCATTAATTTGAACTTGATTATTTCGAAGTCCCACTTAATTTGAAGGATTTCCGCGGTCCCGTATTTTGCAATGTAAATTCGAGTGGATAATTTGAAGCAGCGGCCGGCACCAGTTCGGTCAATTTGAAAACTTTGGGTTCCATGTGCCAGTTCCAGATACCGATTTCACCGCGAACCCGCAGAACGACGGCTTTTAATAGCCATAAGGCAATATAACGTATTGATACTAATGAGTGGCAGCCTCGCTACTTCCAGCGCAAAAAAAAAAAAAGGTCTCCTGGTCAATCGAAACAAGCACCTGTGGAAAACAAGTCGTGCTTCACTGCAATACAGTGGTGACACGCAGGCATCTTATTGCATGTTTCTGGCAACGTCAGTGGGTCATAGTTTACCCATTCTTTCTGGGATTGTGAAGAAATTAATAAAGGACAGTTTAGCGAAAATCGTGATGTATGCGAACCTCCCATTGCCGGTTGCTCCAACAATTCGAGTCTGCACTGCTGGCGCTGGCGGAGTTCTTGCCAGCAACACCTACTTCGAAAACAAATTTCGAAAGTTTCAAAGATCATTTTTTCCAGCCAACACACATTGTGAGCTTCGTCATACTGGCCATTATCGAAATCATAATTATAAAAGAAAAAATGTGCAAGTGGTCGCACCATGACGTGCTGACGAAGCAAGGAGCAGGGGACATGCTGCCCGCATGTTGCTACTGTGTTGCAGTCAGTGAAGATGTCCTATTTTGTGCAGGTGCACATTTCAGTCGATCACGACCGTTTTTTTTTCGGTGGCAGCAGCGAGGTTCTTCGTTCCTTCATGTTCTCGGCAAAATAACGTCCAGGTAATGCTGGAAAACACCATCTTTAGAGCCGCAAGGTAGCCGGCACAGCAAACGACGAGCACTGATTACTTTGAATAGTTCCATGTTCCTTGCATCCCACTTCTTGTATGTTCTGTTAATTCGAAAACCCGCCTAATTCGAAGCTTTATTGGGGCCCCAGTGACTTCGAATTAACAAGGTTTTACTGAATTTCAGATTATATTGTGTTAGCGAAAAATTAGCTTTTTAGTCATGTTGGTATTTTAATGTTAATATCTCACCTAAATAATCAGTGCATTTCATGGTGCCATTCAATTCCATACCGTAAAGTATTAGTTATCAATAGTTTTTAATCAGTAAATATATATTTCTTCAAAGATATGAGAGGTTCTTATAAAGGATGTCCACTGGAACGAGTTCCGAGGATATGGAGAAATGGACATATTTTTAATTTGGAAAATCGATTCTTTGGCTTTACAAGCTGGCACATGTACAATTGCAAGGCACGCCATAAAAGGAGACTAAATATTTGTAACCATTCGTCGGCAAAATAAATGCAGCCCACGCAGCCTCCCTGATTAAATACATTTTTTCGCGTATGGCTCACTACGACCCAGACTAATCAAACTTTTGCTAAAGTGAACTCACTGGGGCTCATACTCACCAAAATTTTCCGCAAACGGGCTCACTCGGATACTATAACTTAGCCGGACTTGCTCAGATGTAAACTCATTAATATTTTAGTTAACCGGATTCGCTCGGACTCATTCACCAAAATTTTCCTCAAGCGGACTCATTTGGATTCTTACTCACTGAAGTTATAACTCAGCTGGACTCACTCAGACTCGCGCCTCAATCTGAATCTGAGTTAGTTATTATTTATTATTTATTTACAGTACCTCAAAGGCCCCAATGAAGGGGTTTTACATGAGGGGTGGGCTATTACAATCAGTTTAAGGAGTAGATGCTCGATCGCTGCTTTGAAGTTGATACTGGAGTGGTGCGCAACGTGAGGAGGAAGGCCATTCCAATCTTGTGCGGTCTTGACAAAGAAGGATGAAAGGTGCGCAGTGGTGTGAGCTCTTGGCGGGTAAACAGCTTTCCTGTGATTGATGCGGTCTGAATTGCGATGGGCTGGCTTTATGGTGGGAGTACGAGGCAATCCATGATAAAACTTGAAAAACAGGCACAGACGAGCTATACAGCGGCGTGACGAAAGGGTAGCGAGGTTAGCACGAGATTTAAGTTCGGTTACGCTTGACTGATATGAATAATCTGAAAAGATGAATCTTGTTGCCCGTCTTTGCACTGTTTCAAGTGTTTCAGTATTGTTACTCTGATGAGGGTCCCAAACAGCGCATGCGTATTCAAGTTTTGGTCTGATTAGTGTCTGATAAGCGAGTAGTTTGACAGGGGTAGGAGCTAGATGAAGGTTTCGGCGCAGACAGCCAAGAGCACGGTTTGCTTCGTTAGTAATGTGCGTTATGTGAAGGGACCATGTTAAATCAGAAGAAAAATGGGCACCTAGATACTTGTATGTAGTTACGCATGAAATTTGAGTGTTGTTAATGAAGTATGCTGGAGATGGGTAGTACTGTCGGCGATGGAAAGAGATTAGTGACGTTTAGTGAAAGAGATTAGTAACTCACGTTGACTCGTGAGTTAGTTTGCCGACCTATGGTCATGGGACACCATATTTTTGTCACTTCAGCACATGCGTGCAAGCGCTGTACCAGAATGATTGCATACTTCTAAAACCTTTACTGGCATTCATGCACAGCTGTCTACGACATTGCTGTGTTCAACAGAAACAATGAACGTAACACAAGTTACTATGTTTCCCAAATTATGTTAAGAACTTTGGTTGATTCTTAAAAAATTCTGGGACTTGAATGAACAAGAGCTTTTTGTATCTGATCTAGAGATGGCAGCTTGTGTTGTATCGTGGGAGCAAGGACACATTGACACGTGGGGTACAATTCAGCTAGAAACTGCCTCTACTTACTGCAAATGCTTTGTATTCTTTTCGGTGGCGTCATAGGCAGTAGCCAGTAATGTTGCTAACATCATAAAAGCGCAGCTATGGCATGCAAGTGGTTGTACATTCATAAAGTTAGCAACATTACTAGCTTGCTTGGCTGTTTTTTTTGTCGCAGCAGTGCAAGTTGTTAGAAGAAGCCCAGCTCTTGCATCGCCAAAAGTGAAGCTGGAAGTGATGATAGGCCCATCCGGATTATTGCTGCAGACGTATATAAATTTGTGGTAGCTCTGCCCCATAGATTTCTCTGCATAGTTACAGAGTGTCATAAGCCGCAGGATCGAATCTCTGCTGTGGCGGCTGCATTTTTGATGGAGGCGAAAATTCTGTAGACCCGCGTGCTCAGATTTGGATGCACGTTAAAGAATCCCAGGTGGTTGAAATTTCTGGAGACCTTCAGTACTGCGTCTTTCATAATCATATGGTGGTTTTGGGACGTTCAGCCCCACATATAAATCATAGTTACAGAGTGTTGTCCCCGGTAAAATGAAGTGTAAATGGGGAAAAGAAACATGACAAAAAGTGAGTGTACCATGACAACCATCGACAGAAATAAGCGAGGGCAACAGATAAAGATGGCAACAATTGCAAATGATTATAAATTTGGTTAGTCATGAGAAGTATTTTACATTCTACAGCGGGGTACTTCTGCATTCATATGCACAGCAGTACATTAGTGCATATGCAGCAGCTGTATGTGCTAATTGTGCAGCTAAGTTCATGTGAAAAAAAAGGAAAAAGTGATATCACATGAATCGCTACATTCACTGCAGTATGGAGCAAACCTCAGTATTAAAGAGTGCCTTACAACACTTCTTGAGCATGATTAGAAAACACTGCCAATCGGTAGCTGAGGCTCCTGAGAACACGTGAGCCAAATATTATAGCACAGCACGTGGCCTGGAATCACAATACATTCTCAACGTCAGCTAAAAATTGCTTTCTCTACTCTTGACAAATGACGCTGCTAGCTAAAAAAATCACTTACCACAGCCATTGTATCAGCCATTGGTTGATTTGTGCACAGCATGCTGGGTTGTTACTGGGGCCGTGACTTGGCCATATCTGCGTGTGTGATTGCCCTAAAGAGCCGTAAATTCTAAGCAAAAAAAGCGAAAAAGTGCTCAAGGGCACGAGGCGTGGGCGACATTTTTTTTCCCGTGCCACCCCTCTCTGCTAGCTTCCAGTGCTTTCGTCGGGACGACAGAAGAGAGAATGCAATTGCAGTGTGTGACAAATCTTTGTAACTTCATTGTACCGGGCTTAAAAAGAGAAAGTAGTGTGATTGGGGGGTTTTCTTGAAGTGGCTGCTGATTGTCTGAGGAATGTTTAATGATGTGGAGTTTCTGCTATTGTTTTTAAGGGTGGCTGAGGAAGCTGTTGACTGCAACAAAATGGCAAACTTACAACAACATGGGGACAGATGAAAAGCTCAGCTTGGTGAAACTGTTGCAGTCCATGCTCTTTCGCAATGAGGAACTTCCCCTTGATTGTGCTGATTCAAACCGTAAGCATCACACTTCATTTTTTTCTATGTATTTGTAATGGCTTTAGGTACTGCAGTTGTGTTTGTATAAAAATTTTACAAGCGGCTGTGCTTGTGTTCTGTGAGCGCTTATTCATTGATTTTGTCTTCTTGTGGCTTGAATTTTTGGGCTCAAATCTAGAGAAGCTCGTGCCATATAAATATGGGCGGAACTTCTTGACGGTCGAGGGGGCCATGGTGTGTGGACGCGCGTCACATAGGCTCCGCAGATTTTCAATGGTTTTCGGCGATTTCTTTCCAGCCATTCAGTTCAGAGTATTCCCAAGTGACTGAGAAAGTCCTGTGGTCTCTCCCGATACCATTTGTGCAGGTGAGCCCGTGTTTCGGTCACTTTTCAAAAATTGCCCGTACCGCCACGCTGGCACGACAGTCAAGCCAGTAGACAAGACACGGTAGGCCTGACAAGTCGTCGGAGCAAGCGGGTGCCCTATCCGCTGCGCCGGCGCCCGAAATGGAATTCGTGCAAGTCGAAGGGGAGGAGATATCGCCGACGGAGTTCAGAAAAGAGCAGGGATGGTGCGAGATCAAACGAAACACCAAGAAGGCGGGTGGAGACGCCGACCCGGCGAAGAACCAGCAAGCAACGCCAGCGTCTACCGAGAAGGCGGCGTTTATACAGAAAGCGACGCAGTACGTGCGGAAGATCACCATGACGAGCCGAATGCCCAACCTGAAGACGGATGACTACAAGATCATCGTGCGACCCAGGGATGGCTTCAACGTATCCCACTACCAGAAGGACCGCGTCCACTGCTGCATACGCAACGCTGCAGGGGTGGGGCGCGAGGTAGCCGAGGAGGACAGCGTCTGTCTCAATGAGCGACAAAACGTTATTGTGGTAAGCACGCCGTCAGAAGATTGCGCTAGACGATATGGAGGCATTTGCAAGCTGCGAATTGGCGACCGTGAGTTCGAAGCGAGTGCCTACACAGCGGCTCCGGAGAACACGTCCAAAGACCTCATCAGGGGCATATCGCTAGACGGAAAGCCGGTGGACGTCATGAGAAGTCTGGTTAACCACCGCAACCCGAACATCCTGCATGCCAAGCGCATGGGAAACACGACCAACGTGATAATCCTTTTCGACGGCTACTACGTGCCTCGTTACGTGAACTATAGCGGGATGGTGATAAGGTGGACTCTTTACATGAAACATATCGATATGTGCTACGAGTGTGGTTGTCTGGGACACAGGGCCGACGTGTGCCCCAACCCGAACGACAAGAAGTGCCGTCGGTGCGGATGCGGCAACCCGCCCGACGATCATCGGTGCGAGCCGGTGTGCCAACTGTGCGGAAAGGGTCACCTCACCGGAGACCGCAAGTGCAAAGCTAAGTACAAGACACCCTACCTAGTCAAGCACCGACAGTGGGAACGCAGAATGCGCGAGGAGGCTGAGGCCGTCTACAGTAGTAGCAGCACAGTCAACGACGGGGAGGAGGGCTACGGACGACGCCACGCACCGAGACGACGTAGCGGCAACAGTCGATCAACCTCGAGGGAGACCCGCGCGCGGAGCTGCACTCGCTCTCGTACTCGTTCTCGAGCCCGCTCTCGCAGCGTCTCCCGACCCCGTTCAGCGAAGCCTCGCTGCACGTCGACGGCCCGAGCCAACCACACAGCTGCAGCCAAAGGCGAAGGAGAGGTTGACCCCCATAAATTGAGGTGGGTAGACGTCGCCTCCGGACACGCGCCCAGCGCACCACTAACGCGAAACGAGACTGCCATTGATAGAAACCCAGATGTAGACAGACGCGGCAGCTCTGCTTACAAACGCAACAGCGACCCAGAAAGTCTAATGCAGAAACGATTGGATCAATTCGAATCAATAATCCAAAAACTACAGCAGGAAAATGCAAGGTTAAAAAACGGAATTGCCACGTTGAAGGGGGAGGCCCCGACAGTTCTCTTTCCTCCTCCTCCTCCAATTAAACCCGTCGCAGCCGACGCGGCTGCTAGTACAGCCGAGAGTGTGGAGGAAGTCATGGAGGCTCAAGACGTGCACCCCGCACCCACTAAACGTAAGGCACTTGACCCGGAACAATTCGACGTCACATCGCAGAAACGCGAGGAGAAACTCCGCGAACGAGTCGATAGACTCGACGACAAGGTAGACGCGATGATTACCCGACACGCGCAGCAAACCGCACAACTTAACAACGCAATTGCTCAGCAAACCGCACAAACCGAACAGTTGAGCATTGCAATATCTCAGCTCACAAAAATGGTCGCGACGCTGCAAATGCGCATAGACAATATCGAAATGCGACTTCCGGGCGCAGTGGGTCGCCCAGTACGAACGACTGGGAAACCGTACTTTAGGCCGTTACCCGACGAAGAGGCGCAGGATCAGCCAGACGGCAAATCATAACACGTACAGTCACCATGGCTCGACACGAAACCACCAAACACAACGCCCACAACAGTATAACACACGGAACATGTTCACTATCTGGCAGTGGAACTGCAGGGGGTACAGGAGGAAACGGGCGCTTCTCCAATCATTCTTACATAGCTGGCAATGACCGGACGTAATACTATTGCAGGAAACCAATGACCCGGTCAAGCTGGCGGGGTACAAATCTATAGACGAAGCTGTGACCGCGGGAGCCCCACCGGCCGCTGCAACGCTAGTGCGACGCAACCTCACCGTGGCACAACGCGAACTTATGAACGTTAGCATACCACATGTACTCATAGAGCTCATCCCGACGAAAGGGCGTGGCCCCGGCCTGTTTGTGCTGAAGGTGTATAGCAGACCCAAAGCCAGACACCGCTTTAGCACGTTACTGCGAGAGGCGCGCGAGGCAGTTGCCGACGGGCCGTTGCTCATAGCGGGCGACTTCAACGTGCCCCACGCGGCGTGGGGGTACGGCTACGAAACGCCAAAAGGTAAGCGCCTTTGGGACGATGCGCAGAATGAGGGCCTCGAGCTCATCACAGACCCTTCCACGCCTACGCGCAGGGGCAACAGCGTATGTGCAGACACCTCACCCGACCTCACATTTACCAAGAACGTTTCTAGCGCGCGATGGCACAATACACAGGAGGACCTGGGTAGCGATCACTCAGTGATCGAGATCCAGGTCGACGCTGAACCTCACCACCGCGTTTATCGGGAAGGTACCAAGGGCAAGAACCACCGGCTAGTGGATTGGGACACGTTTCGCAAAGTCCGGGAAGAGCAGAATCGTGGCAGTGTGGCTGTTGAGGATATAGATAGCTGGACTGCAACGCTCAAGGGCGATTTAGAAACGGCGACGCGGGAGGTTCTGCCAGAAGCACAGCTCGAAGTGGTAGACAGCAAACTCCTACATATGTGGGAAGCCAAGCGCAGCCTGGAAGACAGGTGGAAGCGTCAACGCCACAATCAAACGCTGCGCAGACGCATAGCACGGCTAAGCAGGGACATGGAAGAGCACGCGTTACAGGTATGCAAAACGCAATGGAAAGAGATCTGCAATGGGATGGAGAACCAGCTGGGACGGGCCAAGATGTGGCATCTCCTCAGGCACCTCTTGGATTCGGAGGAGACGAAAACATCGCACGCACATAAGCTTAACAAGTTGCTGCACGACTACAAAGGCACCCACGCGGAATTTCTAGATGACGTGCGAAGCCGTTACTTTCAGTCACGTAGCCCCCTCGCGCACTCGGTATACGCCTGGGAGGGTGAGGGTAACGTTGAGCTAGACGAGGACTTCAGCGTTGCAGAGGTGAGGGCGGTGCTGCACAGGCTCAACACAAAGTCGGCGCCAGGCCCGGACGGGATAACCAACAAAGCGCTACGTAACTGGGACGATGAGTTGATAGAACAACTGACGGCTTACATGGACGAGTGCTGGAATGCGGGCGCTATATCGAACTCGTGGAAAACGGCGCGCATAATTATGATCCCAAAACCGGGCAAACGAGTACAGATTGACAACCTTCTACCGATATTCCTGACGTCCTGCGTTGGTAAGGTCATGGAACACGTGGTTCTCGCTCGCCTTACCAACTACCTCTAGGACCGAAACATGCTCCCACACACGATGCTGGGGTTCCGTCGTAACCTTTCCACGCAGGACGTTACGCTTCAACTCAAGCACGATATCGTAGACAATTCCACACGATCCACCAAAGCGATACTCGGGCTCGGCCTCAAAAAGGCGTTTGACAACGTTAGCTATGCTGCGATACTTGAAAGTATACGAGCGTTGGGACTGGGCGAGAGAACATACCACTACGTACAGGATTTTCTTACGGGCCGCCGGGCCCGATTAGCGATCGGCGGACTAGAATCGCAAGACATATACATGGGTTGTACGGGCACGCCGCAGGGCTCCGTAATCTCGCCCATGCTCTTTAACCTCGTGCTTGTCGGATTACCACGAAAACTCGCTGAGATAGAAGGCCTCCACCATAGCTTATACGCCGATGATATCACCCTCTGGGTTGCCGAAGGAAATGACGGCCACGTAGAGCAAACGCTGCAGGAAGCCGTCGACGTGGTGCAGGACTACCTTCGCGACACTGGCCTAGAATGTTCCGCCGCTAAATCGGAGCTCGTGCTCTATAGACCCTCGCGCAGGGACCGTAAACCCAAGAACGCCGATTCCGCATTCTAGTGTGCATATAGAAAAATTAATGTACGCACATCAGACGGCGCTGTCATCCCACAAGTTAACACCATTAGGGTACTGGGCTTGCGCCTGTCTGCCAACGGCCACAACGGCGAAACCGTTCGCAGACAGGGCGCGGTCAATGAAACAATTCGGTTGCTGCGACGAATAACAAATCGGCATAGCGGAATGAAGGAAAGCAATACCATTCGCCTGGTACATGCTTTCTTTATGAACCATATAACGTACGTCGCCTCCTACCTCAAGTGGCAGGCGACTGAACGCACCAAACTAGATTGTCTCATCCGCAAGGCGTACAAACGCGCAATCGGATTACCGACCAATACCAGCACGGAAAAACTTCCAGAGCTGGGGTGGCACAATACTCTAGATGAGATAATCGAAGCACACAACATCGCCCAGTACGAACGTCTGGCGAAGACCAGAACTGGTCGACACATCCTCGAGACACTGGGTATCAACTACCATACGCAGCGTGGCGAAAAGGTCGGGATACCCAGACGTATTCGCGAGCGCATCGTCGTTCTGCCGTTGCTTTAGAACATGCACCCGACACATCACATCGGTCGGTGCAACAGGCGCGCCCAAGACCTTGAAAAGAAATTCGGCAATAGCAAAGACACAGTTTACGTGGACGCGGCCCGTTACGACTGCCACCGCAGCTTCGCGGTCGCGATCAGGGATCATGTAGGAACTTGTGTCACGAGTGCGACGATAGGCACGGAAGAGACGGAGGCGGCCGAAGAAGCTGCCATAGCCCTCGCGATAGCCACCACGGACGCCGAGGTGATAATAGGCGACTCGCAGGTGGCGATACGCAACTACGCCAGCGGCCGGATCTCCCGCGAAGCGGCCCGCATTCTCCAAATTCACGAACGCAACATATGCCGCAAAAACGACAGTTTCCTCGTATGGACCCCCGCCCACACGGACCCTCCGCTTGCGGGCAACGCGACTGCCCACGCCGCGGCTCGAGGACTTACACGCCGAGCTGCGACGCTTGCCGACAGTCCCGATGTCTCGCACACTTCGACAGCGATGCGGGAATGGACGTGGGGGGATCGCATGACCCCTTTCAGAGACATCACGCAACACTACAGACTGAACAGATGCAAGTATCCACCACCCCACGCCAAACTAAACAAGAAACAGCAGGTTGCCTGGAGACAACTACAGACACACACGTACCCAAATCCGGTGGTCCTTCGCCTCTGCTACCCAGGCATTTATACGTCCGACGCATGTAAGGCGTGCGGAGCCAGAGCGACACTACAGCACATGCTCTGGAAGTGTACCGGTAACGCGCAGCAGTCCTCTACGAACCCGGTAGACATGGCGGTCTCGAACTGCGAGGCGCGATGGGAGGCGGCTCTGCTCAGCCACGACCTTGCCGATCAACTGTGGGCCGTCCGGCGTGCCCAGGATGCCACCCGGGTCCAAGGACTCGAGGCCGTCACCTAGGCCGGAGTGCTTGTAGCCCCCCCCCCCCCCCGCTCAATGACGCCGGACATGTTCAATAAAGTTTTTACTCACTCACTCACTTCTTGACCGTCCAAACAAGAGCAAGACATTCACGCTCTGTTATTGAATAGTTGCGCTCGGCAGCTGTGAGAAGGCGCCTAGTGTATGCGATGACTCGGTCTTGTCGCCGCTGGCGTTGGGCTAGGACGGCTCTAATCCCGTGACCACTCGCATCGGTTCTGACTTCTGTCGGAGCGGACGGGTCAAAGTGCGCCAATATAGGTGGAGTCGTGAGGAGGGTGATGAGTTGAGAAAAAGTGGCAGCTTGAACGGAACCCCACGTAAACGTCACGTCTTTCTTCAGAAGGTCGGTGAGTGGTCGAGAAATTGTTGCAAAATCTTTCACGAACCTTCTAAAATAGGAACAAAGTCCCACAAAGCTCCGGACATCCTTGACAGACTAGGGTACAGGAAAGCTCGTGACGGCACGAATTTTTTCTGGGTCAGGCTGCACACCTGATGCGTCGACAAGGTGGTCCAACAGCGTAATCTGCTGGCGGCCGAAGTGACATTTCGACGAGTTTAGTTGAAGGCCAGCAGTGCGGAAGATGTTGAGAACCGCTGACAAACGCTGGAGGTGCGTCTCAAATGTAGGCGAATATACAAGGACATCATCCAGGTAGCACAGACATGTTGACCACTTGAACCCTTGCAATAGCGAGTCCATCTTACGCTCAAACGTGGTTGGAGCGTTGCATAGCCTAAACGGCATCACCTTGAATTGGTATAGGCCGTCGGGAGTTAAAAACGCAGTTTTTTCTTGTCTTTCTCATCCACCACTATCTGCCAATAGCCAGAACGTAGGTCATTCGAAGAGTATCGCGTGCCATGAAGACAATCGAGGGCGTCATCAATTTGGGGCAAAGGATAAACGTCCTTTTTGGTGATTCGATTAAGATGGCAGTAATAAATGCAGAATCGCCACGTGTCATCCTTCTTTTTAACGAGCACAACGGGAGATGCCCAAGGGCTCGAGGAGGGTTCAATAATTCCTTTGGCTAGAATCTTGTTAACTTCTTCTTGAATTTACGCTCTGTGGCAGACACCCGGTATGGTCGGCAGTGAATGGGAGGAGAATCATCAGTATTAATGCAGTGCTTCACGACAGAATTCTGACCGAGTGGACTGCCGTCGGTGTCAAATATGTCGCGGTAGGAAGCCTGAAGGCGGAATAGGGCGTCATTTGCAATTGCTCAGGTTTGAGTTTCGGGTCGATCATGGGGCGCAAGGCCGAATCGAGGGATGTGGCATCCTGCGGGCGACACGGATGATTGGAGCATGTGTCTGCCGCAAAAGCGGTGACATGGGCGTCTATGAAGGTTCGAAGCGTGGTGACTGAAATTCCGTTTGGTAGTACTTGCTGCATGAAACCAAAATTGATAATGGGCAGACATGTTCGGTTAAAGGCCATAGTTACGACGGAGTGTGGCACAGTGATGTCGTGAGCCAGGACCTCAGGAATGGGCGTGACGACATATTTAATGTCAACAACGGGTGAACTTGTTGCCAATTGAATGAATATGAGGGCTTTTGGCGGTATCCGACTGAAGTCTGTGGTACATAGATTTTTAGGAATCTCGAGGTGAGAATCTGGAAGAAGAGGAAGTTCTAGACAGAGAGTGCCGGCGGAACAGTCGATCAGCGCTGAATGCGTTGATAAGAAGTCTATCCTGAACATGAGATCATGAGGGCAATTGTCGATCACGGTAAATAAAACAGGAACATAGCGGCCGGCAAAATACGTGCGGTACACGTTCCAATGACGGCCACAGTGTCACCATTGGCGACACGGACGGCTTGTGTTGCGACAGGCGTGAGTACTTTATTGAGGCGGTGACACAGACGAGCACTCATAATCGACACCTGAGCTCCAGTGTCAACTAAGGCCGTCAAAGAAAGACTGTCGACATGTACTTCCAGCAGGTTCTTATTAATAGGGAGCATCAACGGAGTATTTGGGTCACTCGCACTTGATGCAGCACTACCTCCAGGGGCTGCACAATCTAGTTTTTCATCCGGGAAGATCCGTAGTTAGTTGGTGATGGATAGCGGCGGGGTTGGGGCGACGGCGAACGGCGGCGTTGCGGTAACGGTGAAGGAGTGGTAGAGCGGCTGTAAGGTGCGTCGGAAGCAGGATACTCACGGCTGGGTGAATACCGACGGGGGTCCGCGTATGGCTGAGGAGAAGAAAATTGGTTCCAAGGGTGGGGCGTCCAAGTACTGTGACAGTAGTGGGAGACATGGCCAACTCGGTGACAGCGGAAGCAAATTGGCTTGTCGTCTGCTGTTCTCCATTCCGTCGGATTGCGGGATCGCGGAAGAAAATGTGAGTCGTGGCGCGGTGCATTTATTGTCATTGGTGTGCAGATATGTCGGGAGACAGAGCAGGACACAGGAAATCTGAGCTTTGCAATTTCTTGCTTCACGTCGGCTTAAATAACGGAAACCACCTGAGGCGTTTGTGCGGCGCCATGGTCGAGTGGAAGTGAAGGAAATGGCGCTGGACTTGACGCCTCAAGCTCCCGTCAAACTATACGTGTCACGTTCTCCTGCATGGGTGGCGTGGCAATGAGATCGGCACAGGTAGATGTAGCAGCCGTGTTTGGTAGTCACGTAAATTGAGGCAGGACATGGCTTTTGGCCCTTTCGAAGCGGCGGCATTCTTTAATAATCACATCGACGGTCGTGACGTTAGTGTACACGAGCAAGTTGAAGGCATTGTTCGCGATGCCCTTGAGTATGTGGCCCACCTCGTCATTCTCTGGCATTTGCTCGTCTACTTTCCGGCACAACGCGAGCACGTCCTGTATGTACGAGACATACGACTCTGTTGAGGACTGCACCCGAGTGGCGAGTTCTTTTCGCGCTTCCATTTGGCAACCAGACGGGTCGCCAAAGATGTCGCGTAGTCGCTCCTTGAAGATATCCCAGCTGGTGATTTCGGTCTCATGGGCGTCGAACCAAACACGTGGGGTGCCGTCCAAGTAAACAATTACGTTTGCGAGCATCATGGAAGGATCCCATTGGTGTGTCTGGCTAACACGCTCATACATGCGGAGCCAGTAGTCAACGTCAAGCCCAGGTTGTGCGGAGAATGTACCGGGATCACGCGGGTAGGGCAGCGTCAGGTATGTAGTGGCTGGAGCTACAAATGGAGACGCTGGCGGGTTGTCATTGGTAGCCATGGCCGAAGACGGAACTGTGCGGCCACTGCGTAGCTTCGTGGTGGGGACGGGGAACGTTCCACCTCCATCAAATATGTTACGAATAAGACACGACGCCATATCGACGAGGCTGTGGAAGAGATTTACTTAAAACCAGCAGTAATAGCGTGACTGGTTCACCAGCGAACGAGTGGAGAGCCCCTTTCTTCCTCTTCGTCAGGCACACACGCGCATCGTCCCACAAAATATCAACATGCATGTAACAATATTGTGGTTACCAGTGTGCACGTGAAGTCGGCTGACTTCTTAGACGCAACAGAATTGCTCAGATTTTGTGGCGAGAGTAATTATATGGACACACGGCTGCATTTTTTCGCTGTCATTGATTTCCCCGTCATTCACCGTATATGTATACGTACCTATATATATGAAAACGCAAGAAAGAAATCTAATCCAGAAAAAGACTCTGGCACGCGGAATCGAACGTATGGCCTCTGAATCGTAAATTCGAGGCGTTATCCACTGAGCCAACAAGGAGCACCTCCTTCAACGTTCAAACGGTAAGCTATTTATATCTACCACGTACGGCTGGGGATGGGCATCTAGAGGGAACTATCGTGTTTTCAGCATTGCCAGCGAGATGGCGCAATGAGCGCGCGTTGCCGAATTGTCACGACACGGCGGTGTGCGCTCTCATCTCTCATGCGTACTTTGCCCAACAGAGAGGGAGATGCATGTACTGGCTTATCTCACGGTGGGGACAATCGTACGCCTAGGGCTTTCACTGGAACGATTCTGCTGTAGTGACCGGGTGCACAAAGGTCACTGCACTTGTTTCACAGCCTCCGTTGGCGAAAATGGCGTGCTTTTCAGACACAGCGAAGTAACAACTGAGTTGCTTATTTGCGCTCATCTGTACCTGTAAGTACGTTTCGTGCATCATGTATGCATGAGAAACACGGGGTACATTTCGATTCGCTTGCCATTTTTCGCGTGACCTTCCAATTTGTTGCTATCGTGTACATTGCTTTGCCTTCGCGGCAAAGCTGGGACTTTTTATTAACAAAAACTATGGTATGATGAGTGATGGGACGCTGTAGTAAGGGCTTCGGGATTTATTTTGACCACTTGGGCTTCTTTAAAGTGCTCCTAAAATTTAGCACGAGGTGGTTCTTCTGTATTTAGCCCTGTCTAAATTCCACCGCCGTGGCCGACGATTGAGCCCGTGCCACCAAACTCAGCAGCACTGAGCTAAGCGTGCGGTGCTTCTGTGGTGGGTAATACTGAAACACAACAGGGTACAGGGTAGTGCCTTCTTTTTTTTGGGGGGGGGCAGGGGTTACAATACCATGCTAAATACAACTATGCTTTCACGAGTGGATAACAGCTAAATGACCACTGAAACACTTAAAAAAATGAAATTATGGTGTCATTACTTGTAATTTCGTCCGGGGAACTCTAAAATCAAGTGAATAAATGTGCATAAACCAAAGAAAATAACTTTATTTTGTCAAAAAGAAGCAACACCCCGCCGTGGTGGTCTAGTGGCTAAGGTACTCGGCTGCTGACCCGCAGGTCGCGGGTTCGAATCCCGGCTGCGGCGGCTGCATTTCCGATGGAGGCGGAAATGGTGTAGGCCCGTGTGCTCAGATTTGGGCGCACGTTAAAGAACCCCAGGTGGTCGAAATTTCCGGAGCCCTCCACTACGGCGTCTCTCATAATCATATGGTGGTTTTGGGACGTTAAACCCCACATATTAATCAAGCAACAAGCTCCGCGAACACCATCGCGAGTCTCGCCGTTGGTGTGATTGGTAAAAGCTCTATCTCGTCACTGTCGGGAAAGTGAGGACAGCTGATTGCGCTCGCCAGCAGTTAATGCCGTGTTTATCTGTTGAAATCGGGTAGTTGCTGTAAGTATGACGAACTGTGAAAGTCAGACCGAGTTCTCTGTGTACATCCGTACATGTTTGAGCCAGTCGCCACTTTAAGGGCGACGACTGAAGCGGCACAGAAAAGTGAGTCCCAACCAGCCACTTTCATCCGCGTTGGAAACGTAGACTGGCAGCTATAAGATGCATGCTAGGGCTTAATTTCACGCTAGTAAAGTGTTACAAGTGGTACGCTTATCAATGGATATCAAATTTGATATGAAACAGCAGCATCAGCACTCGCTTTTAGTCGCGTATTGGCACAGTCTGCGCTAGGCGCAAATAGCGTGCAGAAGCATCAGCTGTTCGTGGACTTAACAGGTCAGAGTGCAGCGTTGTTAATGCAGTCAGTATCCTACTTTGCAGTGGCCAAGGTGCACGCAATGAGTCAGTAATTCACCGCGAGAAAAAAAAAACAAGAAGCCAGACGAGTGCCGCTCACAGGTCAGAGTGCAGCATTGTTAATGCAGTCAGTATCGTACTTTGCAGTGGACAAGGTGCACGCAATGAGTCAGTACTTCACCGCGAGAAAAAAACAAGAAGCGAGACGAGTGCCGCTCCTGCCGCAGTGGTAATATGTGTTCTGAACTGTGCTGAAAAATGCGCAAGAATAGTTTGGCTCATATATTGCAGTTCTGTTTTTTATAATACCGTCGCTTTTTCTAAATTCTTCCCAGTACAGTGATAATGCGTTAAAATGCAAACGGTATATTAGCTGCGCTAGAAGCATGCGACAGTCGTGTAAAATATAGCTAATTTCGATTATGCGTACTGATATCTTTGTACACGTGTTTTTGCCATAGGTGCTCATGCACGCACTGCGTGCAAAGAGAAGTGCTGCTGCTGCCTCGAAATTCGGCAGATTCGCGGCCGCCACAACGCGCTTCATCTCGTATGTTTGAAGTATTTTTTTTTAACTGCAGTGTCCCTTTAACATTTCGCCACAACAGACACATGCGAGTAGCAGTTGGGCAGACACTGCCGCCATCCGCGATCGAGTGCAAGCCTGCCTAGGGAGCTGAAATTTTAGCAACATGATTGGTAGTTCTAGTCTTATGCCTTTGTCGAGATGCGCAAGCAGTTTTCTCGAAAACATCGTTGTGAAGATTTAGGCAAAGTAAGCCGGCTGGGTGACATGACCTGCAGTGTCACATGTTTACCTGTGAAATGCCTAAGCAACGTGGTTCCCAATCTTGCTCAAAGCTTGTAAGCCGGTGCTGTTTTGAACAAGTGGCACACTGGAGCACCAGTTTATTGGATTAGGCATTAGCTCGAGTAATGAAACAAGTGTAGCCCATCTTCACTAGCATGAAAGCAATAACTGAAACCAGCATCCTCTGTCAAAATGATCGGAGCGGTAAAGAAATGACTGATAGCACAAGCGGTTCTGTCACGTTTCTCCCGTGCTGTTTACTATTGTCAATATATGGCCGCACGATCGTTGGACCGAGGGGATGGCAAAAATAATGCCCAGTGTGATACACGCTGGATGCCTGATCCGGCAACGCAGCGTCTCACGAAACGTCACCGAACTGGCGGCTACACAAGCGCGTCGATCGTCGAACCCGGTGTAAGGTCACACCTTGTTTCCCACACTTTATGCACTCCAGCTTGAGCTGCTTCCTTCATGGGGATTTCAATGCCAGCCGAAAGTGGCGGCAACCATGCAATGACAACACCTGTGATGAAGGCTCTGCGCATGCAGGAATCACTGCATCGATGGCTATTGGAATTTCTTGTGGCACCCCCTATGGTCACCGAAAGTTGGGAATACAAAAGACGACAGGTGAATGTGCTTGCCATGCTATGACTGGTGCTTACAGTACCTCTGTAGGTTCATTAAAGTCTCGTGCTGCGTTTGACAGTTCCCAGAACACCCTTTTAGTTGCTTGATCTCTCCTATGCCTATCTCCTGTGTATGGCTTTTTTACATAGTAATTGTGGGGTCTTTGAGGTAGAAAGAAATGAGATGTACTGACTAGTTTCTAGTCTTTTAACGGTTGGTAGTACGAAGGTGGCTTTCATGAGTAGTATTTTGGTTCAGTTGTGCATTTCCAAAGTGGTGGCAACACCTCTTTTCTCATGTTGCCATTATTATCCAAGGTATTGTTATCGCTTAAGTAGCTAATAGTGGAACAGTTATTCTGTGTCCTAAGACATCAATTTTATTTGTGGTGTCTCGTTTATTTCATCATAAACGACTGCTTAGAGCACTGTATAAGAAAGAAAATATCTATTTGTAGAATTTACCAGTTTTTCACACCAATTCTTGCAAGCGTTGTGTAATGATGGGTAAAATTGTCCTTTCAACTGATTATGATCCTGCTTATGATCTGTAAATCCTGTATAGTACTTTGATTATGTGGTGGCATAGGTGATTTCACCATATGCTTACCATGTGGAAATGCTTTGGTAAATTGCGATGTGGCAGTTTGGAAATTAACTTTGATAAAATGTTAAAACTGGGCACTTTTGTTTGTTTAGATGTTTAAATCCTCAAGAAGATTTGCGAAAGCTCATCACATTCCAGCCAGGAGTACCGGGAAGCTGATTATTGTTTACGTGACTTGCTTGGTCCTGCCTCCAACAAATTCAGGTTTGTGGCTTAGGTGTGTTTTAGAATGTTAAGGTAATAAGTGCTATTGTAAGGGCAACTATATCTGCCCTCTTTTCATGCTTTAGGTCCCTTTATTATGAGTGCTTCTCAGCAAATATACTCATTAGGAGTGTGTGCAGAGACACTTAGTATGGTAAGCCTAATCTTTTGGAAGTGCTGCCAAGTGTTTCAAACAGGGGACTATTGAAATTTCGGAAATGCAGGACTAGGAAATTTTGCCTAATAGATATACGCTTGAAACACTTTATATACCCCTGTAACATGTGGCAACCTAAGTGCACTTTGAATGAGTTCAGTTTGCCGTGAGTGTCATTTGTATGCTGTCATGCGAGGAAATTTAGTGTCACTCACTGTAAAGTACACTTGCTGGCAAGTGCGTTCGCCAATCTCACTTTGCTAAGATGAAGTGTGTAGCCTCGGTAGCAGTGGCTTGCACGTGAATACGCTGTTGCATAAAACAGCGTTCATAGTTTTTTTAAACCATCGTTTTTATTATTAGCAATACTGCTATGTATTAAAACAAGTCATAATTAAACAAAGGAATCTTGCTACTCTGCCCTAGGGCAGTTTGCAATTACATCCGCTAATGGGATGCGGTGGCACATTCTGTGCAATGGGCACATCATCACGTTGTTTACTTCCTTGCATACTTGTACATGTGTAGGGGCGATGTTTTCTAATCATTGACGATGGCGTGTGCCACTGGTGCTACTTCCACGAAGACATCGTCCATCGATGAGACACGGGTGCAAAATAACAAATATATGTTGCACTGCTAATCTGCCAATTGCCAGTGCCATCATTTCCAAAGTACACTTCGCTTTCGTGTGTAGAAGCGCACCGCCAAAGTGACACTTTGTGAGCGCAAGTGCACTCCCTCAAAGTGCACTTAAGTTCCCCGTGTGACAGGGGTATTACTAATGCACATTACACTGATCTGATATATGCCATGAGAGAAATCTGCACGCCCTTCAATGACATTGGGAGAACCTATTAAGTCTGCGTGCCAATGATTCAGTCTGGTTTACCTTGCAGTAGGGGTACACAAATATTCAAAAATTTCAAGTATAGTATTGAATAGTGTCTTATTCAATCATCTTTGCATCGGACCGATGCCATTTGTGAATGTTAATATTTTTAAAAGGTTTAAGAATATTACAGGTGCAACAGCCACACGAAACTGATGCACTTCTTCAGTTTTGCACCAGTCTGAGCTAGAGCTCTGAAATTTGTAGAAGTTTGCACCATGGTCCACCAAAATGCCCACCCAGCCTTTAGATTTTCTGTCTTAATAACTTTAGCATGTCAAGAGGCCATGTTGGCCACTTGTTTCCGGACCTTCTACCACAACTTCATTTTTAAATTATGAAGATTTCATACCTCTCAACACAAATGAGAGGGATGGAATGTATTTCATTGCAATGAATGCTGCCCCCAGAGATCTGCTTTTGGACACACATCTCAGAGTCCATGCATGAACTCTGATCATGTTAGCCCTGGAATTAGGTTTAGCACAGCCTCCCGCATAACGCTCATAAAATCTTGGTGCGCATCCCCTGAATTATTCTCAAATATATAAAGCATGTCAATATTCCCAAACATCTGAACATGTTCATTTGCATGTTCATTCTTGTCAAGTTTGCCCTCCAATACCATGAAAACACCTATTTTTTATTTGTTGGTTTTTAGACTGATAGCTGTAGATAGTTTTATTGTAGGTATAAGCACAGATATCAAATGATTTAGTATTTTAATTGCGCGATAAAGTCACTACATCGCTGCCGATCGTATCACCATGTATTGGCGCTCGCCAGAGCTTCGTGGGCGGAAATGATGCTGTAAGGTTGCTGCCATATGATCACTGCATCGCTGCCAATCGTATCACCACGTAGGGGCGCTTGCCAGAGCTTCGCGGGCGGAAATGACGCTGGAAGGTTGCTGCCATATGATTGTATATATGTAACATTAGCTACCGCAGGGGCGCCTGCGCAAGTTACCGCAGGGGCGCCTGCGCGAGTAGGCGTTTGGTGTGTAGAGACACCACGAACCCGAGCTAACGGGGGAGTTTCGACTCCCTCCCACGCCTAGCCGTGCGTGGCTTTGCCGTGTCCGAGGAAAAGGGGATCCTGGGGGTTGAGCCGACGCTGGGTGATTGGACCGTTAAGGCTGGGTGATTGGACCGGCAGAGGCAACACACCCCTTTGGCCCCGGCTTCACGTAGACGGCACCCCTGAGCTGACCCACCCAGGGGAATCGGCAGTCGCCTTTTCCTATCTCTCTCTCCCTACATCTTCGTCTTTATCTCTTACTATTTGTCTGTCCTGTCTTCTGCTCTCTTCCGTTTACTTCCAAACTTCCTGGCGGCTAGGGTTAACCCTGTGCAAATAGCCTACCTTGGTCTAGGCGCATTGGGTTATAGTGGCGTTGTACGGCTGGCGTCTGCAGGTTTCAGCATTTGTAACCTTGTAGCGTCCCCTCGTTGGGCTCCGTGGTGGGTGGCCGCCAACGCTGCTGAACAACAATAAGGAAGACATGCATGGAGCATTCCCACTACTGTCTGATCGTACCGGCTTAAAGCCGGTACGCACCGATGATCTCACCAGAGAAGGATTGGCCACCCTGGTGCAGTATCTGGCCACCCCCTCCCGTAGGCATTCGTCAATTAACTCACGGCCCTCAGTCCCCACCAGCTGCGGAGCAACTGACCATGGCGGCGGTCAGATCTGCAAAGCAGCAGAGGGTGCTAGGAATCTCTGGATACGGACAGGCCACCATTGGAACTTGAACTTAGCAACGTTTAACGTTAGAACGTTATCTAGTGAGGGAAGCCTAGCTGTATTATTCGAGGAGCTAGAAGGCATTAAATGGGATATAATAGGGCTGAGTGAGGTTAGGAGGACAGATGAGGCCTATACTGTGCTACAGAATGGGCACGTCATTTGCTATCGGGGCTTGGCAGACAGAAGAGAACTGGGAGTAGGGTTCCTAATTCACAGAAACATAGCTGGCAACATAGAGGATTACTATAGCATTAATGAAAGGGTGGTAGGCATTGTAATTAAACTGAATAAAAGATACAAAATGAAGGTAGTACAGGCTTACGCGCCTACATCCAGCCATGATGACGCTTCAGTTGAAAGCTTCTATGAAGACGTGGAATCGGCAATGAGTAAGGTGAAAACACAGTATACTATAGTAATGGGCGACTTTAATGCAAAGGTAGGGAAGAAGCAGGCTGGAGACCAGGCAGTAGGAGATTATGGCATCGGCACTAGAAACGCCAGAGGAGAGCTACTAGTAGAATTCGCAGAACGCAATAATCTGCGTATTTTGAATACCTTCTACCGAAAACGAGAAAACCGCAAGTGGACATGGAGGAGCCCTAATGGCGTAAATAAGAACGAAATAGACTTTATAATGACTGCACACCCAGGAGTCGTGCAGGATGTGGAAGTGGTTGGCAAGGTAAGATGCAGTGACCATAGAATGGTACGGGCTCGAATCCGCCTAGACTTGAAGAAGGAACGACAGAAACAGATACGCAAGAAGCAAATCAATGAGCTAGCACTGAGAGGGAAAGTACAGGAATTCAGAGTGTCACTGCAGAACAGGTACTCTGCTCTTAGCGAGGAAACCAACCTTAGCGTAGATACAATGAATGATAATCTGACGAGTATCATCACGGAGTGTGCAGTGGAAGTTGGAGGCAGGGTAGCTAGACAGGACACCGGCAAGCTTTCCCAGGAAACGAAGAACCTAATTAAGAAGCGTCAAGTCATGAAAGTGTCAAGTACAACAGACAAAATAGAACTGGCGGAGCTTTCGAAGCTGATTAATAGACGTAAAGTATGCGATGTAAGAAGGTATAACATGGAGAGAATTGAGCACGCTCTGAAAAACGGAGGAAGCGTCAAAGCAGTGAAGAGGAAACTTGGGATAGGCAAAAGGCGGATGTATGCACTAAGGGACAAAGAAGGCAAATTAACTACCAATATGGATAGGATAGTTAATATAGCGGAGGAGTTTTACAGAGATCTGTACAGTAGCCGAGACAACCACGACCGTAATACTATAAGAACTAGCAGTAACCCAGACGACACCCCACCGGTAATGATAGAAGAAGTCAGAAAAGCTTTGGAGAGCATGCACAGAGGCAAAGCTGCTGGTGAGGATCATGTAACATCAGATCTGCTGAAAGATGGAGGACAGATTGTGTTAGAAAAACTAGCCACTCTATTTACGAGGTGTCTCCTGACGGGAAAAGTACCAGAGTCTTGGAAGAACGCTAACATCATCTTGATACATAAGAAAGGAGATGACAAGGACTTGAAGAATTACAGGCCGATCAGCTTGCTCTCTGTAGTATACAAGCTATTTACAAAGGTAATTGCTAGCAGAGTAAAGAAAACATTAGAATTCAATCAACCAAAGGAACAAGCAGGATTTAGAACAGGCTACTCAACAATTGACCACATTCATACTATCAATCAGGTAATAGAGAAATGCTCAGAGTATAACCAACCACTATACATAGCCTTCATAGATTACGAGAAGGCGTTTGATTCAGTAGAAATATCAGCCGTCATGCAGACACTGCGGAATCAGGGCGTAGATGAAATATATATAAACATTCTGGAAGAAATCTACAGGGGATCAACTGCTACCATAGTGCTTCATAAAAAAAGCAACAGAATACCAATAAAGAAGGGTGTAAGGCAGGGGGACACAATCTCCCCAATGCTATTCACTGCGTGCTTACAGGACGTTTTCAGAAGCCTAGAATGGGAACAGTTAGGGATAAGAGTTAATGGAGAGTACCTCAGTAACCTGCGCTTCGCCGATGACATTGCATTGCTGAGTAACTCAGGGGACGAATTGCAACTCATGATTACGGAGTTAGACAGGGAGAGCAGAAAGGTGGGTCTTAATATTAATCTGCAGAAAACGAAAGTAATGTACAACAACCTCGGAAAGGAGCAGCGCTTTGCGATAGGTAATAGTGCACTTGAAGTTGTAAAAGACTATGTCTACTTAGGGCAGGTAATAACCGCAGAGCCTAACCACGAGATTGAAGTAACTAGAAGAATAAGAATGGGGTGGAGCACATTCGGCAGGCACTCTGAAATTATGACAAGTAGATTGCCACTGTCCCTCAAGAGGAAGGTATATAACAGCTGTATCTTGCCGGTACTTAGCTACGGAGCAGAAACCTGGAGACTCACAAAGAGGGTTCAACTTAAATTGAGGACGACGCAGCGAGCAATGGAAAGAAAAATGGTAGGTGTAACCTTAAGAGACAAGAAGAGAGCAGAGTGGATTAGGGGACAAACGGGAGTTAAGGATATCATAGCTGCAATAAAGAAGAGGAAATGGACATGGGCCGGGCATGTAGCACGTAGACAGGATAGCCGCTGGTCATTAAGGGTCACCAACTGGATTCCCAGAGAAGGGAAGCGGGGTAGGGGGAGACAGAAGGTTAGGTGGGCAGATGAGATTAAGAAGTTTGCGGGTATAAATTGGCAACAGCAAGCACAGGACCGGGTTAACTGGCGGAACATGGGAGAGGCCTTTGTCCTGCAGTGGACGTAGACAGGCTGATGATGATGATGATGATGATGATGTAACATTAGAAGCAATCGTGGTGTAGTATCAAAATCTGTTTAATTTTTCTTCTCTGCGCTTTTTCATCGAACACTAAACAGACGTGGCCACAACAACTAAAAAAATCGCTGCGACTACAAAGCATGACAGAGACGTGGGCTGCCATTTTGCCACTGGATTTTTGGCTTGCGTGGGTTGGCTGTCTATATGAATGCCTCTCTTTCTTTCTTTCCTCGTCTTGCTTTTGGGAGTTTGCAAGCTGTCTCTTTCTGCACATGCGCTGTTGAAGGGACGCAGTGCACCATTATTGTTCGTCGAGCGGCTCACTGAACAACGCGCGAAGGGCCAACAGTACTTCACTGTCCTGGTTGTTCCACAATTCCCTTTCTCAGAATAAAAGGAGGGAGTGACTCAGAACATTGTAAAAGACAGCAAAAAATACCTCGCTGCGACACACTGGCTCCCGCTCATGTTCTGGCAAGCCAGGCGTCAGGCACCATGTTTGTTAGTGTGGCAACAAGGTCAACATTACTTTGGAAAGCAAAAGAAAAGCAACAATGGGGTGTGAACTTCCTCTACGTAGGTGCTTCCAGCTTATTTTATTGGGGTAGTCTTTTGATGTCACGGCCGAGTGAATTGTGGGTCGGCATTGTTTTCTTGTATTATGAATTTTCTAAGTCGAATAACACCAGACTGCATGCCGTTCCCACTGCTGTTTTTGCTGCATTAGTCTGTACTTTAGTCTACGCAACCCATGAGTGAAACGTGGAGGGTTGAATTATGTTGGAGGGTCCCTTTAAGTGTCATTTTGCTGTACATTGTGTCCACTTTCATTCTCTTTATGCTGGGAATCTACTAGTGGTTTTAGTGCATCGATGTGGTCAAAAGTGTCACAATGTCATGACTTGTCGCTTTTTCAAGTAACTGAATGCGATTCGCTGACGTGTAAATGTCCACAAAGTGCATACATAAGAATAGCTTCCCTGTGGTCGTAGAGAGTGACACTGATTAGCTGTATACTCTATGTCACTCTAATTAATTACTGCATTTCTGCAGTAGCATTTATAGTTCAGTTTATTGGTTCAAGTTTGTCTAGTAGTAGAGTTTTACTAGTAATAGTGTGATTGTTTTAAAATAGCTTCTAATATGCATAGTAGATTCTTGATATAACAAAGTAGTACATGTCGAAAACAACTTCGTCACATTATGATTTCAGTCTTTAATGCATATCAGTCTCGTCATGCATATATATCTCTTTTTGTCCCAAACTTTGGTAGGGTAGGACAAAACTTTTTTATTTTAATTTCTTGTAAGAGGTTATTGTAAAGCATGCAAAAAAAATTTTTTTAGGAAGTTGTTCATGGTTCAACAATGTTCATTATACTGGACACCAGCATTCCTTTGTTGCACTTATGGGTACACGCGTTCTGCTGTCTTCCTTGAAAGAGTGTTGCTTTTGGTCCTGTTGGAAGGGTAATCGGTTTATACAACACAGAAACTGTTCCAAGAAAAAAAAAGTTCTCCTGGTCAGCATTCGCACATAGCGACATGAAGGTAAAAAACTAGGAGGAAGTACGGAGCGTCCTCAAGCCTACTTCCTCCGATGCTGCTCTCTCCTCGTTTTCCATGCTCTTGGTAGAATTGCCGGGATGCTCCTGTTTCATTTTAATAGCTGGGCTTCAAGTTTGTCGTCGGATGCTCACTCCTAGTTTTCTTTTTTTTTGCATGTTTGGCTCAATGCGATCCAATTGCATCTTTGTGTTCAGTGTACTGGATATAAAAACATTCTTGCATTGTGAGTAAGCTGCCTTTTTGCAGCATTGTTTCAAGGGTACATCAGTCAGCTAGCACTATTTTAAATATTTGAATTCTGCAAAGAAAGCTACTAAAATAATTTTGTATACTTGACCACACCGTGCGCACGCTTTTTCTCGTGGATGACGGCCATATTCGGAGCTGCCCCCATAGGAAGTGGGGCTAGGGGAGGAAAAACATGCAAAATTATATTGTTCGCCTCTTTCAGAAGCTGCAAAAGTGATTTAAGCTCCGATTGTGGCTACGCTTGCGTTTATGCACTGCCTTTTTTTATATGCCCAGTACGTGGGTCGCTGGGACGGAATGGGATATTATAGAGTTATCATTTAGTGTCTCAGATGGTCAGACCTAATTGTGGATATCTTAGCATCTTGACTAGCAGTTGGAGGTGAATGTTGCCAAAGAAAAGTACAGTCGAACCTCGATATATCGAACGACGCGGCATTCGCGAAGTAGTTCGATATATCCAGAATTCCATATTAAAAAAATCACGAAAAAAATGCGTCAACAGCTTGCTGAAAAAAACCAATGAACATTTCAAGCGTGGTGCAGTAAATACTCACTTGAAGATTCAAACATAGTATTTATTGTGTTGGTTTAAAATATTGAAAAAGAGTAGCCTGCTTTTTGTTGGCCATGGCGTGTTTGACGACTGCGTCCTCAATATTGTCACGACGCAGACACAGCAGGAGTTCGATATAGAAGAGCTCACTTTAATTAAAAATGAAAGGCGCTCGGAAAGAGGACCGGGCAAGAGCTTCGTCTTCCTCTCTCTGGCTGTGCGAGCTCTCCTCTGCAGGTTGAATGCGGCATTTGCCTCCCTCCAGGAAGAGCATCGACCCGATGCTCGGCTACAGAATACGCGGTGTATCTATAGTTGACGTATTACGCAACTGGCTCACTGCTATATGGCTTTATCCGCACAACGTGTACGATTTCAGATTTTTGAGCTCGCGAGGAACTGTCAGGGATGACCTCATAATTCACGTCACTTAGGCGCCGTATAACATTGTAGGGACCAAAGTACTTCTTCAGTAACTTTTCGCAAAGGCCGCGTCGGCGAATAGGGCTCCAGACCCACACTTTCTCGCCAGGTTGATAAGTGACGTATCGGTGTCGCAGGTTATAACGTTGTGCGTCGTAACTCTGCTGTCGGGCGATTCGCACGCGTGCTAGCTGCCGTGCCTCTTCAGCTCGTTGGGTAAAGGCTTTAACATCCGTGTCTGTATCCTCGCAGTCGTGCAGCAGCATGGCATCAAGCATTGTCGTCACTTCACGGCCATAAAGAAGACTAAATGGCGTGCCCCGTGTAGTTTCCTGCTGCGCCGTATTATAGGCAAACGTCACGTATGGTAGAACGTCGTCCCAATTTTTATGATCCACGTCGATGTACATACTAAGCATATCAGCAATTGTCTTGTTGAGGCGTTCTGTTAAGCCGTTGGTTTGTGGGTGGTAGGAGGTAGTTTTTCGATGCGCTGTTCCACTCAACTCAAGCACTGACTTGAGGAGCATAGCCGTGAAAGCGGTACCTCTGTCTATTATTATAATTCTAGGAGCGCCATGCCTCAGAACGATATTTTCAATGAAAAATCGTGCCGCTTCTACTGCGGTTCCACTTGATAAAGCCTTTGTTTCTGCGTAGCGAGTAAGATAGTCCGTAGCGACAATTACCCACTTATTTCCAGTATGCGAAGTCGGAAATGGTCCAAGGAGATCCATTCCGATTTGTGCAAAAGGCATGGTGGGCACTTGAACTGGTTGCAACAATCCGGCTGGTTTTAAAGGTGGTAATTTTCGTCGTTGACAATCGAGGCACGTGCGGACGTAATGCTTTACAGTGCCTGGAAGCTTCGGCCAGTAGTACTTTTGTTGGATTCTGGCCAATGTGCGCGTGTATCCGAGGTGGCCGGAGGTTGGCTCATCGTGGCAAGCGCTCAGGATCTCATCGCGAATGGATGTCGGGACGACAAGTAAGTGGGCATTTCCGCTGGGGGCAAAGTTCTTCTTGTATAGGACACCACTGCGCAAGCAGAATGATGGCAGGCTCCTTGCAAACATCTTGGGAACGCTTGTAGACTGGCCGTTAAGAAAATTAATAAGAGGGAGCAACTCACTGTCTTCTTTCTGCTTAGACGAAATGGTGACCGTGTCGACCACTCCTAAAAATGCCATGTCATCATCTTCTGAGACATCATCTTGCTTTATAGGCAACCTGGAGAAGCAATCAGCATCAGAGTGCTGTCGTCCCGACTTATAGACGACCGTCATATCGAATTATTGTAGGCGTAAGCTCCAGCGCGCTAGCCGACCGGATGGGTCCTTGAAGTTGGTCAGCCAGCAAAGAGAGTGGTGGTCACTGACTACGTGGAAGGGACGGCCGTAGAGGTATGGGCGAAACTTCAGAACTGCCCACACTACAGCAAGACATTCCTTTTCCGTTGTGAAAGCGTCCTACTTGCATATGCAATCACTTTCTCGGCTGAGTCTTGCCACTGGACGAGTACAGCGCCTAAACCTACGTTGCTGGCATCAGTGTGGATCATGGTTGGAGCGTCCTCGTCAATGTGAGCAAGCACAGGGGGTGTCTGCAGGCGCTGTCGTAGACCGTCAAATGCTGCTTGTTCCTCTTCGCCCCATAAAAATGGAACATCGTCTCTCGTTATGCGTGTTAAGGGCGACGCTATGTGCGAGAAATTGGCGATAAATCTGCGGTAGTAGGCGCAAAGGCCAAGAAAACGTCTTACGGCCTTCTTTTCTGTTGGCACCGGAAATTTTCGGACGGCGTCGAACTTGTCGGGGTCCGGACGAACACCTTCATGGCTCACTACATGTCCTAAGAATCGGAGTTCCTTGAAACCGAAATGATATTTCTCAGGTTTCAGCGATAAGCCAGCGGACCGTATTGCTCGAAATACTAATAGCAGCCGTCTTTCTTCTTAACTAGCACTACCGGTGATGCCCAAGGGCTTTTTGACGGCTGAGTAATGTCATCATTGAGCATTTTCTGGACTTGTTCTTGGATTGCTTCGCGTTCTTTCGGTGCCACGCGGTATGGGTTTTGTCGAATTGGTCTTGCCGTCTCTTCCGTTATAATTCGGTGCTTTGTCAGTGGCGTTTGATTTACCCTCGAGGTCGACGAAAAACAATCTTCAAACTGGCCGAGAATATCTAGAAGACTCTGCCTCTGCGCTGGCGATAAATCTGTGCTCACGTCGACAGGCAGTGGTGTTGAAGCGGCCGGTGTCTCTGCCTGTTGTACTGCAAAGCACTCGCAGAATTCTACAATTTCTTCGAAGTATGCAACTGTGGTACCCTCTGCAATGTGTCGACGCTCGTTGCTGAAGTTTGTCAACAGGACCTCTGCTTGCCCAGACACTACACTGACGAGACTTCTGGCAATAGCGATTCCTCGAGAGAGTAAAAGCGTCGATATTTGTTCCGTGACACCTTTTCCACTATGCTGCGTGTTACGCGTGACAGAGACGAGGCGGCATGACAACGGTGGCATGGTCACGTCGTCAATCACGCGCATGGGCTTGCGCTGCAGCACTGCGCTATGGTCCGCTGAGAAGGTCAGTACACCATCCGGTATATTTATAATGGCACCGTACTCCCGCAGGAAATCCATACCCAAGATGGCCTGTTTACAACACTCAGCAAGAATAACGAAGGTTGCCACGAATGATGAATCCCGGATCTTGATTCGTGCGGTGCACTTTCCGGTAGGTGTCAGCAGCTGGCCTCCGGCTCCTCTAATTTGCGGCCCCGTCCATTCCATTTTTACCTTCTTAAGTTGGTCAGCCAGATTCGCACTCATTATTGAAAAGTCCGCACCAGTGTCGACCAGTGCGGTCACGTCGTGACCGTCAAGTGAAAGTGTAATGTCGGCGGTGACAATCTCGTCTTTCGTCGGTTCATTCGAAATGTGCGGCACTTATGCGGCGGTAATGGGGGATTTTCAAATCTTCGGCAATTCGCAACCTTCCCCCCTAAGGTCGCTGCTTTTAGTTGCCCCGGCGTGGACTGGGAGACCTTCCTCTCGCCATGTCCGTGGTGCTACCCCTATTAGATCGGGGAAAATGACCTGGGGAGGGCGAGCGTGACCGGAACCCAGGAGAAACTTCTCGCGGGATCGTCGCGCTCGTTTCAACGTTGCGTCTTCCGTCGAAATAGCGCCGAGGGGTAGTGGACGGAAATCCTTGATACCCGGCAACGCGATGAGGACAATACCGCACGATGTGGCCTGCTTCCCCACAATGAAAGCACAGGGGCCTGTAGTCAGAGATACGCCATATGTCGGTTTTGCGGAGTGGGGGTCGCATCGGCGTCGACGTTTCCCTGTAGTACCAAGGCACTGTCGGCGGCTGTTTCTGGTGGTACTGTTGAGGTGGCGGCACGTTAGATCTAGGCTGTCAACGGAGAATATCTGCATATGTTGGCCTAACTATTTCAGTGTTCGGCTCGGGAAGTGAAAGCGCTTGCCTTATTTCTTGGCGAACAACTTCTGTGACCGACGCAATCGCGCAGTCATTCGGTGTGGCGGCGAGCTTCTTCACCTCTTCTTGTACAATTTCACGTATCAGGTCACGCAAAGAACGCTCGTCAAGTGTCACGGTGGTCACGGCGGTTGCGCTGATTTGTCCGCTGTTGTTTGGACGGTCGTACTGGCGGTACTGTAGCTGTAGTGCGCGTTCTATAGCGGTCGCCTCCTTCGAAAATTCGTCGACGCTTGAAGGTGGGTTCCGTACGAGACCAGCAAACAACTGCTCTTTAACACCACGCATGAGGTGGCTGATCTTTCTGTTCTCGGACATATCAGGATCGGCTCGATGAAAGAGACGAGCCATGTTCTCAACAAACATTCCAACAGACTCGTTGGGCTTTTGTATCCGTGATTCAAGGAGTCGTTGTGCCTGCTCCCGCCTTTCGGTGTTTGCGAAGGTGTCCAGGAACTTCCGCCGGAACTCGTCCCACGTTGACCACACGCGATTCGTGAACCATGTGCGAGCCCCGTCTTGAAGAGGGAAATACACGTACCCCAACTTCTGTGCGGCGTTCCACCCGTTAACGTTGGCTGTGCGCTCGAACTCCTCAAGCCAGTCATCTGCGTCCTCATATGTGTTGCCATGAAAGTCCACAGGAGTTTTAGAGGTGAAAACAGTCACCTGTGTCGTGCTTGGGCTCGTCATGGTGGAACAACTGCTTCCCGGCGCGGTCATGTTCTCCGTCCAAGGACCGAACTCTGGGCTCAGGCCTAACAGGCGGCGGCTGGCGCGGTGAACGGGTGTTTCGACGAGCGGAAGTCTTTGTGGACTAGATCCCGGGCTGTTGGAAGGTGTCCTGGACATGTACCCAGCACCTCCACCAGTGTCACGACGCAGACACAGCAGGAGTTCGATATCGAAGAGCTCACTTTAATTAAAAATGAAAGGCGCTCGGAAAGAGGACCGGGCAAGAGCTTCGTCTTCCTCTCTCTGGCTGTGCGAGCTCTCCTCTGCAGGTTGAATGCGGCAATATAGTCCAGGCGATCCACAAGTGATAGGCCGGTGCCTTCAATCGCGCCGCAGTGGCGGCGCACAAGGGCCAAGGCAGCTACGACCTCAGCTGATGTCGGGAGCGGGGCACCATTAGCGCTTGCGGGATCCACCTCGGTAGAGTCTTCATTTGGCTGCTCAGCAGTAGCTTCGGCGACAATCTCCACATCCGTGAGCTGCGCCGTTGTGAGCTCCGCCGTTCGACATAGGCCTGTCGCGCACCACAGCATGCGACAGGCCTAGCTCCGAACGCACGAACACTGCGAGCACAACGACCGTTGCCTGCCGATGCTACGGGGGAGGAGCTTGCAACAAGTGCGCAGTGTGCCGTTGACACCATAGAGACTGCAACGACTGCAAGCTGCAAGGCTGCGGCGTGAGTTCGGGTGTAAAGCGTGCACATGGCGCGCCCATGCCAGCTCGCCTGACTGCTTTCCCTTTCCCAGCGGCAGCACGGGCCGCGTCCGAGACAGTAGTCTGCGTCCTTTCCCTCCTATACTTTCCTCCTCAATCTTCACCTCCCACTCCCCCTTCCTCCGCGCGAAGCCGTGTCGGTGCCTTCGTATTGAAAGAAAATAACAGCTCCGTGCTTTTCTCTTCACTTTTCTCATTCAAGAACCTCTACCGCAAGGCTGCGGCACGCGTACGCCGCTACGTTAAAGTGGCGCTCTCGGCGCCATCCATGTGTGCAGCATTCGTAAACACCCGCCGCTCTACCCCTACTTTCGAGAGTTGCGGGAAAGCTCGCCGCCTGTCGATGGAGCGCGGGCGGTTTGGGGTGGCTGAGTTCAATATATCCATAATATAATTAAAACTTTGTTCGAAATAAAAAAATCAATAATACATGCGATTTGCCGCGTGATATAGGAACCGTTCGATATAGGCAATAATTCGATATATCCATGTTCGATATATTCAGGTTTGACTGTATTACAAGCTCCATCTGATGTTGCAAAGAATGCCCACACAGTGGATGCTAGGGAATCGAAATCTGGAAACGCTGTCCTTAAATTGCGTCAAGTAATCGTGTGAGCTGTCAAATGCTTCTTGCGAGCTGGGGGCACTGAATATGCACAATAAAAAAAAGCACCACAAAATAGGGACCTTCACCCGTCATTGACTGTGTGATTACCGTTAGGTTGCTTTGCGACGAGATGAGTGTATTATTCTAGGCTCTTTCACGCACTTTTTTCATTAACCTTAAACGACCACCAACACCATATCTTCAAGCTCAACATGCATGCTCCGTTCCATTCTCCTTCTTTCATTGGTACATCTGAGTGGCTATTAATGGCGAACATGGCCTTGAACATATTTAATAAGGTTTCAAAGTGAGTGGATGTGCTCATCTGATCATCATGTCATCATGTCATCATGTACACAGTGATGATTAAATAAACGTATTATCTCCACTATTATTATCTCCACTGATCTTGAAGCACGTCACTACATCGCCATAGGCTATACAACATGTTCAGTGGCTGCATGTTCTTGTATGACGTTCTGCCTATTCTGTGAGCTAAGCTGTCCGCATGTCATGTGAACATGACAGGCAGACAGTTTAAACGGTGCACACGCAGCACTGCCTAGACTGTTGCACAGCAGCATTCTTTGTTTCTCCCTTCTCTCACGCTGTTGTTGGGTTGCTCCCTATATGGTTCTGGCTGGCTTGCCAGTGGCATTTCAAGTGGCATAGTGAAGACTTTTTTTTCCAGAGAAAGTACACTTTAAACTGGGAAATGGTGGGTGGGTTTGAAGTGTGTGTGCTGCCGACTTAGCTTCATTTCATCCTGCACAGGGCTGCCTATTCAAAATATGCACTTTTGATGTCATTGAAGTTCGAGAGTACATAATATTATGATATTATGGTGCTCCATTGCAATGCCTCAAAGTGACAAAATACAATTTTTAAGGATTTCCTTGATATTTCAGAAAAACGATGTGCCAGCAGTTTTTTCTTCTTAGATCGTTGAAACCACATCTAAACTATTATCCAGGCATTCATTCTAACGTAACAAACAGAACTGCCATGACACTCCTTGGGTCCTCTCTCAAAGATTTGTCTGTGTACAAAATGAGTTCCAGCTTTAATGCGCACTATATTTTCTATTAAAAGTATGTTATTCTAGCATTGATCTAGTCACTGCTGCTGAATGCTTAAGGGATGATAAATAGATAAGACAGATGTTGAACTAGTATTGCCCATATCTGTTTTTAGAGCAAATTCTTCAAAAATTTGCCGGCTGTTCGAACAGAAATTTTGCTAATTGTTTTATAAATTTGGTGAAAAATGTGGACGAGTTTTAAAAATAATAAAATAATATATTTAACACTTTTAGTTTTAAAGAAACATTTGTGAAAAAGATTTTGCATATTAACTGGCAAAAACTCTAATGCTTCTTAAATGCACCCAGGGTGTTTTTCTGAACCAAAGAAATAATTGTAGGCATGGCCATGCTTTAGTGAAAAATTTAGATCTTTAATGACTAGAATATAGGAAAATCTTTCGTAAAAGAAATCCTGGTGGAAACGCCATCATTTTGCTTCAGAAAGCATGCATGTTTTCTAGAAACAAGTAAAACAAATTTGAATTTAATATCTGCAGCGGTTGTGCCAAAATTGTTCCTTTTCTAATGTAAAAAAGTGTTTTGGAGAAAACACCACTTAAGTTTGAGTTGCTGCCTTGCAGCGGTGGTCTAGTGGCTAAGGTACTCGGCTGTTGACCCGCAGGTCGCGGGATCAAATCCCGGCTTTGGCAGCTGCATTTTCGATGGAGGCGAAAATGCTGTAGGCCTGTGTGCTGAGATTTGGGTGTAGGTTAAAGAACCCCAGGTGGTCTAAGTTTCCGGAGTCCTCCGCTATGGCGTTTCTCATAATCATATGGTGGTCTTGGGACGTTAAGCCCCACATATCAATCAGTCAAGTTCGAGTTGCCGTCAATTCAGGATAAAATGGTCCTGCTGCACATTCTTCACCATTATTCCTAATGTTCACCAATAAATGTCTATTATGGGATAATACGGTGAGTTTGCACCTGTGTAGTCAAGAAAGAAATATCACAGAGCACTTCCAAATTTCGCAAAGTTTGAACTCACTGGTAGTGGCTTGGTGCACTTTGAGGTAATGTTCCCACAGAATTTTCGCTTCTTGCACGGATTCACTGGAAATTGAAGTATTGATGCATCCTCAATGCGTTAGTGTAACAGATCGCAGCTGTGAGCTCGAGAACTGGCAAGAATTGCGGAATGTAGAAGCACAACGGGGGTATAGTAACAGTGGGAAAGAGGATGTAAACAAACTTTCGTGCGCAAGCTTCAGCAACTATCACGACCCCATGCGAACGAGAATTTAACTATCGAAATAATTTATTCAGCTTGATATACTAAGTGCATAATACGTATATATACACTTGCACACCATTGCATTCACAACAAAGCAAACCCTAGTACTTCTTGCTACAACTTGCTCCGTTAGTAGGTGCAGTCACAGTGTCAGGCGATTTTGGTGCCACTTTTGAATGCCTTTCATGGCGGAGATGAAGGCGCCACTGCGTGAAAACACTTGTCAGGAATGTTAAAATTTTTCGCCACGCAAATTGAAAAATCATATTTTCAGCTGATTATGCTTTTCATGAAAATCTCGCAGAGCACTTTCAAACTTTGCAAAATTTGAACTCACTGGTAGTGGCTTGGTGCACTTTGAGGTAATGTTTCCCTGAAGTCTGAATGCAGTTTCACAAAGCAGTAATAACAACAAGCGAGGTGTAGGTATTCCATACATCAATTCCTTAATGCACAAGCTAAAGAAAGTTGGAAGTAGATACGGTGTTAACAATGTTTTTGTGGCTGCCAATAATCATGCACCACCATGCAGAGTGAGAAGGAGCAGGTGAAACATCAAAGGTGGACACACATTTGTTTTGAAAACACACCTGCAAGGTTACAAACTGCTGTACCGGTGTAATATACTATAAAGTGCCTTTCAGCTATTGTGTGCTTTTTTTCCAACCTGTATATGGTACCTACTATTGAGGGATCTGAATGAGATGATCACCGCTCTCGGAACACATAGGCACAGCCATGCGGTTGTTAAATCAACAGGAGTGTATTTATTCACTTGCTTTTACATCACAATGGGCTTGCCAGCCGAATCTAATACATCACTAGTGATACACTAAGTAACCTTATACAAAATGCAGTAGAAAAACACACAAGCAGACAACATAACCTAACGAAGTACTGCAAATCTGGTGGTATCGACATTTGACTCATCCCGAAGGGTGCACTAGAAACTACCGGCGCTGCTGTTCCCATGGAGTAACTGTCGGAGATGTCTGTTTAAGCCTGATGCCAAACTTTAAAAGAGTGTCGCTGCTGTTTCTCATGTATTGGCATAGCTTCTGCCAGATGGCGCTGCTGCCGCCACCTGTTTAGCACCGCCACTACTGCCGCCACCAGCCGAGGCGGAAATGAGGAAAATGATGGCTGCGCAGAGTGAACTGCTGATGAGAATTGTCGAGCTGGAGACTGCGTTGGCAACAGAGCAAGAAAAAAACGAGGGCTATGGGAGAAAAGCTTAGGCCAGCCGAGGAGGCACTAGCGAAGGTGAACAAACGAGCGGCCGATGAAGAGAACGGTAGGGCACCGACACCCAGAAGGGCGGAAAAGAAAGAAGCATCAGGATCGAAAAAAAAACAGGTTCAACCGGTTTAATGGTCACAAGACCCAGCTTCAGCAAAGTAGTGGTGGGGGTGGGAGGGGACAAAGCAGCCGGCGTCACGGGCGGAAGTAACCTCCAGGTGCGGGACAGTCTAGCAGAAAAGTCACAGCACGTGATAATTGCCCGAAGTTGGAATTTAAATCGATGCGCAGAAACAATCAAAGAGACGGTAAGAGGTAACAACAGGGTTTTAGTAGGGACGTTCCCAGGACATTAGCTGGAAACAGTCGTGAAGCAATCCAGCCCAAAACTCACTACTAAAGCTAATGGACGAAACCTCGTGATAATTGCAAGTGGTCTGAACGATGTCTTAAATGAAGAATTGGCAGGTAGCAACCACGCTGGTGAAAGAGGTCGATGACATGCGTGCCATTTCGCCTCAGGTACAGGTAATGATATGCACGATACCAGAGTTACCGGCATGTGCCGGCAACCTGGAAAAGGCAGCTGTTGTCGCGAAAAAAAAGATCTGGCGGATGAGTTCAGAGAAAGGCTTTGGGTTAGTGGAAACAAACAGAGAGGTGCATAGGTGGGGTGGTTTTCAATGAGACAGAATTCACTTTGGTAGGAGGCTAGGTCATGAGGTGTGTTGGCGACTTTCAGGGCGTGCAGTAGCTTTTTTGGGGGGCACGCGGGCTCTTCGGAGTTCTGGTTAGCTAGTAACGAGGAAAACAACCAAAAAGGCAAGTGGTATAAACAGATACGATTCGAAAGTGGCACCAATATCTAAGGCACGTAGAAACCGAGGGAGAAATCGTCGTAGGCATGAGGGTCGATTAAATTCAGACGTAGGGTATATTAACATGCAGGGTGGCCGAAATAGCTTGAATTCGGGAGAGATAGAAGAACAGCTAAAGGAGGAAAAGCTGATGGTATATGGGTTTGTAGAAACACATCTTAGGGACATAAAACAACCACCTTGTAATCCAGACTACGCTTGGGAATATTGTAATAAAACAGAAGAAAGTAGAAAGGGGGCTGGTATGGGGCATTTCTTTATAAGAGTACAGACTGGCAAAGGGTCAAGCAGGAGTGCAGGGAACATTTATGGATAAAAGGGAAAGTGGCAGAGCAGATGGCGCTACTGGGTTTTGTATACTTGCGGTCAGGGGCAAAAGCCAGAGAGGAAAAACCAAGAAATGGTGCAGTGCATAGAAAACGACATTGATGAACTAGGAGAAGAGTGCGAGATAATTATATTAGGAGATATGAATGCACATATAGAAGATATGGATGGATATACTGACCCAACAGGCAGAATGCTAATGGATATGTGTGAAAGGCATGACTGAATCACTTGCAACAGTACGAGAAGTGCGAAGGGCAGATAACATGAGAGGTGGAAAGGATGCAGTCGACGATATATTATGCAATGATGTCACATAGAATGCATGATCGGTTAAGGGTGATGAACATAGATGAGTATGGGTCTAGAAGCTTAGGTAGTGATCACAAACGTATCAAGCTGAGTTTGAAATGAGTGAAAAATGAAAATGGGAAGGAGGCATTATGAGCAAACATGGTAATATTTATTCAGAAAGGCAAATAGAAATAGCAACTAAAGAGATTGAGAAAATAATCACCGAGAATACTAAAACAGAGTGGACGTACACAAATCTAACTCGATTGTTTGAGTTAGAGCTTGCTAAGGTACGAGTCCAATCAACCGTGAAAAGGAGACACAAACCCAAGAGCTGGTGAGATGTGGAAGTTAAGAGAGCCATAGTAAGACGCCAGGAAGCCCCCAGGGAATACAGGTATGCTAAACAGAGGGGTGAACCGGAAGAGGATGTCAAAAGAAAATGGGATAACTTTTTGAGTTGCTGAAGGGGAGCGTCCAATCTGATCAGTGAAAAGATTAGAAGAAAGGGGGCCCAATGGAAGGCGGAAGTAAAAAAAAAGGATAGAAGGGCAGCTGCAAAGTTTTAGAACCACCTCAATTCTCTGAGTGATAAGACAAGCATGAAACACAGGTTTATAACTACAGTTTAAGGGGTCAGAGTAAAAATGGATGAGGCAATGGAATATATAAGAACAATGATGACAGAAAAATTGAAACACCAAGAAAGCGCTGCTTGCACAATACCAGATGAGGATGGACCAATTAGCGCAGTAGCTCCACTGGGACGAGAGTGTGAAAGGGCAGAGAAGAGGGTTCTAAATAGCATGACAGGCCCTGACAGCATCCCAATTACGCTAATAAAAAAACTAGAACCAAACTCTAAGCACACGTTAAGAGAGGCAGCGAGCATACCAGTAATGGATGGTGAAGCCCCCAATAGGTGGAAACTAAGCAGGATAAGCATTATCTATAAAGGAAAGGGGGGCAAAGCTGATATAAACAACTACCATCTTATAACAGGGACATTAATAGTTTACAGGCTGGTGATGGAGATAGTAAAGTAAATACTACAGGCATGGGTGGAGAATAAGGGGGTGCTGGGGGAACTACAAAATAGGTTCCGCAAATGAAGGAGGTTGGAGGGCAGTCTGCTCTCATTGATAGAGTATATATTAAAATAGCGAAAAAAGAACACAGGCCCCTGTGGCTGGCATTTCTAGATAACAAGGTAGCTTACGATAGTGCGATTCAAGAAGACTTGTGGGGAATACTGGACACACTAGATGTGGAAGATAGAATAACTAATCCTCTAAAGGATATCTATAAAAGTAACAAAGCAGTTATCAAATGTGAAAAACAGGTATCTTAACCTATAAAGATGCAACGCGGGCTTCGACAGGAATGTCCCTTGTCGCCTTTATATTTATGCTCTATCTCCAGGGACTGGAAGCCAAATTTGAGGGGAGTCGACTCGGCTTCAGCCTCTCTTTTGCCAAGCAAAGGAAACACGTTGAACAGTCATTGCCAGCATTAATGTGTGCAGATGATATAGTATCAATAGCTGACAACAAGGAAGATCTGCAGGGATTGAGAGACATCTGTGGTAATGAGGGAGATAGATTAAATTTGAAGTTCAGTAGAAAAAAATTGGCAATCATGATTTTTATTACTAACGAAGGTAGTGAGCATAAGATAATGGATGTCACACTAAAAATAGTGGATAAATACAAATATTTGGGCCTATGGATAAGTAACGGTGCTGAGTACCTAACGGAGCATGAGAGATACGTAATGACTAAGGGTAACAGGAATGCAGCTGTAATGAAAAATAGGGCACTGTGGAACTATAATAGGTATGAGGTTGTGAGAGGGATTTGGAAAGGTGTCATGGTCCCGGGATTGATGTTTGGCAATGTGGTCTTGTGCATGAAATAAGAGGTTCAAACAAGATTGGAAATTAAACAACGTGGCATAGGTAGACTTGCTTAGGGAGCACACGGGAATACCCCTAATCAGGGGGTACAGGGAGACATGAAATGGACATCGTTTGAGTGTAGGGAAGCTAGCAGCAAGGTGGAATTCGAGAAGCAATTGAGAAAAATGGGAGAGAAGCGTTGGGCTAGGAAAGTTTTAAGCGTATTGTACATAAAGAATGTTGATACTAAATGGAGGAAGTCAACTCGAAAATTGTCAAGCAAGCATTTAGACATTAGCAGAATACCAAGCCGAAAGGAAACATCGGTTAAAAAGAAAGTGAATGAAACAGAGAGGGACATGTGAACGATTGGAATGCTTACGAAATCATCACTGAACTTTCAAGCAGGGAATCGCAAAAGAAAAGATATACGATAATTCATGGGGTAGTTCTCTGCTGTTCGAGGCCAGCTCAGGGGTATTGCGGACCAAGATGTACTGAGCCAAATACGATGGCACAGACACGTTATGTAGTGCGTGTGGAGAGGAGGAGGAAAGAGCTGAACATTTGATTATGTTCTGTAAAAGGCTCCACCCTATAGTCCAAGATAATGGTGTGGGATTCTTTAAAGCATTGGGGTTTAGGGACAGTGAAGGCAAAATATACATTAAACGGGTAGAAATAACCAGGAGGAGGCTAACTGATTGGTGGATACAGTCAAGGCGCGAGTGAAATTCAATCCTTCAACACATAGTGATAGTACTTAACTTTATAACTAGGTGGTGTGAGCCGCCGCCCAATCTAAAGGGCACCGCCGGATACATCCATCCATCCACCCATCGCTAACCGTAACCGTCCGCGAAACAGCACCACTCCTTGCTTGGAAGCTGTTAAACCTACTGCGAAAAATCCACGAGAAATGCGCGTGCCATGAGCTGCAAACAACTTTTCAGGGGGTGATAACATCGCCATAGTTATGTATGTGGTGGTTGTGTTGTCATGTCCTCATGTGTCCATGTTTCTCATGTGACCTTTTTTCACGATGAATCCCTGCCAAGTAACTCACCTTTCTGTCATCATATCCTTATCAGAAACTTGATGAGAATGTATAATTTTTTTTCTGGAGTTGATATGGCTGTGTGAAAACAGATAAGTCTAAATGTTCATACAGCTAGATGTCAGGCATGCATACTAGCTTGCTTTGGAAATAGTCAAGCTATAGGGAAGACCTGCTCAAGTTTGCCCACCGACGTGAGTACTTGCCATTCCCCTGCTGGAAAAACATACAACTCTAGAGCGTTACGACGCCTCTGCTCCCTTTGCTTCCCATGCGTTTGTGAAGCTCGTGCTGCATGAGAAACACTCTTCGTTCTGCGATTTCACCCCGACAAAGAGGAGAGAATTACTGCTGCGTCGTCAATTGTCACTATGGTCATGCAAGCATGAAGTGGTCGACTCCACCAGTGAAATTCTACCGATTCCCAAACAGATGGCGCGAAAAAAGCAGACAACAGGAATGGATAAAAACAGTGTGCCAAAAAGGGTGAAATTTTTAATAAAAATGAGCATGTTTATAATGCACCGAGTTTAACAGGAGGTAATTCCTGCATCACCACTCTTCTAATCTGCCGAGTTACAGAGAAATACACGTCTGCAGCTTAAAAGCACAATTTACTATAATACATATATCTTCCGTTTTTCGAGTATTATAAAAACTTGCAAAGATATATGTTTATGGTGCTACTATTATTCGATACTGTTGGGGCATAGTATTTCAACTTTTGTACACATGTGGTATTTGTGATGTGTGGTTATATATTTTTTATATCCAGCGTTGATGAAAGTGTCGTTGCCAAAAGCTTCAACAATGATATGTAGCAGGCGTTTTTCTTTATTTATTCAGAATACTGTCAATACCGTGATGGGATTATTACAGCAGTGGTGTCACATTGTACATTGTAAGAACAAGCAATACACAGACTAAAAATACATGTTGCAAGCACTTGAAATTTCAGGCAAATATCTCAAACATAGTGCAAAGTTCGTTGTTGTGATAGGCAAAAAGTTTTCATGAATATAAACATCAGATGAATTGCTGGGGCAAGCAAAAAACAAATACAAAACGTCATTGTACAGACAGAGTTAAAACTTGCGACATCATCGATTCAGTAAATCACGTCTAAACAAAAGTCAGCACACATTCACTCGCTCGATTAACAATTTTATCAATTGTCGGCTGTGCCAACACGGTGGGGTGCAGGGCATTCCAAGCGCGTATGGTTTGCGGGAAAAAAGAGAGGCCAAAAACATTGTTCTTGAAGGGATACTCATCAAGTGTGTGACAATGCTTATTTCGTGTTCGGCACTTACTGTTAACCTTAACATAATTAGCCAGATTTATTTTCAAAGAGTTGTGTAGCACCAGATACAAAAATCTCAGACTATGAAGCTTGGTGCGGCTCGCCAGGGTGGGCAGATCCGCTCTTATCAAAAGAGCAGTAGGTGAGTCGGTACGCCTATAACGATTATAGATAAAACGGACTGCTTTACATTGTATTCTTTCAAGCGTGGCTACATGTTTGTTTGTGAAAGGGAACCAGGCCACACTCGCATATTCGAGGATTGGGCGGATAAGTATGGTATACGCTAAAGGTTTTGTTTGGGGTGTCGAATGACGAAGGGTTCGCTTAAGAAAAAAAATTGCCTGCAGCTTCCCTCGAGGGAACACTGAGGAGGATGCGGAGCATATAATTGGTTAACGGAGTGTTAAAGTGCGACTTACTTGGGTCGATGGCTAAATTGGTTAACGTGGTTGTGAAATGGGGTGTTAAATTGCGACTTACTTGGGTCGATGGCTAAATTGGTTAACGTGGTTGTAGGAGGGGGTGTTAAATGAGTGAACACGTACACACGTATGCGAAAGGACGGCGCTGGTCGAAGGGACGTCGATCATTGTGTTTGTGGATTCGTTGGAATTCATTTCACCGCGACCTTGGACGTCGACGCGCCGTACAAACCAACCGACGAGCGGCAACTGAGCGAGCGAGCGCCGACCTTGAGTATATATACAGCGCGACGGTGCATGCACTGTCAGCTGTTGAATGTTCTCGAAGGAGAAGCGCGCGCGCGGCACAGATGGTGGGCGACGGCGCGACGGCGCATGCGCGCGCGTCAGCTGTCGAATGTTCGAGAAGCGGTGCGGACGGCGCAGACGGCGCGGACGGCGCACTACAAGGCGCGAGTATAAGATGCTTCCGCATCTAAAAAATAACCTGCCGAGAGCCTTCTTTGTAATAGGTTCGACATGCGCAGTCTAATTTAAGTCGGACGATATCAAGATGCCTAGATATTTGCAGGCAGCGAAGTTACGAAGTGGGACATTTCCCAGCGAATACGAAAAATTTGCCGTCGTTTTTTTTCTCTGTATTCGACATGGCGACAGTTTTCTCAGTGTTTATTTCCATTTGCCACTCTTGATTGTGATTTACCTCTCCTTTATTTGTTTTATATATTTTGATTTATTTATCACCTTTTATTATCACCATTTATTTCCATTTGCCACTCTCGAGTCATCTTTGTAGGAAACTACAAAGATGACTCAAGCCAGCATCCATCTTATTGATTCTTGAATTCACGCTCAGCGAAAATTTAGTTCCATGCACATGTAATTATCTAGTAAAGTAAGAATGGAAGGGTATTAATTAAATGTGACACTTCCACACCACCACGTTTGAAGATATGTTACATCGCATTTAATAATTAAAAAAGACGAAAAATGTACTAGAAGAAACTAGAAAGATGCGCTGTTAATTATGTTGAAATGAAACAACCAGCCCAGCAAACAACACTGATTCTAAATTAAGTCAAGCAGAGTAGGACAACAGCGACAGGTACAGTATTTTCATGAGCAATCAAGCCTGACAAACCATGGCTGTGTAACCACGTACATGTAAGCTTTGTTTGATATAGTAGCTCAACAAATGCTTCAACAAAAGTCACATTGCCTCTCTCAATTATAATGACACGAAAAATGCCACTTGGGGAGAATACGTGCTGCAATATATTACGAAAGTCGGCATGGTATAGGTTTGCATCTTGCTACTGGTGCAGAAAGAAATTGTTTGATAACACTTTGACTCTTTATAACGAATGCTGACGGGAGGAAGAGAAAAGCTCGTCCATGATGTTTGTGTGCAGTAAGTGCATTAAAAGGTCAATATATTACGTAGAATGCATTAAAACACATGTGATTCACCAGGAATTACAAATGTGCATCTCAGAACTAACTTGAACATGAGAAACAACTGCATCGATAAAATCTAAAATAGGGCTAAAATCTAACAAATGGTGTAACAATCTAAAGATAAAAAACGTTCTGTACAAAATCTTTACGACAAAATGTTTAACAATATCAATGAAAAGTCTTACTTGCTCAGCAATAATGGAAAGATATGACATGTGTGGTCAGCATCATATAATGAGAGCCTGCTCACTACTAAATGCAGTAAAACTTTGCAGTGCGCAGTTTTACAAATGGCGCAGCTGCTTTATTTGATATGCAGCGAGTGACCTCTTCAATGCACATAGGCCGTATGCTGCAACTGCTTTACAGTGAACTGTGTTTTCTGTTTTATGATCTACAAAAGTCAATTTGACAAATCCACATACATAGTTTTTTGTAAGAGAATATTCCTGACACCATTATTGTGTATGTTCATTCACACGTCTTGGTAAAGAGGACCTTGCAACATTGCTCGAGATTACGAGAAAAATAATTCCGAATCAGCAAGGCTATTGCAAGAATGTGTGTTGGCGTCCCTGCCTGTGTAAAATTTAGAACCCATATGAATGAGGCAATCATTTGACATAAGGAATAGTGAAGGCTATTAACTATTTAACGCATTCTTATTTATGTTCTAATCCACAAAAAACAGGTCATCTCACGTCCCAAAATTTCAATAGCAACAATATGAAGGAACAAATGTCAAATATATACATTGTGTAAAACTCTTAGAAAAAAAAACACAAGGTGCAGACAGCATGAATAGGAACACCAAAATGCATAGATACTGGCCAAACACCACGAAAGAATATTAAAACCAGTCCGAACATATGTCAGCATACATTGTGGTAGCCGAAGTGCAGGATTGATTGAGCTTCATGGGAAATTTTGTCGCATGCCTTGATATTCAGGCCGCGAGGACAATGTTCCCAAGGATGTCAAATGTGCGTTCGGAGAGACGCTGAAATATTAGGGCGCTTCCTTCAAGGGGGTTTCAGTGACGAAGGCAGTCTCTGGCCACGTGTAAACTGACCAATCCGGTGACTGTGGTGTGTTCTGCTGCTACGACTCCGCAGCTGTCCAATCCTCCTTAGATATGCCCTGAAAAAACAGTCGCCAGCATAAAATTACTTTTCTTAATTTTGTCTGTTTTTGAAATTGTACACGTTTAATCATACACTTATACCTCAATATAACGAATGCGGATATAGTGAAGTATCAGTTATAACGAAGTAAATGAAAAATAGCCTTGCGATAGTTAGAGCTTGATTTGAAACACGAGCACAATACGTTGACAGGGACGACATGAACACCAACTCACCCAATCAACCATTCTGAAAAATAGATATGGTGTTAGGAATGTACCCTTTTATAACGAATTTTTGGATACAGCAAACTTACTTTCGCGTCGGTGCAATTTTCTTATACTGAGGTTTGAGTCACAGGCATGCACAAGTCTGGGTGGTTTACCGGTTATGGCGCTTTACTGCTGACCTGAACGTCACGGGACCGAATCTCGGATGTGGCAGCCACATTATTGATGGAGGTGAAAATGCTTTTATAAGTGTTTTGTGTACATATTAAAGAACCTCGGATGGTCGAAATTGCCAAAGCCGTCCCCTACAACGTCCCTCATAACCATAATTTGTAGTTCTGGGACATTAGAGTGCTTAGCAGTTGTTAATAATTATGCATACATACATGTACAGGGAATGTAATGTAAGTATAACCAAGGAATAAAAAATAAATATTTAAGCTCTTTTCCTTACCCTGCAATTGGAACTAAACAATAGAAGCAGATGCAAACAGAACGCCACTAACCACCATGATTTATCGAAATAACTGCAGCTGCTAATGATCAACCAAAATTCATGAAACCGATGGCATATGGTTTGCTCTTATGTGTCACTTGTTTAGGTATCATTTAAAAACCTTTCTCAGTTATTAACAAAGATCAATATTTAATATTTTTGCAATTATTCTTTAATGCTAAGCATTATTGGTTACGTTGTAGAGTGTATTTCAGAATGACCAATCCAATTTTTTGGTGACAATTATATGCCACGTGATGATTTTTTTTTCTAGCATTCAGAGAAAGCCTGTGCAATATGAAACTAAACCATGCGCCTTCGCTCGCGTGCTGCCGTACTACAGTATTATCAACAGTGCTTTGAGCAGAACAAGTTGTGCCAGCATCGTCGACCAAACACTTGTCAGGAACAATGGTACTTCCGTGCCGTGTGAGGCCATCGATAATGCTGAAAAGAACTGTACGTTTAAGGGCTTGTTTTCTTCGTTAGACACTTTGTCAATGAGATCCAACAGACAATCATGCCAAAGAAAGTATAGGGATATTATTAGAAGTAATTGTGATGTAAATGTAAAAAGAAGAGTGAACATAAACATGACTTGCTGTACGTGGGGATCGAACCTCATCATAATCAATAATGCTGACGCACTGGAAATACGTGCATAGAGCTGCGGCTACCCATTTCATAATGATCCGTGTGCAAGTCGTTTCACCGTGCTATTGATACGCTGTATCTGAAAAATGTTGTGTAGGCTAGAGCAGATATTCGAGCACTTTGCATATTCGCACAAATATTGCTCTATTCGAATTTGCTCTTATTTCAATTTATATTATTGGTAATTTTGAAGTTTTCAACATAACGGTAGAGGTGTATATTACTGTGCTTGTACCTACCCTGTAAAAATGGTTTCAGTGCAGTGGACGCTTGCTCTACCGTAAATCTATCTATTTTAAAAAAAATCTGCCCTGTCGAGATGTCCCACTTCAAGGGTAAATAAACATGACAACATCACATCGATCAACAATTCCTAAAGTTTAAAAGCTTGTTATCTCGGCTTATATGCAGTAAGTATAGTAAATTTTACAACGTAATGTAGGTTGCAAGTTATCGCTTGTAGTCTACTGTAAGTAAGAACCTGCTATTTTTCAAAGCTGCTTTCACTTCCTAAAAACTAAAAAGAAAGACATTTGCAACCGACCTATTCTAATTAATTTTTTTTGTTCAGGTAAGTTATGTCAACTTTGTTATACTGATGTCAGAGTGTATTCACACAAGGCTAGCGTTGTGTCAAAATCCACGTACAGAACGGAATGCCAAAATGCTTCCTCCATGACGAGGATTCTCCCCCCCCCCTCACTCACGTGTTGTTCCCGCTCTCCCGTCTCCCGTTTGAGGCCGCTGGGAATGTCTGGCGGGAGTTCGAAGTATGGGACCATGGCGTCGTAGCCTTCACCAGCCGTCGACTGAGCAGAGTCGCGTTCCTGGGTAAACGAGACAAAAGCAACCCAGCTCGTACCCATGACTCTGAAAGGGTTCATACTAGGTTACGATACGCGTGCAGAAAAATAGTCAGGTTAGAGCTTTTACATGACATCTGCCGCAGTAACACAGGAACTGGTAAGAACATACAATAGAAGCAACCTCATTACCACTCCAAGTTAGACTCAAGAATTCCAAGAATATAAGTTCCTACCCACGTCTCATTAGTTTTCTTCAGTTTTCATTTGTTCAACAAAGAGTGCAACTTGCTCCCTAATGAGATAGTGTCTGCACCCAATTTTTTTCCTGAAACAGAAAACTTTATGCGAGTCAAATTTAAATATTTTATGCTTAGTATTGATCGTGTTGTTTTCCTTGTTTATCACACGTATATGCCAGTTCTATAGCTGTTTTGTGAAAGGTTATTTAACAATGTGCTCATAACCAATCCCTTATGACATTGCAGAATTTCGCAGGCATAGTTCAGAAGAAGTCGCAGGCATCTTCAGAAGAGTTTTTATATTCTTCCAATATTGCTTATAGGCAAACTCAAGGCCCCACATATAGGAGAACACCATAACCTGTCATTACCACCATTGCTCAACAACTTCATGCGCGTTACACACACGCGCAAAAAGAAAAAAAGGCTGACTTGCACTAACTGCACAATTTATTTTCCAATTAAAGATGTGTTCCAACTTACGTCAATTTTCCACAACTCAATGCAGTTACATACAATGTCGTTACAGTGGAGCAGTTTCGTAACCTATAGTCATGTTGCGCAAAAAGTCTAAGAGTTAAAAAAGCTTCAGAAGAAGCGACTAGCTTGTACATTTTCTCCTCCTGGTATCGCCTGAAAATTTTATTTTATGTTTTAATAAATCTACGTTGTTGTTTGAACTGAAAAACACATGCTGCCATGTGACGTGTGCGAAATGATTTGAGTTCCGAGACTGGATCAATGTATTTTCCTCTGGCCAGGTCTCATTCCTCCCCAATTCCTACACAAAACCTCTTGTGCAACTGTGACAGAGAAGGACACTGAAGAACATTGCCTGTCGCATTTACTCACAATTCAGGGATGTAAACCAACTAGCCCACGAAGGTGTTTTAGCTCCTCTACAAACTTTAAATCTGGATCACAACCTAACATTCTCTCAAAAACATGGGTTCAGTTTAGAAAAAAAAGGAAAGCTGAGATTTTTTTAAAAGTTACTCACACATTGACTAGCATAGTTAGATGATTACTTTGAACTGTCTAACGTAGTCCCTGTGTTTCTATTTTTATGCACTTAATAACATAAAAGAAAGCACTGCTGTAGGAAACTCATTCGCTGCATTGACACAGAATAAGTGCCGTATGAAATTTTTTAGCTACTTTGAAATCTGAGCTAGGCATGTGATTTCCCGAGGGAATCATTGCCTTTTTCACCACACTTCCGGCATCCCCTCTAACAGGGGTCGTGCCAGGGGTCAGGGAGGTAGCCCGCCTATGTTTTTCTCCCCCCTCTTTTCTTTAACTAAAAAACATAACACTATGCATAAGTTCCCTGCTTTGCTGCGCCATGGAAGAAACTGACTTTTTGTTGGTGCCCCCCCCCCTTCCCTACGAAAAAAAGTCCTGGCACTGTTCCTGACCCCAGAAATGAGAATCACAATGAATTGATTGAGTCGGTGTTGTTCTATTTTAGCTGGTAGGACAGCACTGACACGCTTCATAATTCCTGATGATGATGATGATGAGTGGTAATTTATGGCACAAGGGCCAATTGATGGCCAAAGAGCGCCATTTCAGTAGGCTAGAGATATGAACAATGATATGATCTGTGGCTGTAAAGAGGCCTTAAAATTCCACGTGCTAACGCACGTAAACACAAAGAGATAAAATATTCATGGCAGTGGCATGAAATATGTGCAGTGAAAGTGGATGGCAGAATTTCATGATATTAAAATCATGGCGGAGATGTTGTCACCACGGCCACGACCACGGTACAGAGGTCATGCGACGGATCACCTCGAAATATGGGGTGAAAGCTGTGAACATCTTTTAAAAATGTGAAAAGTGATTGAAGTTTAAAAAGCAGATCCCTACCGAGGAGCATCCCAGGGTGTAGTGGGAGCTGCTGTTGGTAGGGCAGGAAAAAATGCTTTTTTCTCAGAGCATGTAACTCATTGCACTGGACGAGAATGTGGAGAATGGCAAGCGGTTCTCCACATCTCTCACACAATGGTGGATTGCCGGTAGACAAAGTGTTAATGTTCAGAGTGTGTATGTCCTGTTCTAAGCCTTGTTAGTGTTACTTCTCTGCGTCGTGATTTTGATACTGGCGACCAATTACCTAGTTGCGGCTTAATAGCATGGAGTTTATTGTCTGTGTGTCTATCCCCTGTGCTCTACCAATACCCCCTAAACATTCGTTTTAGAAAAGGTTTAACGTCAATTGCAGGGGATTGGTATTGATGCATCCACAAGCAGCCAGCTTGTCCGCCAAACGTTTCCTTGTATCTTATTGTGCCCTGGCACCCTGCAGACAACGACATGCTGTCTTAATATGTACAGTGTGCACAAAAGTGAGTACAGTGACACCAGCACGGCGTTTCTGTGTATTTTAGGAGTTTTCAGGGCTTTAACCACACTTAAGGAATCTGTGTATAATACCGCCTTTTGTAATTTGATCTGTTTGATGTGTTTTACGACCATTAGTATTGGATAAGCTTCTACTGTGAAAATGCTTGCATCAGGATGAAGAAGGCCGGCCTCGGAAAAGGATTCGCTGGATATCACACAGAAGTGTTGGACTTTGAGGCATTGGTAAAGAACTCTGGGCATGTGTATTTATGTTGTAGTTCTAAGAAGTGTGTATGTATGTGTGCAAGTGGATTGTGCATGCTTTGCGACTTCCAAAAAAGAGACATCACAGTCTATAGGCTGCCACTGCCACGGTGGCAGATATGCAGCAAGAGCCATAAAACTGCGTTTTGAGAAGAGGCACATCTGTTTCTTTGGCCAGGCCCCTTACACGGAGCCAGTAGGGCTGCCTCAACGAAGGACGATTTTCAAACAAGCCAGAGCAAGAGAAATCATTACCAGGCCCCAGACACGGAGCGAGTAGGGCTGCCTCAACGAAGGACGGTTCTCAAACAAGCCAGAGCAAGAGAAATCATTAATTGTGAAATGAGAGGTGTGTTGCTTGTCTGCCTTCACCTTCAGAAAGTAGACAAAAGACAGGTAACATCTCTGTAGGTGGAGCAACCATTTATTGGATTCCACATACAGGCTCTCCACAGGGCTAGTTCGAAAAGCACCCGTAGAGAAGCGAATGCGTTGATGGTGGACAGGGTCGAGAACCTTTAAGGCTGATGATGTTGCAGACTGATAGATTATAGCACCGTAATCTAGACATGTGCCTACGAGACTTTTATATAGATTCATCAGACATTTCCTATCACTACCCCTCGTAGTGCATGACAACACTTTCAAAATATTCAATGTTTTTAGGCATCTGTCTTTTAAATACTTTATGTGTGGGATGAAGGTTAGTTTAGCGTCGAATATTAGTCCAAGAAATTTGTGCTCGGTTTTCGCTGACAGAGGTTGACCATGCAGGTCAATGTCGGGGTTAGGATGGAGGCCCCTCTTTCGGCAGAACAAGATGCAAGTGCTCTTTTGCCTGCTGAGTATAAAACCATTCTCATCTACCCATTCAGATACCTTGTTCAACCCTAGTTGAACCTGGTGTTGGCACATTCAGATGTTGCACGATTTGAAACCAATCTGTACATCATCGACATATATGCAGTAAAATATATTACGTGGGAGAGACAGGTGCAAGGAATTAATTTTAACTATGAAAAGTGTGCAGCTCAATACACCTTCTTGTGGCACTCCTGGTTCTTGGACAAATATTCAAGATAGGACAGTGCCAACTGGGAATGTCCGGTTGGACAGGTAGCTTTCGATGATTTTCAGCATTCTACCTTGTACACCTAAATGTGGCAGGTCGGCAATATGCCAAAGCACCATGCAGTGTCGTATGCTTTTTCCACATCGAGGAGCATACAAAGAAAAAATTGCTTATGAACAAAAGCGTAGCAAATTTGCACCTCGATACAGACATGGTGGTCAGTGGTGGACCGAGCCACTCGAAACACACACTGGTATGGGTCAAGTAGGCTATTAGTTTCAAGATAGTGCATCAGGTGCCTGTTTATAATTTTCTCAAAGACCTTGCAAAGACAGCTGGTTAACGCTACAGCCTGTAGCTGGAAACTGTGGATGGGTCCTTGCCTTGTTTTAGAATCGGGATAACGATGGCTTCCTTCCAGGCTGACGGTAGCTCGCTGGAAGACCATATCGCATTATACAGGAAGAGGAGAGCTTTCTGGGTTTCAGTGGGCAGGTGTTTTAACATTTCATATGCCACACACTCCGGGCCTGGGGTAGGTTTATTGCAGCAGGTAAGTGAGGCTTGTAGTTCAGTCAAACAGAAAGGTTCATTGAATGCCTCATGTTTTGTGGGTTTGCGCTCTAATCGCTGTTTGTATATTCTGGTTTTGTATCGTCGGGACAGTTCACTATACTAGTGTGATGAGCTTTAGACCTGTGCGAAGTGCGCTCCGAGAGTGTTAGCCTGGTCTTCCAAACTATCCTCGTGTGTGTTCACTAGAGAAAGTGAATATGCTTGTCATCCTGCCACCTTACCAACCATGTTCCAGACCCTTGCCTCATCTGTGTATGAATTTATGCCTGATAAGAATTTATGCCAACTTTTTCTTCTCACCTGTCGCGCACGTCCTTCTTCCATGCGGCTTAATGTTCTTAAAGTTTATAAGATTCATGGCTGAAGGCGAGTCTCTAAGCAACTTCCATGTCTTATTTTGTTCTTTCCGCGCATTATGGCACACATTTTTCCCAATGGGACTCGTCGTTTGCCTGAGGGTCCACATGTTTGTGGTATACATTTTGTTGCAGCATCAGTCAAAAAAGCTGTCAGGTAGCTCACAGCAGGTTCTATGCTTAACACCCCCACGGCAGTCCAAGTTAGGAGGGTGATTTTTCGAAACTGTTCCCATTCGGCTTTATTAGTGAGCAATTCGGGAACCTGTGGAGGACATATATTTGATATGGATGTGCTGAAAACTATAGAAAATGGTCACTACCGTATGCATTACTGATGACTTCCCACTTAAATAGAGGTACGAGTGATGGAGATGTTGTGCTGAGGTCTATTGACGAGTAGGTATTGTTAACAATTGTAATATGTTGGCTTTTTTCCGATTCAGGAGGCACATGCTGGAAGAAAAAAGAAACTGTTCAATCAGGTGACCTCGCGCATCGCAGCGAGTGTCGCTTTGTAAGCTATTATGTGCATTAAAGATTCCTAAAGACAACATAGGGTTCTGGGAGTTCATCTATAAATGACTGACATTCCTGTTTATTGAGTTGTTGGTGCAGGGGTATGTAATGATTGATATGTGCTGCGGTTTAACGTCCCAAAACCACCATATGATTATGAGAGACGTCGTAGTGGAGGGCTCCGGAAATTTCGACCACCTGGGGTTCTTTAACGTGCACCCATATCTGAGCACACGGGCCTACAACATGCAGGGGTATGTAAATAGAGCAAAATGTGACCAATTTGTTGAAGAGGACAGCTCGGACAGCCACTGCCTCAAGGGGTGTCTGAAGCGGTAAATGTTCACAATGCACAAGCTGTTTCTTGATCCACTACGATGGCAACACCGCCAGATGATGTGCCAGCATCATCGGGATCTTCTAGAAAAATAGTGTTACTATGCAGGAAGTTTGTGTGCTTGGATTTTAAGTGTGTTTATTGCTTACACAGCACTTTTGGTGTATATTTGTGTAAAAGTCCTTGGATATCATAAAGAGTCCTCAGCAGGCCTCTGACGTTCCAATGTATTATATGTGCCATTCTAAAGATGTGTGGTGTTGTGTGTACAAAAAGTGTTACGTCAGGTTACAAGGCCTTTTAGGAGCCTTGCATTTCGACGTTTTTCTTTCTGGGTGCGCTCCAAAGAGTTGCGCCTATTCTTCGGCGTCAGAGGTGCCGGAGGAGTGGGACTTGTACCTATCACTTTCTGCGAGGTGGCAGATGGTGCCTGATGAGCAGGCACATTCACAGATGTTTCGGACGTAACTGTAGGTCCAGCAGACTCTGAAGTCTGCTGGACATGCTTGGCAGGAGGCGGAGCAGCACAGACTACACCAGCCTTGGACGCAGATGACGCGACCGCGGTCACACTTCGTGTGACACATGCAGACGCGGAAAGATATGGCGCGGCGCCCTGGCGCGTCACATCTGCAAAAGTAGAGTGCTTGTTATGGAGGGAGAAGCACTGGCACACTTCTTAAACAGACAGATTGAATTTAACTTTTAGTTGAAGAATTTGTTTTGTCTTTTTACAGGATGGGCACGATCCTGAGTAGGTGGGTTGGTCTCCTTCGCAATTCGCACAGTGGGCTGCAGCCGTACAATTGCCCGATAGGTGTTCATTGGAGCTACAGTTTGCGCAAGTCGCGCGCCCTCTGCAGCTTTGCGATCCATGTCCAAAGCGCTGACATTTGAAACACCTACGAGGATTTGGTATGTAGGGCCTGACTAGAAGCTTGCAGTAGCCGGTTTTGATTGAATCGGGTAATCCCTAGTAACAAAGGTGATAATCATATGTTTTGTTGGTGTTTCTTTTTTGTCTCGTCGTAGGACAATTATTTGAACCTTCACTACACTCTGCTCTTGCCAGCCTTCCAATAATTAACTCTCTGACAATCTAAGAAGGTGGTCATCAGAGATGACACCGCGGACTGTGTTCAAAGATCTGTGGGGGCCTACTGAAACTGAGAGATTCCAAACGCTACCAATTTAGATAAGTTGTCATATTGCAGCTTGTCGCGAACCTCCAAAAGGAGGTCGCCGCTTCCCAACTTGGTTACACGATATCCTGGGCCGATTGCTTCGGTGAATGTTTTTGAGACAAGAGAAGGTGAAATTGCTCGGACTGTTTTGTTTTCTTTCTGGCTATGCACGATACACAACTTGGGAAAGACTGCTTTGGTTTCGGAAAGAGGAACGGTTCTTCGGTGCGCCATCTTTTCTGGCGGCCATCAGAGAGAGGGGGGAAAAGTTGGCCATACAAATTGTTTAAAGTTTGGCGGCGATGAAGGCCACCCACCACCGAGCCCAACAAGGGGACGCTACAAGGTTGAATAGTAAACACGTGGAGACGCCAGCCATGCATCGCCGCTATAACCGAATATACCTACCCAACGTTAAGTAACTACACAGGATTAACCCTCGCCGTTACAAAATTCAAAAGTAAATGAAAAAGAAGATGACAGGACAGATAAAAGTGAGAGATAAAGACAGTGGGAATTGAGGCTAGCCTGCTGCCTTTGCGCGGGCTTTGCCGCCTTTTCTGCCGTTCTCATGTCCCGACATGTCTCCCCACCTTTGCTGCCTGCTGCGCTGGGGGAGCGGAGTGACGTTTAACCCCCTCACCCGGTAGCGGACGTTGACTGTGGCACTGCGCGCGGAGTCTCCCGAGAGTTTTTCGCGCGCTGCGTCGGGAGCGGACAGACAGATACTCTCCGGGACTGCAGATGGTGAGCCACGCAATCTTTTCTGTCCGTTGACCCCCGTCGCTCGGGGCTCATCGGACTTCGCTGATGGTGCCGGGCGCCCGAGGCGAACGCTCACCTTTTGTTCCCCACTGCGTACGCACGGCCGAAGGGCGGTACAGTGTCCTAGTGCGTGGCCTAGCTACGCCGACCCGTCTCCCTCCGAAGCCAACGCGATCGCCTTTGCCCTCGCTCGAGCAACCGGGCTTTGGTCCCGGTATTTCTGTGGATCACCTTTACCACGGAGATGTGCTCGTGGCACCCTGTGTAGTACTTTTATGCCCGTGGCGTGGTTAAGCCTATTGGCTTTCCCGCCACGCCTTTGTAACGGGCTGTACTGCGTTTGGTGTTGCCACAATAAAGTGTTGCGACTTTAAGCAGTATCGTGTTCTCGCCGCGGCGACGGCTAACGCGTGCCCTGCGGCTCGCTAAGACCAGACCTACGCTGGTGGCCGTACTCCTGCGGGATACGTGTACACCACAAGACGAAGATGTAGAGAGAGAGATAGGAAAGGGCGACTGCCGATTTACCCTGGGTGGGTTAGCCCAGGGGTGCCATCAACGTGAACCCGGGGCCAAAGGGGTGTGTAGCTTCTGCCAGGGGGGCCTTAAAGGTCCAATCACCCGGCGTCGGCTCAACCCCCAGGATCCCGTTTTCCCCGGACACAGTAAAGCCACGCACTGCAAGGCGTGGTAGGGAGTCGAAACCCCCCTGTTAGCTTGGGTTCGAGGTTACGTTACGCACCAAATGCCTGGTCTCACAAACGCCCCTGCGGGTGCTTCATAATTCTTCCCTCACGAGACCAACAGACAGTAAAGCCAGGAAAGGCATAGGTGATTCCATTGGGTTTAGGTGCACTGGAACGCTGCGAAGTGGACATAGCCGCACAAAGCTCCTGCAGTGTGAAAGGATGATCGAGACCGAAGTCTGCTGTAGGGGAAGCAGTGAGTCATCTGTTGTTGCAGAGCCAGAGAGGTCCATGCAAAATTCTTCTGCGATTTGTTTCTTGCGGCATATTTTTATGATGACCAATGCATGAAGCGACGTAGTTGCTGAGGAGAAGATGGTAGAGCTCTTACAACGTGCCATATCTTAGACAGTAGTTTTTGCTGGTCCACGGTGGTGCAGGATGACTTCCAGTTTGACTGCCAAGCTTTTTCAAGTACCTCTAAATTTTCTTTTGCACATTTGCACATTATGAGAGGTCCTCAGGTCTGCGATAAATTTTGTTCGCCTGTGTCTGCGTTCAGCTGAACAACGAACTGCCCGTAGCTCTTCGTATACCACAACCGGCTTCCTGGAATTGGATGTTTAGACAACTTGTGTAGTGGTCCGTATTGCTGTGGCGATTCTTTCTTCAATCTGTTGGGGAAAATATAGAGCTACAAGGCTTTTCTAGCTCTCTTTGAAAAGCCCCCAATGTCTGCATCACCTTCGAATGCTTCCAACGCTGGTGTACCATCGTAGATGTACGTAAGAAGGAAGGTGATCACTACCATATGTTTCCACGTCTGCGCACCAGGTGGCGGATGTTGAAAGGTATTGAGAAGTGATAGCTAAGTCGAGACAGCCACTGTACCCTGAGCCACGGAGATATGTCGGTGACCCTTCGTTAAGAATATGAAGGCCATTGTTGCTTGTACAGTCTAGCAGTTGTCTTCCCGATGAGATGAATTGCACAGAATTTAAAACAGGTAAAGTACGCAGAACTTGAAACGGGGGGAGCGAATTTCGAAGTGCGCGCCATGAACCAAGTTCGAAGTCGGCAAGAAGAAGCTGGCACGGATGTTAATGAATAACAAGAAACAACTGAAGCACCAACTCGACGCAGACGCAGCTTTATTCGAAGCACGTGCGAGACCGGGAAAAAGAAGAGGAGTTGGAGCGGTGGCCAGAGGAAGGCGAGTGGCGCATAAGAGCGATCGGCTTTCTGACCCGAGCTAAGGCTGCTACTTCCATCGTCCAGCGACCTGAAGGACTTTAGGACTACCAGCCGGCGCCTACGTTCCTGTGCCTGTGGACAGGTCTGAGCTGTCGATCTTTGGGCTCGAGCTCAGGCGAGGCGTTCCGGCTGGGACTCTACCTCGAGGCTAATGCGTGAAATGGAGCGTGAGCTGGTGCAGTGTCCGCCAGCAGCCAAGGAAGGCTGCTTCTCTTACGACTCGTGTGGCTGCCCAACAACGATGCCAACTACGACAGCAATAGCATCGACGCCAAGCTTCGCGCCTAGGCTTCTACACAACGATGTGGGTAAGAGGCCACTCCTTTGATGCACAGTGACACAATCTGTGTAGAAACTGAATACTTAGGACTTGTGTTTAGCGACTATTATACACCTGCTGTATTTATATATAACTTTTTCAGAGAGATACGTCTTGTTATGTTTTGGGGTAAAGAGCTTTCGAGTATTGCTAATAAATGCTTGCCTAAAATGAACTCATCTTTCGGGATGTGTCCTGAGTTGGCTTCTCGGACCTCCTAAGTCGAACCTGTACGTTTTGCGAAACAATAACCACAATGTACACCTGATTGCTTATGACACTACTGCCCCAAAGATGGTGATTTGCATTGAAGTCACCTACGATGATGTGAGGTCCTTGACTCGAGTCGATGACAAGTTTCAGATGTCCAGCGTCAGGTGAAAAGAAGGCGAGACTGGCAGTAGGCCTCCCCTGTCACTTCAACTCATCTCAGAATGATGTCTTGATGTTCGGGGTTGTACCTATCTATGGCAGACTTTCACAAAGGGCGTCTCGTATAGTAAAGCTGATATGTTTCCAACAGCTGAGCATGCGTCTCAAATTTAGACCAGCCGATCAAAGAGAAAGGATTAGTTTTTTATTTTTTCAATTTATGAGAGAGCCAGTTCATCACTACGCAGAAGTGAGAAAAATGCCTTTGTTGCTTACAATCCGGTTGAGCCTGCTTTAGCAATTGTTTGTCAGTGACTCCATCTCGTCAAAGCATCGTAAATCTGCATAGGAATAACCCAGCCGGTACTGAAGAGAAGGTTTTTGAGTAAGCACTTATGTGACATGTGACATTTGTATTCGGCCCATTATTTCGGGCCTATGTCTCACCTGTAAGTTGATACCTCTCATACAGAAACAACTTTACATTTATAAGCACATGGACGATTTAGTGATGTTTTGCGGAAATATTACAATGACTGCAATAGTCGCAATGATTTGCAACCGCATACCAGCGGAGGTCGGTAAGGCGTCGGGCTGCTAAGCTTGAGGACGTGGGAAACCTGGGTTCGATTACTGGCCTCGGCGGTCACATGCATATCGACGGGGGCGATATGCAAGAATATGATGCATGGGCTTAAATTTGGGTGCATGTGAAACAACACCGGATGGTTTAAAGTAATCCCAAATGAGTGTGCTTCATTTTCGACACGTCAGAGATTGTAAATATATATTATTCATTCATTAAATATTTCCTGAGTGCTGTCCCTTTCAGAATGACCATTGTCGCAAATTTCTCGTAGGCCGTGGTCGTTTGACAGAGTCCAGCATAAAAAACATTGACGTGGAAACGCGAAGCTGTAGTTAAATATGTCCTTCTTTCACAAACGTGTTGAGGGTTGTCCTTGAGCGTTGACGAAAGTTTATTGCTGCACCCGCCATCCCTCTGTAATGACTAGAGGAAATGTCAACCGCTCGCTCTGCCCCCCCCCATCTCTGCTTGTGTGCATGCCTATTCGGGGCGAGATCGAGCTATAGGTGGCCGCACCATTCCAGCGAAAGTGTGGATGTATGTACCGTGTTTACGTATGTTTACGTATGGATGCATCGTGTTTACATATGTTTTACAAGGTTCATAGCGATATCCTGCTGGTATATCATTTGAAAGAATGACGGACCCAGCCTTGAAGGAAGCGCGCACACAACAGGATTCAACACGCAAGCTTGGACGTCACTAATTTTAACAAAGCAACACGGTTCGAAAGGAAATGAAGACGAAAGGAAATAAAGCGGTACCAGGACGCACCTAGTACAGATGAAAACACTGTACTTGAGACAATCCCATAATTAATAACCAACACATGCCGATGCACCGTAAAAACCATAAAGATTTAACGGACATCATGGTACATTCTAAATGTAGTGGGGAAGAGGGAGAGAGACAGTATCTAGTTGGAGCACCTGAAAGACGACTACGACGAACAGCTGAGCTCGTGACAGTGACTGACGCCTCTTGAACCAGGCAGTTGTTTTATTCAATAAACCCCCTTATAATTTGGTGGAGGTGCTGGGTAGTCTTCGAAGATGGAACTACGAAGTCGTACCTTATCTGCAGTGCCAGCAATGCCGGAAGAACCATCCACCCAAGGTACCTCGCAAGTTCCCGCCTCTACATGTCCCGGCATGTGGCCACTACGTCACCCACCGATCTTCAGCGGCACTGACGGCCAAGACGTTGAGAAGTGGCTGGCTACTTACCACAAGGTGAGCGCAGCGAACAAGTGGGACGATGCGGCTAAGCTGACCTATGTAAGATTTTACTTGTCCGGCGTCGCTAGTCTCTGGTTGCGCAATCACGAAGCCGACATTGCCAGCTGGGATTCATTCAAGGCCTCCTTTTCGCAAGTCTTCGACTGCCCTGCTGTGCGAAAACTGCCTGCAGAACAACGACTTCGTGAGCACGCTCAACAGCCAGGAGAGACCTTTGCCAGCTACATTGAAGATGTTGTTGACTTGTGCAAGCGGGTAAACCCAGCGATGCTCGAAGCCGACAAAATCAAACAAATCCTCAAGGGCATATGCGATGACGCATTTGAAATGTTGTTAGCCAAGGACCCAATGTTGTTAGCCAAGGACCCACAAACCATTGCCGAACTCGTCAGCTTGTGCGAGAGATTTGACGAATTGCGCAAGCAACACGCTCAAACACGGCGCTCTCTGGAACAACGTGATTCGATCGCGGCCTTGACTCTCGGAGACTAGAACTTCATGTTGGCTCGCATAAAGCAGTTCATGCGTGAGGAGGTCACTCGGCAGCTCTCCATTTTATCGAGCACGCCCGAGCCAGCACAAACGCATCCTTTGGCCCCAGATCATCTGGCCCCGGCCATAAGGCACGTCATACAAGATGAGGTAGCGGACGCTTTGCCTTTTGCTCGTTCACTACCTCTGGAGGCCGCACCCTTGACGTATGCGCAAGTCGTTGCAGCAGCACCTCGACAGCCCAGTTATGCTACCTCACTGATCCCTGTTCGGCCATCACCAGTTCCGTTCAGCCGGCCGATTGCAGCGTTTCCGAATCCGTGGCGCACCGCAGACAACCGCCCGATTTGCTATTCTTGCGGTTACGCAGGGCATGTGGCTCTCTTGTGCCGCCGCTGCCCTCTCGTTCAGAGCGACACCATGCAAAGATCGTCGCACGACTCTCGGCGCTTTAACAGCATGGCACGTTAACAAGGATCCTCTTCACCCGACCGCCCTCCCTCAGTCAGTCACCGATCTCCATCTCCCCGACGTTGCTCCCTGTCGCCTGTGCGCCGTCGACGCTGTCCTTCAGACGCGGAAAACTAGATGCCGCAGTTCCAGAGGCACGAACTGTGTCGTCGTCGAAAGAATCAAGTCCTCGCATTTCTCCGACAAACCTCATCGACGTTTCTGTGGATGGTTACCGTAACCTTGCGTTTGTGGACACTGGTGCTGCCGTTTCAGTAATTAATTTAAAACTTTGCCACCTGCTTCAGAAGGTTACCACGCCAAAGGGGTTGTCTCTCCGTACTGCCAGTGCTCACCATATTCGACCATCAGCTGCCTGTACCGCCCGCGTTCTCATCCAAGATGTTTTGTATAGTGTTGAATTTCTTGTGCTGCAAGCGTGTTCTCAAGATGTGATCCTCGGCTGGGATTTTCTGTCTCATAATCATGCGGTTATCGACTGTGCTCGTGCTGAAGTGGCCTTCTCTGCGTTGTGTGCCTCGTCTCGGGAATTTTCATTGAACAAGCTGTTTGTAGCTGATGACATCGATATACCACTGACTAGCGCAGCCTTTGTTCCCGTATCTTGTGCCGATGTGTCTAAGCCTGCAGTGTTGTTTACGCCTTCCCAAACATTCCAAAGTCGCAAGAGCCTCGCATTGCCGTTTGCAGTTCTAGATATTTCGGCGGGCGCTACCTATTTGCTTGTCACAAATCCTTTGCCGTCTCCCACAACCTTGCGTCGCGGAGAATGTATTGGAACATTCCAAGACTGAGACGTTTCCTCCATCTTCGACCTTGACGGTGAATGTGATTTGCAGCTTAATGCATTGACGCCATCTGCCCATTCAATTGTCCACGAAAATAACAATTTGTTTTCCCCTCAATTGATGGTGAACTTGAAGAACCACACCACGAAAAGCTTCTAGAACTTCTTCTCCAGTTTCGCGGCTCGTTCGATTGCCAGCAGACGTCCTTAGGCTGAACGCACACCATTGTGCATCACATTAACATCGGCTCCCAAGCGCCTCTGCGACAGCGTCCCTACCGTGTATCTCCTGTGGAGCGTCGTGTAATCACCGAGCAAGTGGCCAACATGCTTCAACGTGGTGTCATTCGGCCGTCCAGCAGTCCCTGGTCTTCACCTGTGGTACTTGTGAAAAAAAAAGACGGCTCGATTCGCTTTTGCATTGATTACCGCCATTTAAACAAAGTCACGATTAAGGACGTATACCCTTTGCCGCGCATCGATAAGGCCCTGGACTGCTTGCAAGGCGCTGAATTCTTCTCATCACTAGACCTACGGTCCGGTTATTGGCAGGTCCCCAGGGCACCATCAGATCGTCCAAAAACTGCTTTTGTGACGCCCGATGGGCTATACGATTTTAATGTATTGCCCTTCGGCCTTTGTAATGCTCCAGCCACATTCGACAGGATGATGGATAGCGTCTTGCATGGGCTAAAATGGAAGATATGCCTATGCTACTTGGATGATGTCATTGTTTTCTCCCCTGATTTCGACAGCCATCTCCAATGTCTCAGCGAAGTCTTGAGCTGCCTCACTAGTGCAGGCCTTCAACTAAACATCAAGAAGTGCCACTTTGGAGCTCGGAGGCTCACAATACTTGGTCACGTTGTCTCAAAACAGGGCGTTCTACCAGACCCAGAGAAGCTTCGTGCTGTCTCTGAGTTCCCGAAGCCTACGACTGTGAAAGCGCTTCGCAGCTTTGTAGGACTATGCTCGTACTTTTGTCGCTTTGTGAAGAACTTTGCTTCGATAATCGCACCACTGACACAGCTGATCTCTGGCGATAGACACCTCTCTGATTTGTCGCCAGCATGCGATGATGCTTTTGCAACGTTACACCATCTCCTTACTTCACCACCTATTTTACGCCACTTCAATCTATACTGCTCCAACCGAGGTGCACACGGATGCCAGTGGCATAGGACTTGGCGCTGTCTTTGCTCAACGCAAGCCTGTCTTCTCGGAGTATGTAGTTGCGTATGCCAGTCGCACCCTAACCAAGGCAGAGCACAAATACTCGGTTTCCGAAAAGGAATGTTTGGCCATTGTTTGGGCATTACAAAAATTTCGTCCTTACTTATATGGACGCCCATTCTATGTAGTTACAGATCACCATTCACTCTGTTGGCTCGCTTAATTGAAGGATCCTTCGAGCTGGCTTGGACTTTGGGCGCTACGTTTACAGGAATTCGATATTTACGTCATTTACCGCTAAGGTCGCAAGCACACCGACGCAGATGCTCTTTCTCGTTCGCCCCTTCCTTCAGCCGTTGCACCTGTTTCCTTCACCGAAGCTACCATCGGCAGCATCAATACCGCTGACATGCCTTCGGAACAACGCAAAGACCCTTGAATAGCCTCGCTCATCGACGTTCTCTCCTTGTATTCGGTGACACCACGCCAGCGTCTACCTCGTGCACTACGTCAGTAAATTCCCCATTATGCAATACGGGATGCCATGTTGTACCGTCGCAACTATCAGCCGGATGGTATGAAATGGCTTCTTGTTATACCTCGCCATTTTCGCTCCAACATGTGGGCGTACTTCTACGCAGACCCTCAAAACGCGCACGCTGGAGTTTTGAAAACATACGACCGGCTTTGTCAGCGATTTTTCGGCGTGGAATGTACTCGTACGTTCGCAAGTACATACGCTCCTGCACTGAGTGTCAGCGACGGAAAACAACTTGTCATGCCTCTGGCGAATTACAACCATTGCCCTGTCCATCTCGGCCGTTTGGTAGAATCGACATCGACCTCTACGGCCAACCACCTTGTACTCCTGCGGGAAATCGCTGGATTATTGTGGCCGTTCACCACCTAACCCGTTACGCTGAAACCGCCGCTTTGCCAGCCGCTGCTGCTCGTGATGACGCCTTGTTCATCTTGCGTAGCTTTGTCCTTCGCCCTGGCGCACCACGTGAGATGCTTAGCGACCGTGGGCATGCGTTTCTATCGCAAGTCGTCCAGGAGCTTCTCAGTGTGTGCAATATTATTCATCACGCCACTACAAGCTATCACCCACAGACAAACGGTTTGACAGAGCGCTTTAACCGCACGCGTGGTGATATGCTTTCTATGTACATATCCTCCGACCATTCTAATTGGTACTTGGTGCTCCCTTTCGTGACGTATGCGTATAATACGGCCACGCAAGCAACTACTGGGTTTTCACCTTTTTTTCTACTGTACGGACGTGAGCCCTCTTCTACGCTTGACACGATACTTACTTACCGCCCAGATGCTTCAGAATACCGCCCAGCCTCCGAACTTGTTCAGTGTGCCGAAGAGTGCCGCCAATTAGCGTGTTCACTTACGTTCGTCGCACAAGGTCTCCAAAAAGAACGACTTGAACAAGACAAGCCTGCTCACAGCTTCCCCGTAGGCTCATTTGTATAGCTTTTGGTTCCATTCCAGTCCCCCGGACTCTCCCGAAAGTTTGACCCAAGTACAATGGTCCGTACCGCATCGTTCAATGCACGTCACCGGTAAACTACGTCGTCGAATCAGTGACACCTGCCGAGGACAGACGATGCCGTGGTCGTGAGACAGTCCACATCAGCTGCTTAAAACCTTACTATGATCACCTTGTGCTCGCTTCCCCGTGAGTCGCCAGGATGGCTCCTCTTCACCCCCGGGGCAAATGTAGTGGGAAGAGGGAGAGATACAGTATCTAGTTGGAGCACCTGAAAGACGACTACGACGAAGACCATAGCTCGTGACAGTGACTGACGCCTCTTGAACCAGGCAGTTGGTTTTATTCAATAAACCACCTTATATAAATTACATTTCTCTAAAAAGTTGATCTGTGTCTTTTCATGATAATGCTACGGAAGGTCTATTATCAGGACCATGTTTTTTCTTTGCAGTTTATATAATTCAGTCAGTTCTTTATCGCATATTGTGGCATTTGATATACTTCCATCAGTTCCCTCACGCATTTACTTCATTGCTGGGTACTGTTAAAAACTGGCGAGAAACCACACACTCGATCCGCAGTCGATCAGGCAGACTCTCCCACAGATGTGGACATTTCCCTTGCTTTGAGCGTCCCGCCTGGCGTATGCACACCCTACCGCATAACAAGGAATGGCTAACATCCCAGTCTTTCCTCTCTTCTCGCTCGTACAACAAGGAAGCGGTATGCGATACGTATGACAAATAACCACATATTGAGCCCTTAAATAAACACTTCCTTCCTCACATTTGCGAGTTATTCGGTTAATCTATCACATGCCCAGTAGTGCCTGCTCCTTGATTTCCGGTTTTTGATGATCCCACAAAATCCCAAAAGCGATGCATGGTGCCAAGAATTTCGCAACTTTTTCATTTTACGCTATGAGAAATCGTGTTCTACTGCTCGCCTACAGTAACCACTTTCACAAGTACCTAAAGTATTGAAATAACAGCAGCTGCTAATGATTGACCAAAATTCATGAAACTAATGGCATTTGGTTTGCTCCTATGTGGCACTTATTAGGATGTCGTTTATAAAGCTTTGTTAGTTAACTAAGATCAATAATGAAATATTTTAGCAATTATTTTTTATTGCTAAGCATTATTGGTTACGTTGTAGAGGGTATTCCAGAATGACCAATCAAATTTTTTGTGGTGAAATACATGCCACGGGATGATTTTTTTTTCTAGCATTGAGAGAAAGCCCATGAAATATGAAACAAAACCGTATGACGTTGCTCGTTATCACCAGTGCATTATCATTATCACCAGTGCGTTGAGCAGAACAAGTTGTGTAGCATCGTCGACCAAACGATTGTCAGGAACAATGGTGCTTCCTTGCCAAGAGTGGCCATGGTTAATGCTGAAAAAAACTGTACATTTAAGGGCTCGTTTTCTTTAGACACAATGTCAATGATATCCAACAGACGATAATGACGAGGAAAGTATAGGGATATTATTAGAAGTGATTGCAATCTAAATGTGAAAAAGAAGAGTGGACGAAAACATGACTTGCAGTGGCCGGGGACCAAGCCACAATATAATGAATAATGCTGACGCACTGGGAATAAGATGCATAGAGCTGCGGCCACCCATTTAATAACGACTGGTGTGCAAGTCGTTTCATCGTGGTAGCATTCATGCGTTGTTGCTGAAAAATGTTGTGCAGGCTGGAGCGAATATTTGAGCACTTCTAATATTTGCACAAACATTGCAGTATTCGAATTCCCTCTTATCTAAATTTATATTATTCGTAATTTCGAAGTTTTCAACATGAACAAAGAGGTGTATATTACTGTGCATGTATGGACCCTGTAAAAATGATTTCACTGCAGTGAAGGGTTGCTCTACCGTAAATCCACCTATTAAAAAAATTGCCCTGCCGAAAAGTCCCACTACAAGGTTAAATAAACAGGAGAACATCACATCGATCAATAATTTCTTAAGTTTAAAAGCTTGTTATTCAGCTTATATGCTATAAGTATAGTAACGTTAAAAGCGTAACGTATATTGCAAGTTATCGCTTGCAGTCTACTGTAAGTAAGCTCCTGCTATTATTCAAAGCTGCTTTCACTTCCTCGAAACTAAAAAGAAAGACATTTGCAACCAACCTATTATAACTAATTTTCTTTGTTCAGGTAAGTTATGTCAACTTTGTTATACTGATGTCAGAGTGTATTCACACAAGGCTAGCGTTGTGTCAAAACCCACGTACAGAACGGAATGCTAAAATGCTCCCTGCATGACGAGGAATCCCCCCCCCCCTCACACACGTATCGTTCCCGATCTCCCGTCCGACGCTGCTCAAAGAACTTTTAGAATGTTGTTTTGATTTCCTGAAGACAACATTGTAAATGTTATTTGTATTTCAAGTCTATTTCGGCATTGTAACTGCGTTTCTTTTTGTGCAATGAATAATCAATAGAGAAAGGCCTAAAATGAACATACACTGATCCACCAGCCTAGGAATGTTCGTCAAAAAACACGAAAAGTTACACAAAAAGTATGAATAAATTAAGAAATATTGAACGCAGTTGCAACAACTGAAAGGTCGTGCAATGATGTATATTATCCTTGCTGTACCTGCAGTGACTTTTCAATTGCCAACTTGTACAATATGTATATATTACCGTCAGCACAAAGCTTTGCTTATCAGCTTTCGTGCAAACTCAAACAAAGCAGAGCTTCGTACCACGGCGAAATTCAGTAATTGTAATGCCTAGTTGTAATGATCAGACTGGTAATATAGAGTGATAATTACTCGAAGATGTTTTATACAAAGACACCACAAAAAAAAAGAAAAACAGTCGTCCATTTGCAGAACAAGACAACAAAGCACAAAAAGGGTTATGTTAACTTTAATAACCCCCCACCCCTTCCCTTTCGAAGAAAAAAAATACACCGAGACTTATACCGCAGCTCAACGCTGCACGTCGGAAACCCGAAGGTAGGACAACAATTCCCGCAAGCAGTAGTTGTTCAGGTTGTCGAACATGGTGGTATTCTTTTTCTTCCTCGTCCTCCTGACGCACACGATGTTGTTCTTGACGACTCCTGTTATTTGGAAGTACTTTTCTTCAATAAACCGTTCCCCCTCCTTGATTAGCGCCGAAGCAGCAGGCCTACCCTGGTTGCCGTTCGACTTGTCAAGCTCCTGGAGAAAAAAAGAGGTGTCCTTGTACATCTCGAAGGCCTCCGCCAAGGCCTTACTGACATTCCTGGTCAGTGCAAACTCTATCGCCTGGATCATCATGCCCATGTTACGCCGGAGTCGCTGCCTAATCTCCAACGCTGGCATACTGGTAGCCGAGTAGTTCATGCACATCATCTGGAGCATGGAGTTCCGCTCCAAAGCAGCACTCACTAATTTCAGGCACGAATCCTCCGCCGTGGCCTGCCCCAACGTGATGCACGCAAGCGTGTTGTTACTCTCCAAGGCGGCAGCGATGGCCGTGCAAGCAGTCGACGTCAGGCTGCCGGCTTGCACGCTGAACCACCAGATGCTGCTGTTCCTGGCGATGCCGTTGAAAAGCCGGATGAGACAGGTGTTCTTCACCCTCTTGGTGATAGTCATCACCTGGATCGTCGTGGTAATCTCGAACAGGTGAGCCAGCGCCGTGCCTTCATCGAGGTTGAGGTAACAGTCGTCCATGTTGAGGTAACAGTTGATCTCGACCTCCTGGATAGATTTGTTCTGAGCTAGGGCGGCACACAACTGCTCGATCTCGGGCCCACACGTGCACACGCAGAGAGACTGCAGAGTCTGAGTGAGCAGCAGCATGTGCGACAGCTGCTTCATGGCGTGCGTGCCCCACACGAACAGCCGAACCTGGCGGATGGCAGTGTTGGCCGCGAGGGCTTCGGCGAATGCGTCGAGGGGCTTCCGCGAAGTGCCGTAGCTGGACTTGAGGGTCGCGTTCAACCTCACTAGAGTCCTGTTGCGGGCGATAAGCCTGCCCAACGCGGCCACACCTTCCTCGCCGAATATGTTGGCGTACAGGGACAGCACCTTGAGCGACTTGTTGTCCATGACTGCCTCCGCAATGGCAACGATGCCTTCCTCGAATATCACATTCCTGCAAACGTGGAGCTCTTCAAGCTTCGAGTTCACCTTCAAGGCGGTCGCAAAGGCTACAGCGCCACTGGTGCCGATGGCGTTATCTCGCAGGTCGAGCACCGCGAGTGACGAGTTCGTTTTGAGGGTTTCGGCGAGAGCCCGGGCGCCCACGGGCCCGATGGAGTTGCTGGCGATATGGAGCGAAACTAGCGTGGTGTTCTCAGCTAGCGCGGCCGCTATGGCCACAGCTCCGTTGGCCTGCAGCTTGACCTGCTCTAGGGTGACGAACCTGAGAGTGGTGTTCTGTCGCAGCAGGACTGCGAACTGCTTGGCACCCCCTATGCCAACGGTGTTGACTTGGAGCCGTAGATACTCCACGCTCTTACTCTTTTCGAGCGCCTTGAAGAGCAGGATGGTGTCGGCCACCTTGAAGCCAGTGTCGACTAGGGCCAACTCGCGGAGAGTCGAGGTGACCTCGACATAGGTGGAGATTGAGTGCACGTCACAGCGGCGCAACAGCATGTTGCACACTTGCACGCTGAGCGGCTTGGCCCGCCGCATTGCCCTGATGAAGGTATACATCTCGTCGCTGTCCATCGCCTGGCCGTCAACGTGGAACTGCTCGATGGAAGAGTTGGGCGTCAGGTGCTGGATCACGCTCATCTTCATGCTGAACAGCTTGCCCGCGTAGCCGAAGTGCACGAAGTAGATACAACGGTGGGTTGCGAGAAGCTCGGCAAGCAACGTAACGCACACGGAGCCGTAGTCGTTCATGCTCGGGTCACAACGCGCGAACGTGTAGAGGGAAAGGCGCCCCGGGCGGTTCTCGCGCAGCTCCAGACCGATGTTCTCAAGGAAACTATTCCACACGCCGATTTTTCGAACCAGCCAGCAACGCTGTCGCATGGAAGTGGGCGAGTCGGCATCGGTGCAAGGGGCTCGCATGTCCAGGGAATGTCGCCTAAAGTAGGCCTTCAGGCCGCGGCTGTAAGTCGGCTTTTTAATTTCCTGCGGCTGCTTCTGCGGCCGCTTCCGTTTCAGGGTGGCTGACATGGCAACGCTGCCGCTGGCCGTCAGTGTCATCGGCCGAAAGACGCGGGCATCGGAGGCAAACTGGGACGAGAGATGCGTCCTCCTCGTTCACAAGCGTGGCACACGCTGCGTCCACTGACAAAGAAAAGGCAGACGCGAACGCGTACCCGTGCAAGCCACTGGCTCGGTGAAAACGAGAAAGGAGACTATGGCTCAACGACAGCTTCTTTCGGAGCACCTCGAAGTGAACGCGCAGGCCAAATAAACAACAGCGAAAGATGATGATGATGATGATGATCCTTGATACTCTGGCGCACACCCACAAAGGGGGATCGGCCAAGAACCTGGCCGCAGGATCTTAACTAAGAGGCTTATGGTTTTTCAAACACAACGTAATTTTGGGGCAAAAAATATGTAGAAATAAAAGCCGAAAATCGGAAAAGGAGTATATCTGAGCAGGGAGCAATGCAGGCTATTAGATGCGATTTGAGACAGAGGTAATGGTGGGTCTAAAATTATATATATATATATATATATATATATATATATATATATATATATATATATATATATATATATATAGGCAGATTAACATGGCAATCGCTTTGTTTCAATTATGTATTCAAATTCCGCAGAGCAGACGTCCCTGTGGCTATAACCAAATTTAATGCTGCCAAACGGCAAAATTACTGCCACATTTAATTCTAATCCCGATTGTTCAAGTGGAGCTACCAGGTATCTTTTCCGCTGATGAGAATATCGGCGACAGAACAAAAAGAAGTGATCTATCGTTTCCATTTCTTCGCAAGTCTGACATAAAGGTGACGCCTTTAGACCAACTTTATGCAAATAATAATTCAGTTGCGAAGCTTGCAAGTAACAGCACGTGGAGCACGTTCTGAGGCACCAATATTCGTTCTCGTCGTCTTCAAACAAGCAGACAACTCGAGCAGCCATTCACGCTTGAAATTCGAGTGAGTCTTTCAGCAAGCCCGACGCGATGCCGAGTGCGAAACAGAGAGCGGCACCGTGTTGGAACGGCGTAGCGATACGGTAAAAGCTCGTTAATTCGACACCCGTTAATTCGGAAATTCGGATAATTCGGACGGCTCTATTGGTCCCGGCCAAAGTGCATGTTAATCTATGGGACCAAACCTTCGTTATTTCGTCGGAATTTGGCTTCGCACCGCTTAATTCGGACAAATGCTGATGGCTGCTGCTACACAAAAGTGTGATAAAGCAGCGCTAGCACCACTGGAGTGAAACCGAAACTTAAGTGGCATCGCCATCATCATCAACTAGTGGGGGCGATCGCAGCGTCACCGAGCGTCAGCGTCCTCTTTCTTCTCCACTCAGTTACAGTGCCTAGAATATTTGAAGTGTGATTACCGCAAGCGGCGCGTATGGGAACCCTTGAGGCAGCTTGGCGATGTATCCGCTAGGTGGCGCGCTCTCCCGCTTACACGTCAGGCCGTCATGAGAAGCACATGTGTGCATGCTGGACTGCGTGCGTTGTGCGTGCCTTTCGTGTTGTTTTCTTCATTTAAATGATGCCTTGAGAAGCAGTGATGAGCCGACGACAGAGTCACTGTTTTGTACCCGGTTGCAAGAGCGGGTACAAGTCGTGCAAAGAAAAAGTCTCGTTGTTCGGCGTGCCCAAAGAAGCGGACGTATTTCAACAGTGGCAGCGCAACATTCCAAGAGCAGATAAGCCGCTTGAGTCCAACGCAGCTGTCTGCGAGCTTCATTTCGACAAACAGTTTGTATCACGACACTTTGAACATATTATTGACGGGAAAACTGTACGCCTTGAGAGAATGCGACCGGTCCTTCTGCCTGGCGCCGTACCCACGGCCTTTCCCAATGTGCCTGCCTACTTATCAAAGCCCGTTCCCAGGAAAAGAAATCCCAAGGAGAGGTTGTGCCCACCGCTTGATCTGCCAGAAAAGCGGCAACGGCTCAGCGAGGTGGTACAGCCACTGCTAGGTGAGGAGCCAGATGAGTCTGCGACAGTGCCTTCTGAGCCTCAAGTTCCTTTCAACCACAAGGACGTTGCCCTGCCGTCAGACAGCTGGGGAAAGCACGTGTTCGGTGGTGTGCCATTGAAGGTCGCGTACAGTGTGTGTTCACCGGGGCCAGACATGGGTCTCCTGTGCGCTGAGAAGCTTGTGTTGTTTACTGTGACCGACGATAGTGTGGCGCATGAAGTGTTTGTGCGCGGAGTGAAACTTGATCTGGACAAGCCTGGCGGCCCAGCTTCCGTTCTCAAGGCTGTCGATGGTATGCATGTATGTTCAGGGCAGGATTTCTTGAAGAGTTCTTGTTCGCAAGCTCTAACTCCAACTTGAGAGTATGGAATGGGAGCCTGTACAACAAAAAGTGCGCAGGTACCTCACTTGAGCGGTGTGTAGCCTGCAAATATCTTCGGAGAATCCTCACCAACCAAAAGTGTCGGAGAAAAAAACCAAGTCAAAAACAAATGTTTCTCGAAAAATGAAAACGAATATGCAAGCTGTGCGGCGCTTGAAGGATAGAGTGAAAGCGTTAGACGAAATCATTTCGCAAATGAAAGCAGAAAATGAGAAGATTGAGGAAGAGGTACTTTTGAAAAAGATTGACAGCCTTCCCCCTAAACAAAAAGCTGCCATTCTTCAATGTTTTGCCGCTGCAAGCCGAAAATCAGCTAAAGGCATGCGCTACAGTTCTGAGTGGATTCTGGAATGTGTCATAATGCGTATTAAGAGCCCAAGACTGTACGAGCACGTACGCCGAGAAAAGATTCTCATGCTTCCCAGCCGCACTTGTCTCAATAATTTCATGAGGAAGTATGAGAGCAGCTTCGGTTTCAACTCCTCAGTTCTCTCTGGAATTGCAAAAAAAACTGAAAGAATGAATGAGTTTCAGCGTCACGGCGGTCTGATAATAGACGAGATGAAACTTGCCGAAAACTTTGGAGTGGCACCAGGTACTGGAAAAATTGATGGCTTTGTGGACCTTGGTGCATTTACTTCTGAACTTGACTAGAGTGTGCCGTGTGACCATGGAATGATTGTAATGTTTCAACCCTTGTCCGGGTCCTGGCATCAAATTTTAGGTGTTTTTGCATCGAGGGGAAATGTAAAAGCCCATTTACTCTCCAAGATTATTTTGGAAGCGGTCGTTTTGGCCGAAAAAGCAGGGCTTAGAGTTGATTATGTCACTTGCGACGGGGCATCCTGGAACCGTGCAATGTGGCATCAGTTTGGCATATCCGGTACGGCTGCAGCTGCCACGCTATCAGTACAGCACCCTGCTGACGATAGTAGACGTCTGTTCTTCCTTTCAGACTTTTCCCATCTAGTTAAATTTGTGAGAATTGGCTTCATAAAAGGAGGCTACAAAACTCCAGCAGGTCACGTTGATGTGCGACCAATCAGAGCTGCCTACCAATTGGACAAGTGTGCAACAACACTTAAGGCAATGCCCAAGATCACACATGTTCACAAAAAAAAGCATGCAAACGAAGGTGCAGCTATAACAAGAGCACATTTTAATCACTCATTCTCGAACGCCGTGTGCTCGGCAAGCACCGTCACCTTCGATTTCGGCACTACAATTCATGGATCTTTGGATGAAACAGAAGCTTGATAGCGTCTGCGATTAAAATTTGGACTGAAATTGTTGCCGTGTCCACAAGTTATAGAAACCGCGATTAAAAAATAAAAGCACGAGATCCAAAAGCGATCTGTTTCAACAAGTCACGGAAAAAAAACATTGCTTCCCGACATTCTTAAATTCACACTGGCCCAACAATCATAGCTGGCAAATGGAGATGCAATTACATGTGCACGTAGCAAAATGAAGACAGTGGAATTTAAACGCACGGTGCTAAATAACGGCCGATTAGCTGCGCGACAAGCAGACGACTACACGGCGAGCGGACGTGTAAGTAAGGCCCCTGTATTTTTCAAAGGTAGCGCAAACCATTGTACAAAAAGTGGAGGAGAATTTCCTCCCCGCCCTCTACGTCTCTCCTCACTCCGGCGCGCGTTCCTGCTACCCTATTGGACCAGGCGCGACACGTGACCAATGAACCTTGTTGACCCCTCGGCTCCGCCGGGCAGCGACGCCATGAGTGAGCGCAATGCATCTCGCTCCCACGTGTGTTGCCTTTAGCAAGGTGGCCTCGGATGCAGCGCAATGCCGACCTACAGTGCCGTTGGCTGCTCCAGCAGCATTGCAAAAGGCGACAAGCTTTTTGTGGTTCCACGAGGAAAAAATAATGAGGAGCGGGAGCGGTATGGCTGCATCGCATCGGCAGGAAAAACTTCGATTGTTACCGAGGGAGGCTTTGCGAGGTAAGCACTCACTACAGAACTTCTTCGCGTAGACATGCCTCCGGAAGGCTTTCAGATAAAGCTCATCCTTGGTTCAGGTTCATGTTAAACAAAAGCAGCTTGAAGTTTCCGTCGACGTGATATTGCCGAAGCAAAATATTTTGCTTCGGCAATATCACATCAGCCAAACTGCAAAAATGCGATAGAGGATGTCAGTATTTTTCAGAAACACTTCTCGATGGATCAGTATGAGCCAGCAAATCTGGCACAAATTGGAATCAATAAACTCAAGCCAAATGCGGTTCCTTCTATATTTGCGCATCGGCCTCTTCCGGAAGAGCGCAAGCCACCCCGCAAAAGGGGGAATGAAACGGTTCCTGGTGAGGCCCCTTCGTCGCTCTACTGGAATGTTTTGCAGCGTTCGTGATCATTCGATGCTTCCTGCATTTTATTTGCGCACTCAATAAAATCTACCTTCATCCCACTAAACGTTTGTGGTATTTTATGGATGAATCGTTTACACACGTCCCATTAAGGAAGCAGGCATACATGTCCCAAATTTTAGTAGGGCTCTGTTGTTCCTGTACAAACTCGAGCTCTAAGAGCACTCATATTAACTTTTGAGGGGCTGTTCCACACTTGTAAACCCAAGAAAAATTACACGAAGACCAGATTTTTCTATATTGTGAAGCAGGCCCCAGATTAAATCGACCATGAGTACTGCAAAGGCAGATTGCGATAGGGCGGCATTTGGTACATTTGGTTCCCCTCAAAACGCGAGATGATAGCTAAGGCACTGGCCGATCGCACACTGTTGTTCTTACACAGTATTTGCAAGCACCGTTGTGCATTTACGCCTATAATTGGCGCGTTTTAAGCAAGCACTTCAACGTAAGGCCCCTGGGGGCCTTACTTCAACGCGCCGCGCGACAAAACGAAAGCGTCCGGCGGCGCACTCCGCGTGAGTCGCTCCTTCATGACGGCTGAGAGTGGCGGGCGAGGAGGAAACGGGGCGGAGAAGGGAGTTTGCGCTACCTTTGAAAAATACAGGGGCCTTACGTGTAAGTGGGTGTCAGCGCCCCCTAGAGTTTTTCGATGCATCGCGGAGCGGCCTCAGAGCAGGCGGCGCGGTCTGCACACTTCCCCTATTCTAGACACTGTAACTCAGTCAACGCCTCCGATGCCATTTTCCTTTGTGTTGTCGTGTCAGAACCATCTCTTCTTGCGGAGTTCTCTTTTTCTTCCATTGTGACCGTATTTGCATGCCACCACCATCGTGTGCTACAGTGATGGCAATGCCGAAAAAGCGGCAGAACTACGACGCGAAGAACTTGGCGACTAAAGTGGAAATTTTGGAAGCACTGAAGAATGGCGAATCGCGACAGCAGGTTATGACCAAGTACAACGTGAAGCGGAGCACGTTGGGAACGTACGTGAAAAATGAACAACAGATTCGACAAGCCTTCGAAAGCGAGAAGTTTCATGCCTCTAGAAAGCGGTTGCGAACCGCAGCTCATCCCCAGCTCGAAGAAGCTTTGCTCCGGTGGATTACTGACTGTCGCAACGCGCATCTGCCTTTGAGCGGACCTCTCATCATGTCGCAAGGTGAAAAGTACGCTGCAATGATGAACATTGAATCGTTCAAAGTGTCAGAAGGGTGGTTTCGAGAGAAACACGACTTTGACTTCAGAAGTGTGTGCGGCGAAAAGGCCAGTGTTGACGAAAGCGTGACCACCAAGTGGAGAAATGTGAAGCTGCTGGAGCACATCGCCGCATATGAACCACGTGACGTGTTCAATGCAGATGAAACTGCTCTATTTTTCAGAGCTCTGCCCGAGAAGACGGTGACTTTCATAGGGGACGCGTGCATTGGTGGCAAGAAGTGCAAGCAAAAAATAACTGTGCTTCTTTCCGCCAATATGACTGGCACGGAGCGCTTGCCACTACTTGTCGTCGGGAAGGCGCTTAAGCCACGTTGTTTTAAGAACGTCAAAGCCTTCCTGTCGAGTACACAGCGAACAGGAAGGCATGGAGGACATCGGACATTTTTTGCGGCTGGCTGCTGCAGTTGGACCGGCACTTCACGTCGAAGGACCGCAAGATAATTATGGTTGTTGACAACTGCAGTGCCCATAACTGTACAGTCGAACTGAAGAGCATCAAAGTAGTTTTTTTTACCGCCCTACACTACGTCTGCTCTTCAGCCGATGGACCAGGGTATCATTCACTACGTGAAGTCGAAGTACCGCAAGCACCTGCTAGAGCGAATGACCCTATGCTCTGAAGCTGGAAAGTTGTATCAAGTGGACTTACTCGGTGCAGTGCACATCATCACCCACGTGTGGAAAAACACTCCGCCGCAAGTCATCGCCAACTGTTTTCGGCACAGCGGTTTTGTGAGGCCCGAGCATGCAGCAGTGGCTGACGATGGCATCGAGGAGGTGTCAGCCGAGTCCACCGACGATGACTGCCCGACTTTCGATGCTGTCCTTCCCACAGATGTGACCTTTCAGGACTACATCGCGATTGATCATGGTGTCGCCACGAGTGGTCTCCTGACCGATGAAGAGATTATTAATGATGTCACGGGCGCCCATGAAGACCTCGATTCCGACGAAGAATCATGCGAGGAGATAGAGCCGCGACATCATCGCACTTCACGGGAAGTCTCGGAGGCGCTGTTAATATTAGAGGACACTTGCCTGAACACTCCCGACAGCTTGCGTGCTGTTGGCCATTTGGAACAGTTAAGAAAAATTGTGATGTCAGCCGGAATCTGCGCGAAAACGCAGATGACAATTACAAAATACTTCAACAAATAAAGGTATGTGTAGGACCGCGGTAAGAATTGGTAGCGTGGCAATTTTTGTGTGCTTTTATTTGCTTTGCGGCGTAAGCTTGGGAGGGCATGTCAGCCGCCGGCAGCCAGCCTTGCTTGAGTGAAAAGCGGTCGAAGCGCGACCAACCGGTTTTGCCGCGAGCGCAGACACACGGCGTCAGCATATTACCCTGCTTTGTTCAACGCCAGAGACGGTCGAGCGTTTCGAGTTACTATTAGGTCAAGGCAAAGGGAACAAACCGGGGCAACAAAAGGGGTGAGATTATAAACGTCGTTGTGATGGCCCCCTAATTGCCTCTCGGAACTGGCAGTCGGCGCATCAACGGGCCTCTTCCGAGACCCCCGCGCACCGCGGTGACTCCTCGCATCGGTTCGGCGTATGACCCGGCCACGTACTGTTTGTGCACCTGCAGAATCGGCGGCGCGCGTGCCGAAAACTCAGAAGTCGCCGACGACCTTTTCTTCCAGTCCGGCTTTGGTCCAGTAACTCTCAGAAGCGGGCTCGCGATACGGGAAATGGTGAGGGCCGCCCGTTCAACGCCTGGGTTGCCTATTGTTGAATCGGGCATGTCTTCGACTGCGTCCCCGTTTATCCGGGCAAATGAGCTCGTAAGCAGAAACATGCGCGGTCAGCGAGCGGTCGGCGCACAGAGGCAAGAGGATTATAGCCCCGTCGTCAAGAAATTGACGTGGTAGAGGGAAGTCGCCGCAATACTGAGTATGGCTAGCTCTGTCTAGATAATTGTGCGCCGCGAAGCTGGCCCTGGCCTCTATGCTTTTTCTAGTTTTGTTTTATTTACGTTTTTGTTGTTGTGTTGTTTGGGGAGAGTGCATGAGTCCCACGTGCACGAAGGCGGCATCCTCGTGGCGGTTTTTTGTTGATCTACCAACTGTACGGTCCAATCAAAGGACAAGCAAGCGATTATTTGCCGAGAGTGTTGTAAGGGCGGAGCGCCAGGAAGGGATAAGAAGAGGCCCCGGGGCTCCGCCAAGTGTTCTGAACCGAGCTTGCGGTGTTAGGCACCATCGGCTCCGCCGAACCCCGTAGGGTCGCCCTACAGAAGTCGGTTCATTTCCAAGCTGTTTTTTTTCCTTTTTTTGTAACATTGATGTCCATTGTTTTGTAAAATTTGTAAATACAAGTTTTTCTCAGCCATCTAGAACTTCTTCAGCGTTGCTTCTGCTTCATCGTCAAGCGACCAGCAGGCCAATAGCCGCTATTGGGATAGCGGCGTACGTTTCTTCTCCTACTTTGCTATACCACCGCTGGTGGCGTGCCTCGGGCACCGAGTGGGGAGAAGTGGTTTTTTCTACATCGAGAAGAGAACCTCATTTTACTGTCGCAGTCGAGAGGATTGGCTTGCTGCGGACGGAGTTGGAAGAAGGAAGAAGCTGGCTCAGAGGAAAGACGAAATAGAGATGAAGACGCCAATCGGCACCAGACCAACGGACAGACACTGCAGCAAGTAGCTGCGGCAGCTGGAAGCTGCAGACAGCCTGGTGTTCTCGGCAGACACCGAGGGAGTGACTGGGTCAAAGCGGTCCTCGAACGAGTTCTCGACACCCAAAAGGCGCGTCCACGACGAGGTGGGGCATCGACCAGAAGCCTGCAGCAGCAAGCCAGAGCGACGCCACGACAACGGGACAGAGCTAACGTAAGTTCCCTTTCTCATTGCTGTATTGTTGTTGCGTGGCAAACAGGCTAGCACCACATTCAGCAGGATGGAGGGTGGCGATGGGGTGAGTGAGGATGGGAGTGGTGACGTCCCTTGGACGGCACGAGACCAAGCAGATCATGATTTTAAGATGGCTCGGGAACGAAGCCGGCAAATGGAGTTGGAGTTAGAGCTCGATAAATTACGTCCGGCAAGCCCATCAGGTAGCGTGAGTGATGCTGGCAGAACATTTTAACGCTGCTTCAACACTGAGTGGCGCAAATACGCCAAATTGTTAGTGGGTGCTTTCCCAAAATTTCCCGCAGACGCGGAGGTCCCAATTTGGTTCGAGTCAGTGGAGCACACTCTTGAGGCATATGAGGTACCTCGAAGTTATTGGGGACAAATAGTCTTTCCACTCGTGGCTGAGCGCAAGAGTATTTATCAACTCGGCTCACACCCGCCCAACATCGGGACTATGAGACCGTGAAGGAAGTAGTGCTTGATGAACTGAAGCTGTCTCCCTTAGAATACCAAAAGAAATTCACAGGGGTACGTGAGCGAAAAACAGAGACGTGGAAAAGTTTTACAACAAGGTTGGGCAGCTACCTAAATTTTTATGTGGCGTCAAGAGACGTGTCCACCTTCGTGGAGCTTTTCGAACTACTGGTGGTGGACCAATTAAAACCGTGTTGTCTGAAGAGGCATTAAAATACTTGAGGTTACGTGAGGGGGCAGCGTGGTACAAAAGTACAGAAATTGCAAGGCTCTTGCACACCTTTGAAGACGCAAACGGCAGTGCGGAAGTGCAGAAAGGACAGCCGCGTAACGCCAGCAGTAAAGGGGTAGAAAAGACGACCGACCACCAGAGTAGCAGCCCATCGGGTCCGAGTCAGAGTTCGAACACGAGACCGAAGGGTTCGTATAATTCAGGTAGGCAACCCAGGAAAACGGGATGTTTTGAGTTTGGATCGAACACTCATATTAGACTCAACTACCCGCACTATCTTGAAAGGGTGGCGCCGAATCCTAGCGCTTCTGAGGGAAATGATAAACTCACTGCTCGAGTCTGCCTAGATAAGGTAACGCCTGCCGACCGCTTGTGGAAGGTAACTCTGAATTGCAAAGATAAAACTTTGAATGCAATAGTAGACACGGGCGCCGAGATTACGGTAGTGCAGGAAAGCGTGGTTCCTGAAGAATTTATCCAGGCCCATGGCTGCGTAAGCCTCCGGGCAGCATTTGGGGAACGAGTCGAGGCCAAACTAGTAGAGCTCCCGCTAACGCTGAAACAGGAGCAACCAGTGTTCACCGAAGTTTCACAGGCCACACCGGTCTTGTGTGTGGTCACAGATAAACTAAGCGTGAGTGAATGCCTGCTCTCGGCGAGCGATTGGACCGCGTTGCAGCAGAGCCAGTGTGATTACGACAAACAGGACACGACACTATCCCCCCGAAACTTCGACGAACGAGAGGCGGCCGCAAAACTAGATGGGAGAGTAGTAGAGCAGAGTAGACCGACTCCAAATTACCCGCAGTCAGCGGAGGGAAGCGTACTACAGCCCAGCGAGGTCGAACGCACCCGGGAGGAAGAAGTGGTTACAGCCGTGGAGGTAGAAGAGGGAGAATTAGGGCCGGAGGGAGAACGTAACACTAGAGAGAAAACACCACACACCGTCGAGGACGAAGCAAGTTGCGTGTCGCAAGGTGGCGCAAGTGGCGAGAGGGGCGATTTCGAGGCGTTGCGTGAGGAACAAAAGAGTGACGAAACGTTGGGCCGGGCATGGAGAGACGCCGCGGAAGGGGGAGGTGGAATGCTGGTGATTGACGGGTTGCTGTATCACCGAGAACAGGTGTTGGGTCAACCGATTAAGCAGTTAGTTTTGCCGACCATACGGCGGGCTGATGTGCTCAGCCTGGCGCATGAGTTGTATTGGGGCGGACACCTGGGGTTTCGTAAGACGAAAGCGAGAATTAAACTTAGTTTTTTTTGGCCAGGTATAGAAAAGGACGTCCGAGACTACTGCAATTGTTGTCACGCGTGCCAGATCAGGGCTGACAGGAGGCAGACAGACAGAGTTCCCATAGCGCCCCTCGTAAGGCCCCGATACCCCTTTCAGAAAGTCAATATCGACGTCATAGGACCGATTGAGCCGCCAACAACTCGCGGCCACCGCTACGCGTTGTGCATGATAGATCTCTGCACCCGCTGGCCCGAGGTCATATGTCTCAAATCATTGACAGCTAAAGCTACCTGTGACGCAATGTTGGAAATTTTCAGCCGCAGCGGGATACCAGAGGTAGTATGTTCAGATTGCGGGACCAATTTCACCGCCACGCTGACCCGCGAATTCCTGACGCGCCTCGGCTGTTCCCCTCGGTTTTCGACACCGGACCACCCGGAAAGCAATGAAGCGGTCGAACGGTGGAACAGAGTATTCAAAAACATGCTATTTCATGTGATATCTGAACAGCGGCGACAATGGGACAAGTTTGTGCCACTTCTACTGTGGGCGTATAGAGAAGTTCCTCACGACACTACGGGCGTGTCCCCGTTCCAGATGATGTACGGCAGAAAACCCGTTGGTCCGCTCGCGATCCTACAGAGGACTTGGTCGGGAGAACAGAAAATGCCCGCGACAGTGGCAGACAAGCCAGCGGAGTATATGCGAAAACTGAAGCAACAGTTGGAGATAGCCGCGGAAGCCGCTAACGTGACCGCAACAAAACAGCAGAGGGCGTACGCGACGCAATACAACCTTCGTGTGAAAGGAAAGGAGTTTCAAATTGGGGAGCAGGTGCTTGTTTTTGATAGCAATCGTTCCGGTAAGATGCTACCGAAATGGGTAGGTCCGTGCAGGATCACAGGAAAGTACCGCCAACACTCCTATTACTTAGAGACGCCGGCGGGTAAGCGTATGCTAGTGCATGCCAACCACCTGCGCCCGTACACGTGCCGTGTCGCTGGCATTGGTGTCATATTCCATGACGACCACGAGTTCGGGGAGGTGGAATACGTGCCGCGTCCTGTCACCTCGCACGACAGAGCATCTATCCTACCGGCGGGTAGCTTGGCTCATTTGCAGCCCCCTGAGAGAGTGTTAGTATGGGAGGTGTTTGAACACCATGCGGCCTTATTTAGCAGAGAGGTGGGGATCGCGCAAGTCGGCGAACATAAGATAAGGCTCATGCAAGGAGCCACGCCGAAACGTAGCCGCCCTTACCCCATGCCAGTGGCCTTGAAGGACGATGTTTCAAAACAGATAGCGGAACTGCTCGAGCTTGGTTTAATATACCGGTGCGAAAGTCCATTTGCTCACCCCCTTGTGTGCGTCCCAAAGAAAGATGGCACGGTGCGCCTGTGTGTCGATTACAGAAGCTTAAATGCCATAACCGAACCAGACGCATTCCCGATGGGATTCCCGCAAGAATTGATCATGAATGTAGGTCAGGCTAGTTATATAACTCATTGATCTCAGACGAGGCTACTGGCAAGTTCCCTTAGCGGAGGGGTCACAGCGCTTGACCGCGTTCGTGTCGCACCTAGGTCAGTTTGCTTGGAGCGTAATGCCGTTTGGGCTCAGGAACGCGGCAGCCAGCTTTCAGCGGAGTATGAACCAGCTGTTAGCACTCCATCAGGCGTATGCCTGTGCCTACTTGGATGACATTGCGGTTTTCAGCAGGTCCCTACAGGAGCACGTCCGACACCTCCACGCTGTGTTCTCCGCCCTAATGTCCGTAGGTCTAGTAGCTAACATGGAAAAATGTCAGGTGGCGTGCGCGTCTATCCGCTACCTCGGACATATTGTGGGATCGGGAAAGCATGGTCCAGACCCCAGCAAGCTCGCGGCTATTGAGGGGCTGCAAGTACCCCAGAATAAAAGAGTTAAGGAGTGTTCTAGGTCTGTGCGGGTATTACCGTGGTTACATACCCGATTTTGCTGGCATTCCCAAGCCCCTTACCCAATTGACTGCTAAACATGTTCCTAACCACATCCCTTGGACGCCCGAGGCCGACGAGGCATTTGCAAAACTCAAGGGTGCCCTGTGCAGCGCTGTTTAATTAACCACTCCAGACATTTACAAGCCGTTTTGGCTTTTTACAGACGCTTCCGCTATCGCTGTGGGAGCTTGTTTGGCCCAAATGGCCGATGACGGTACCGAGTGCCCGATTGCTTTTGCCAGTCATCGCTTCACGCCTGCTCAGATGAAATGGTCTACAATAGAGCGCGAGGCGTTTGGTGTCACTTGGGGACTCAAAAAGTTTGACACCTGGGTATTCGGGGCCAAAATCTTTGTCATCTCCGACCACAATCCACTCGCTTATCTCACTCAAGCTTCGCCACAAGGAGCCAAATTGATACGTTGGGCATTGGCTTTGCAGCGCTACGACGTGGTAGTGCAACACAGAAAGGGTACGGCACATGTTGTTAGTGGTTCATGAGGAAAAGGAAGAAGGCACCTAATTTCTGTCTGCCTACAGGCGACACGGCGCAGTGCCTTTGGGGTGGGGTGGAGGGGGATGAAAGAGGATAGGAGAAATAGTGTGTGGTGTGTAAGGAGGGGTGTCCGGTCCGTTTCAGCGCGAGTAGTAGGCCGTCGGCAAGGGCAAGGGCAGCAGGGCTCCTGGGATCAGCGGTAGGCAGCAATTCCCGATTCCTCCACGAACTCCGCCAGGCTGCGTACTGCTGCTGGATGTGAACGAGCCGGGAACAGCAGGTTTTCCAGGGTGGAGACGGGCAGACCCTGTCTCCTGTAAGCCGTGTAGGCCCTCAAGCGTTCCTGTTCTAAGCCAGGGCAGGCACAGAGGAGGTGTTCGAGAGTCTCTGGGTCTCCGCAACGGCTGCAGGCCGGGGAGGGACAGAGGCCCTTGGCGTGGCGGCGGGCCACCGTCCACACGCAGCCAGTCCGCAGTCGCAACAGGGAGGCCCGTTCTCTCCTGAGGTACGGCACATGCTAACGCTGACGCGCTTTCCCGGCTGACAAACCAATGCTGGGAGGTGGTGCAGTAGCCTGAGAGCTCCGCAGCGGCGATCAGTGAAGGAGGGGGAACGAGTGTTATGTGCCACAGGACTAAGTGATGGATTTATGGTGCAAACATGGCAATAACACTTCAGAATGGTGATGGAACCCTTGAACATCATACAACAGTGTATGACAATTACCAAGTGTAGTCGTGTGAACTGCGTGTGGTGTCTGTTTGCTTTTACGTGCCAATATTTTTGTTGCGTTTTTATTATGTTGGGTGGGGCAACAGCGCCCGATTGTTCTGGGACATGTGTTGGAGTGTGTGTCATGTTAATGAGAACTCTTGCAGAGTGTTCAAGAAATTGCCCACGGCAGGGAATGTCAGATGTTGGATGCATCATAAGCGTTTGGTGGAAAGGCATGCAGAGCGAGCAGCTCTGGCATGTTTGGTCGGGTCTACTAGATACTGCGTTTCAGCAGCATGATGTTTTGAGTAGGCTCGCTATATTAAGAGAGCAGGGCAGCTCACTAAGTAGCTTTGTCATGTCAGCTGGCGCTGGAGACTGGTTTGTTTCATTGTTTTTTTTGAGCACCGAGACCAAGTGGGGCTCTTTGCGTGCTTCCTTTGCAGGAGAGAACTTGCGCATGCTGCTGCCGGCCAGGTGCAGCGCGACCACTGCGTAGTGGGTGTTCTTCATGAGCATTCATGAAGGAAAAGGCAACCTGAATGCTCATGAAGAACACCTCAAACTGAAAGTGAGACGAAATGCAGCAGTAATGAAACATAGAGCACTTTGGGGACACAATAAGTACGAGGTAGTACGAGGCATCTGGAAAGGGGTAATGGTGCCGGCGCTCACGTTCTCTAATGCCGTATTATGCTTAAAGTCAGATATCCTGTCGGGGCTGGAGGTTAACCAAAAGGCAGTCGGCAGGTTAGCTCTGGGAGCTCACAGTAAGACTACAAACGAGGCTGTACAAGGCGATATGGGTTGGGCTTCATTTGAGGCGAGGGAAGCACAAAGTAAAATACGGTTTGAGGAACGACTTAGACATTTAGATGAGAAGAACTGGGCAGCCAGAGTGCACAGATACCTGTACCTGAAAAGTGTGGACACCCAATGGCGGAAGAGGACGCGAAAGCTGGCGACTAAATATAACTTGACCGCGGCAAATAAGCAAAGGGGGCCAGTTAAAAAGCAAGTGAGGGAAACAGAGACGCTCATGTGGAAAGAGAGGATGGAAAAGAAGGGATCGCTGGGAATCTACAGGGCAGGCAAACAAGAGATCCGGAAAGAGAACTTTTATGACAACAGTAAAGGTAGTGCGTTGCTCTTTGAGGCGCGGGCTGGCTGCTTGAGAACTCTAACTTACAGGAGCAAATATTCGTCACAGGATGAGACATGTGTTGGATGTGGCATAAATAAAGAAACAATCGACCACATAGTCATGGAATGCCAAAAGATTCAGCCGGATAGAAATGGGGGGAAGGTCACACTTCCTGAGGCGCTGGGCTTCGCGGTTGATGGAAGCATTAACTGGTCAGCAGTAGGTATTACTAAGCGGCGGCTGGAGTATTGGTGGAGGAAAAGCAGAGAAGTCGATAAAATAACATCCCAGCCAAGAGTAGCGGCTGGGCAATATTAAAAAAGACATCCGAGTTGAGGGACAGAATTTAAACTCGAACTATTAAGGTAGGCTAGATGGCGCATGCCGTAACCCCGATTCAAAGGGGAGGCCTTTAATCATCATCATCATCATCATCGGGTGGGACACCCCAGCCGTTGGCTGCAGCTGTTAACCCACCATACACCCACTGGTTGAGCGCGGTCCGTTTTTTTGTGTGGGTTTACTTCGGCAACACTTAGACAAGTTGTTGCGAAGTCTTGGATGGGGGGGTGTAGGACCGCGGTAAGAATTGGTAGCGCGGCAAATTTTGTGTGCTTTTATTTGCTTTGCGGCGTAAGCTTGGGAGGGCATGTCAGCGCGGGCAGCCAGCCTTGCTTGAGTGACAAGCGGTCGAAGCGCGACCAACCGGTTTTGCCGCGAGCGAGACACACGGCGTCAGCATAATACCCTGCTTTGATCAACGTCAGAGATGGTCAAGCGTTTCGAGTTACTATTAGCTCAAGGCAAAGGGAACCAACCGGGGCAACAAAAGGGGTGAGATTATAAACGTCGTTGTGACGGCCCCCTAATTGCCTCTCGGAACTGGCAGTCGGCGCATCAACGGGCCTCTTCCGAGACCCCGCGCACCGCGGTGACTCCTCGCATCGGTTCGGCGTATGGCCCGGCCACGTACTGTTTGTGCACCTGCAGAATCGGCGGCGCGCGTGCCGAAAACTCAGAAGTCGCCGACGACCTTTTCTTCCAGTCCGGCTTTGGTCCAGTAACTCTCAGAAGCGGGCTCGCGATACGGGAAATGGTGACGGCCGCCTGTTCGACGCCTGGGTTGCCTATTGTTGAATCGGGCATGTCTTCGACTGCGTCCCCGTTTATCCGGGCAAGTGAGCTCGTAAGCAGAAATATGCGCGGTCAGCGAGCGGTTCCTCTTACGGGGCACAGAGGCAAGAGGATTATAGCCCTGTCGTCAAGAAATTGACGTGGTAGAGGGAAGTCGCCGCAATACCGAGTACGGCTAGCTCTGTCTAGATAATTGTGCGCCGCGAAGCTGGCCCTGGCCTCTATGCTTTTTCTAGTTTTGTTTTATTTACGTTTTGGTTGTTGTGTTGTTTGGGGAGAGTGCATGAGTCCCACGTGCACGAAGGCGGCATCCTCGTGGCGGTTTTTTGTTGATCTACCAACTGTACTGTCCAATCAAAGGAGAAGCAGGTGATTATTTGCCGAGAGTGTTGTAAGGGCGGAGCGCCAGGAAGGGATAAGAAGAGGCCCCGGGGCTCCGCCAAGTGTTCTGAACCGAGCTTGCGGTGTTAGGCACCATCGGCTCCGCCGAACCCCGTAGGGTCGCCCTACAGAAGTCGGTTCATTTCCAAGCTGTTTTTTTCCTTTTTTTGTAACACTGATGTCCATTGTTTTGTAAAATTTGTAAATACAAGTTTTTCTCAGCCATCTAGAACTTCTTCAGCGTTGCTTCTGCTTCATCGTCAAGCTACCAGCAGGCCAATAGCCGCTATGGGGATAGCGGCGTACGTTTCTTCTCCCACTTTGCTATACCACCGCGGGTGGCGCGCCTCGGGCGCCGAGTGGGGAGAAGTGGTTTCTTCTACATCGAGAAGAGAACCTGATTTTACTGTATGATTCTGCAGCTTGATTTTAAATGTTGTTTTCCCTGTTCATTCGGTAATTCGGCTAATTCGGACAATTTTTCCGGTCCCGTGAAATCCGAATCAACGAGCTTTTACTGTATCTGTTGAATTTTGTGAACTAAATGTTCACTTTCACATCGTTGCTCATGTAAATATTTAATTTGCTCATACTGTCTAAACATAGTTGGCATTGGTCAGTGGAGATTGAAAGCGTGGTGCCATAGAAAAAATATTCCTAGGAACTTCTCACTTCATGGACATAGGTTACGTGCAAACTTACAGGTACTACTACTGTATCCATCTCTTGTAGTGCATGTAGAATGTTTCAGAAATGTTTGAATCGGGTGTCTGGTTATCTGGCTTCAAACATTCATAGAAGTCTGGGTGTGCCTAGCCAGAACTTTGCTAGTCTTTTTAATGTTTTCTTCAGCCTGTTGCCTTGTGTACTTTCCCAGCACTCAGCCTTTTGATTGCAAGATGAAATCGGTACTTTCAAGACGCTTGCAGTAATTGGAAACGACCAGAAGGGGTCACCCTAGCACACTGCTGCCATGACTGGGCTATAGGGGAGACTCGACATGAGGTGCTCTCACTTCCTTCCCTCTCAGACTCCACCATAATCTCGCCGATATAACAGACAAAGGCTTACACATATGCATCACAAGACAAAAGCACCTGTATCTTTGTCATTCCCCAGTAGTGGGAAGAAATAATTTCCTCGGGGCTTTAAAAATAATACAGGTAAGAGAGAAGAATGGTCTTAGACATTTTTTGTTTATTTCTTCAGTTATCTTGATCAAACTGCACAGGATTATGCATTTTTGTCTGCTTATTTCAAATATTTAATTAGTTTTCTTGTAACTCACCTTGTTCCTGAGATAACTTAAGTTCACCCCCTATTGTTTAAAGCCACCATATAAAAAAGTGCTTAGTTGTAATATTTAGGATATACCAACACAGAATAATGACTATAGAGTGAAAGTATGAAAGAGTTTTTTGTTTTTAGGCCTTTATTGGTTATTTTACAGCAAAATGAACTATCCATTTTCAAAAGCAGTAGAAATTCTGTTACAATTTCAATTAATAATTGAAAAAGTCATGCAGCCTAAATTCGGCTCCCATACTTGCATTCCACACACATACAGGTTTCCTTTGCAAAAAGAATTATTGTTGTACGTTCCCTAGCTGCAGAGATATAGAGGCCTCAAAATTGTATAGTCGCAAATTTACTTTTCTGAGAAAAATGAAAAAAAAACTGAAAGCACACAGTTTCTTCAAAAAGCAACAATCATAGTGTGCATGTTTTGCAATCCTCATAAATTGGTAGTAGACCTTCAGACACATGTGCTGGCAAATTATAAACGAGCCTCAAAGTCGGTTCCCCATTTTTTTTACAGGTTCTGCATGTTAAAAGCAGCTAGAGTTTGGACAGTTAGAATGACATTGCAAAAAAATTACTACTTCCTCGTGCTTGAAAATTTGCAGAGAGATAGAAAAATACTTGTAGAAACCAAATGTGTAAATTTTAAAAAATGAATTTTTTGTCACTTTTTGGTCCCAAAGACCAGTTGCCCCTTTAAAGCTTGTAAATTTGGCCCCTGTTAATTTGGGAAATCAGATAATTTGGACATGCTTTCTAGTCTCGGCCAGCATTCATTGTTTAATGGCATCACACTCTTCTTAATTTGGTCATTATTGGCTGAAGTCTCGACTAAGTCAAACGCCTTCTCGCAATCTATGAAGGCTATGTATTGGGGTAGGTTGTATTCCGTGCATTTCTCTATCGGCTGTTCCATAATATGCATATAAGGTCTCTTGTGGAGAACCTGTACAACATCCAGCTTGGTCCTTTTTTTCATCGAACTCTAATGTCGCCCGAATTCTAATAGCTATTATTTTTGTAAATTGTTTGCAGAGAATGGACAGTAAGCTGAGCGGTGTATAAATTTTCAAATTCTGGAAGTCTCCTTTCTTATGTATTAAGATGATGTTGGCGTTCTTCCAAGATTCTGGAACCCTTCCCGTCAAACGACACTTCGTATATAAGGTGGCCAGTTTTCGCAACACAATTTCTTTGCCATCTTTCAGCCGGTCTGTTGTTACCTTATCCTCACCAACGGCATTGTCTCTTGGCATTCCTTCTAGGGCTTTCTGTACTCTCCATGTCGTTACTGGTAGGATGTCGAATTCCTCTCTCTTGGCATTCCTTCTAGGGCTTTCTGTATTTCCCAAGTCGTTACTGGTAGAATGTCGAATTCCTCTGTACTATTATTGTTTCTCACGATATCCTAGTTTTTTTGGCTTCTGTACAGCTCTCTGTAGAACTCCTCCCCCACCTTGACTATCCTATCTATATTGGTTATGACGTTGCCTTCCTTGTCCCATAAGGCATACATCCAATTTTGCTTATGCGCAAGTTTACCTTTGCAGTTTTTAGGCTTCTGCTGCTTTTTACAGCCTGCTCGATTCTCTCCATAATATACCTTCTGATGTCGGCTAACCTTACGTCTATTGATTAACTTCAAAAGCTCCACTAGCTCTATTTTGTTGGTTGCATTCGAGATTTTCATGGTTTGTCGTCTCTTAACGAGATTTTTCGTCTCCTGAGATAGTTTGCCAGTATTCTGTCTAGTAACTGTACCTCTGACTTCCATTGCACAATCTTTGATGATACTAGTGAGATTATTGTTCATGTTGTCAATGCAAATGTTGATTATCTTGTTTAGTGCCTTAAGTCTATTCCGAAATGAAACTCTGAATTCCAGTATTTTTCTTCTCATCGCTAGCTCATTGGTTGGCTTTTTGCATATAATTTTATGCCTTTGCTTTTTTAAATCTAGGTGAATTCGAGCTCTTACCATTCTGTGGTCACTGCTTCGAATCTTGCCAACTACTACTACATCCTGCACAATGCCTGCTTGTGTGTACAGAATAAAGTCTACAGATGACTCTAAGTAATCGGCAATTAGTAAACGAAACTATTCCCTTTGCAATGCTTGGTTTCGGGCTTGTATTCTGCACCCATGTTCACCTCTCAGTAAGCAGAACTACTGTTAAATGGAACATATTTTCCCCGTCCCTTCACATTCTGTTTACCGATAGTCTACTGTGTTTCATTTTTAGTTTCGCCATTAGGACTACGCCACATCCACCTATGGTTAGCCCATTTTCTGTTGAAGGTATCCTAGATCACTAAATTATTACGTTCTGTGAATTCTACCAATAATTTCCCAGTCATTTCTACAGCCGATGCTGTGTTCTCACCCTGCATGGTCTCTGGCCTTATTCTTGCCTACTTTGGCATTAAAGTTGCGCATTAGTATAGTATACTGTGTCTTCAGTTCATTAAGTCCTGGCTTAACGTCTTTGTTGAAGCGTTCAACCAAATGATCATGGCTTGATGTAGGCGTGTAGGCCTGTGTCACCTTTATCGTGTACCTTTTGTTAAACTTGTAAATTACGATACTTTCCACCTTCTCACTGACGCTATAGTATTCCTCTATGTTGCCAGTGATATTCTTGTGCATAAGAAACCCCACCCAGAGTTCTTTTCTGTCAACTAATTTACGGTAGTCCTATGCGACCGTAGATTAGTTGACAGAAAAGCATTGTATAAGCCTCTCTTGTCCCCCGAATTGCTGATCCCTATTATATCCCATTTATTACCCTCTAATTCCTCGAATAGAGTAGCTGTGCTTGCCTCACTAGATGGCATTCTAGCGTTGAAGGTAGCCAAGTTCACATTCCAATGTCGGCCCGTCCGGACCCAGAGATTCTTGGCACCCTCTGCTGCGTCGCAGGTCTGACCGCCACCTTGGTCAGTTGCTCCACAGCGGCTGGGGACTGAGGGCAGAGGTTTAATTGGTGTGTTCATGTTGGACGATCCTCAAAGTGGCCTGAGTGCCATGCGCTAGTGCAATGTAAAAAATCAAGAACGGCATTCTTGAACAACTGGAATGAAGCAGCGCAGTCTGCACCACTATAGTCATTTAGTGACCATGGTTCTGTCCACCAAAAATCCGGCATGCGCTCTTTGTTCTGACTTGATTCAAATGTGTTCAACGTCACAAAGTCTAAACATGGTGGAAATTGTCGAAGTTAAAAAGCTTTGAACTGTGGTCATCACATTGGCATAAAACTTACCTGCTACAATACAATAGACAGTCAGCTATTTTACCGACGAGAGAACTATTGTCGCTTGCATGTGGTGAAGCTTGTGGTGGCGGTACCTAATTAGGGATGGATGCATAGCTCGTATCAAGCTAATTTAATGTAGGAGTCTTGTGCCATGATAACATTGTGAACGCTGTTGCAGGATGCTGATCGTTGCTGCTTTTAGACTGCTGTTATGCAAAATAAGTGCAGGATTTCTGTATTTGTAAAGAAAATGAATTCTTACTGATGTTGCAAATATTGTTTATTTTTTTATACTTTGATAATTCTGCATTCATTTAATTTTGACATTTCTTTCAGTCTTGGGAAATATTGATCAACGAGCTTTTACTGTAATGCTGGTATCATAGATGGGCATGTGCACTTGCATATAATATTATGAGATGTGGAAACAGTTGAAGCCAGTGTTTTATTTTTTTGTTTTGTTTTGCCTTGTATGAAAACAAGTGGATAAATGTTCAGACATAAGAAGCCAAGTGATATTCCTGCCGGGTTTGCTTTTTTGTCATTACACAATATGTACCCCTTGTTATTGTTTTAATACACTTAACAAAGACAGCACTTTATATATATATAAATTAAAGAAAGTAGTGCTTGAATAATATGTTTTTGTTTTTCTTCTAGGCTTTCTGCTCAGCCAAAGCTGGTTACCATGACAACTGGAATGATAAATTCTGTAAGTGCTATTTTTACTGTATTGTGTCCATTCAGTCAGCAACTGTTGCAGTGATGTGTGGGATGTATAATAGCATAGCACACAAAAAAGCCAGACCCTAAGGGACAGACCACCACAATTCTTCTTTTTGTATTCATGAACAAGTACTATCAATATAGGGTGTAGGCAGAAATTTAGAGGTGGTGCACATTCTTGAAATGATCATTTTTCGCTCTGTATGCCATGCCAAAAAAAAAACATTTCAGAGGGGGCACGGGCCCAGTGTACCACCTCCTGTCTGCAGGGGTGGCACACTGGGCCCTCGACGATATTCGAGAACTCGACGATATTCAAGAACTTTTACACAAATATACACCAAAAGGGCTGTGTGTACAAGAGACACACCTGAGACCGAAACATGTAAACTTTCTACGTCATTATGCCAAGTTTCGAAAGGACCGGAATGATGCAGTCGCGTCATCCGGTGGTGTTGCCATTGTTGTGGATCCAGGAACTGCCTGTACACATTTACCACTTCAGACGTCTCTTGAGGCAGTAGCCGTCCAAGCCGTTGTCTTGAATAAACTGGTCACGATTTGCTCTATTTATATACCTCCTCAGCACCAACTTCGTAAACAAGAATTCCAGGCATTAATTGATGAAGTTCCAGAACCGTTCCAGAACCGTCTCCAAGTTCTCCTTGGAGATTTTAACGCACATAGCAGTATGTGGGGTGACTCGCGCTGCGATGCGCGAGGTCGTCTGTTTGAACAGTTTCTTTTCTCCTTTGGCGCGTGTCTCCTCAATAGGAAAGAGGCAACATATTATAGCCTCGCTAACCATACCTACTCGTCAATCGACCTAAGCATTGTATCTCCATCGCTTCTTCCACTACTTCACTGGAAAGTTAATAATAATCCTTTTGGAAGTGACCACTATCCCGTAGTTCTGAACTCAGCAGTACCAAATGAAAGTCTCCACAGGTTCCCAAATGGCTGATGGAAAAAGCCGATTGGGACCAGTTTTACAAGGCTGCTAGCTTAAGTTGGACTGACATATGCGGTTCTGGCGTAGATGCAGCTAAGTGCATTCCGCTAACATCCGGACTGGGCAGGAAACGACAAGTCCCCTGGTGGAACAGCGAATGCCGAAACGCTCGCACACAACAAAACAAAGCGCGGAGACTGCTTCGAAACTCACCGACCGCTGAAAGTCTTGTCAGTTTTAAAATCATCAAGTCCCAGGCCAGGAAGGAGAGCTGGCAGAGGTTTTTATCAGGAATCAATACATATACACATGAAGCAAGAGTCTGGAGAATGGTCAGTAGAATAGTAGGACGAGAACCACACCCTCTTCCTCTAGTAAGCACACAAGGCGATGGTTTGGAAGACCAAGTGAACTCCCTTGGTGCACACTTTGAACAGGTCTCCAGTTCGTGCCACTACAGTCCAGCGTTTCAACGATACAAAGCAAGAATAGAAAAACAGAAAATAGAACGCAAATGCACAAACAACCGGGCATACAATGAACCTTTTGTCATAGCTGAGTTACAAGCATCATTAAACTGCTGTAACAAAACCGCCCCAGGCTCTGACCGTATATTATACGTAATGCTCAAACGTCTGCCTCCTGAAACCCAAAAAGCTCTCCTTTCTTTGCATAATACTGTTTGGTTTTCCGGTGAGATTCCTTCCACCTGGAAAGAAGAAAACCAATATTTTGATTCTTAAGCAGGTCAAGGACCCATTTTTAGCATCAAGCTACAGGCCCATAGCATTGACAAGTTGCCTATGCAAGGTTTTTGAAAAATGCTGAACAGACGATTGATGCAGTTCCTTGAAACAAATAGCCTGCTTGACCCATACCAGTGCGGGTTCCGAGAGGCTAAGTCCACTACTGACCACCTTGTCTGTATCGAGGCACAAATTTGTGATGATTTCATTCATAAACAATTCTTTTTGTCAGTGTTCCTCGATAAGGAGAAGGCCTATGACACTACGTGGCGCTTTGGCATACTCCGAGACCTGTCACACCTAGGTGTTCGAGGCAGAATGTTGAAAATAATCGAAAGCTACCTGTCTAATCGGACGTTCCGTGTTCGAGTGGGCCCTGTGTTGTCCCGTACATTTGTTCAAGAAACAGGAGTGCCGCAAGGAGGGGTATTGAGTTGTACACTTTTTATAAGGAAAATGAACTCTTTGCGCCTCGCTATCCCACAAAATATGTTTTACTGTACATATGTTGACGATGTGCAGGTCGGCTTTAAGTCCTGTAACCTCTCAGTGTATGAACGTCAGGTTCAACTAGGTTTGAACAAGGTTTCTCAACGGGCAGATGAAAATGGTTTTAAACTGAACACGCAAAAGAGTACCTGCATCTTGTTCTGCCGAAAGAGGGGCGTTCATCCCGATTCCGAGATTGACCTGCATGGTCAACGTCTCTTTGTGAAGACAGAGTATAAATTTCTGGGCCTAATATCAGACACAAAACTAACCATCCCATACATCAAGTATTTAAAAGACAGATTTTTAAAAACTATGATTATTTTAAAAGTGCTATCACGAACTACGTGCGGCAGTGACAGGAAATGTCTGATGAATTTATATAAAAGCCTCGTACGCACGCGCCTAGATTACGGTGCTATAACCTATCAGTCTGCGACACCATCAGCCTTAAAGATTCTCGACCCTGTCCATCATCTAGGCATACGCCTCTCTACGGGTGCTTCTCGAACTAGCCCCGTAGAAAATCTGTACGTAGAATCAAATGAATCATCGCTCCACCTGCAGAGATGTTACCTGTCTTTTACATACTATTTCAAGGTTAACGCTAATAAGGAACATCCCGCTCACTCCACATTTAATGATCTGTCCAACTGTACGTTGTTCAACAACCATCCTTCGCTGAGACAGCCATACACGCTTTGTGTCAGGAGGCTCACTGAGGAAACAGCTATGCAACTTTTAGAACAACGTTTGATGGCTCCAACAGTATATTTGCCATCATGGAAGTGGCAAGTCATAGACTGCGATCTATCTTTCATGGAAGTCACTAAACACGCACCTACTGTACATATCCGCATGCACTTCCTCGAACTCCAACTCAAGTACACCTGCCCAGAATTTTTCACAGATGCTTCGAAGTCTCAAACTGGTGTGTCCTATGCAGCTGTTGGCCCATCTTTCTCCAACTCCGGTATTTTGCACTCCGAAACAAGCATCTTCACAGCAGAGGCTAACGCGGTATTTCTGGCTGTCAAGCATATTAAACTGCAACTACAACTCGCGGTAATATACACAGATTCGCTGAGCGTAGTGGTGGCTCTGAAAACTCTGCGAAAACATAAAAATCCTGTCTTGGGGTCCTTGTACTCTCTGTTATGCACGATCTACGCTCTTAAACGGCATGTTGTAGTCTGCTGGGTGCCGGGGCACCGTGAAATCGCTGGAAACTTGTTGGCCGATCAGCTGGCCGCATCTGCCCAAGACAACACTGGCTTCATCTGAAACCATTTCTAAGACCGGCGCTCAGGTCGTGCTGGCAGCGCCTATGGGATCGGCAGACAGAAAACAAACTGCATGTTGTCAAACCGAAACTTGGAAATTGGCCAACACTATACAGATCACGCTACACACAAGTCAGACTTACAAGGTTACAGATAGGACACACACACTCGACACATTCATACCTTTTGTCTGGTGGCGATGCACCATTGTGTGAGAGATGTGGAGAACCGCTCACGGTTCTCCACATCCTTGTCCAGTGCAATGATTTAGATTCTCTGAGAAAAAAGCACTTTTTATATCCCTTCCGACAACAGATACCCTTGCACCCATCATTGTTAATCGGTAGAGAACCCTTTTTTTCCTCATAAATCATTGCCGGCGTTTTTAACAGATGTACATACTTTTAATGTCATATATTCAGGCGCTTCGTAGCACGATCTCTGAAGAGAGATCGCTGCCGCGGTGGCTGCAACTCCGTCACTGTCCCACTATCACGACGTCTCGTCATTTCGTATTATTGCACATAGTTCACGTCAATGTCATGGTTTTAATGCTTCTATGTTTTTACCCGCGTTAGCGCGAGGAATTTTAAGGCCCTTTTACAGCCACGCATCATAACATTGTTCATATCTCTAGTCTATAGAAATGGCGCTCGTTGGCCTTCAATTCGCTTTTGCGCCATTGAAAACCACTCATCATCATCAATGCATTTTACTTGCCGACAATCAGCTCAGACCGCACGCAACGAAGCGCCACTGCGAGTATTTGTATATGCGCTGCCGACTGCCTATCCACACTTCCGCAAAGACGGTGGTGCCACCTATAGCCCAATCTTGTCGCCAATAGCAACAGCACACGAAACATTTTCTGTCTTGAAGTTGTGTCCTCCTGCTGATAGATATCCGGTACCATTGCCAGACCAATGGCCGTGCGGCGCTGTTACTTTTATCTGGTAGAATGCACCTTGCAAGTGAGCTGAGAAGTTGTATTCTAAATCTAACCTCACGTGAAGAAAAAAAGGGGCAGCTAATAAAAAGTTTGAAATTCCCTAGCTTCTTGCAAACACTTTTTGTGTCTATATATGTATCTATTTATCTATACTTAGCCGTTTAGGTCTGGGTGCTCTCATGATCACCCTTAACTTGGCGTGAACCCAAATTAATACGTGAGGGTAAAATGGTTTGACGAATGTGACGTGCTGGTCAAGACATGAATAATGTTGCAATCCTGTTGCATACATTGTCAAACGCTTTCCTCCAGACAGTGGCACATACCTCTGGGTGAATGTGTGTCACCTGCATATGGGTATGTGCCACAGGTGAGTGACATTTAGTATCAATCCAGGACGGCGATAGCACACAAGGGTAATTTTAACATGTGGGCGTTAAGAAAAAGTTGACATCGTCAGTGTTGATCCAACGAATGCAAAGAATAAATGTAAGAGTTCTAGCAGGAAATAAACCCCAGTATTGTGCATGACAATTAAGTATTCTACCACGGAGCCACACCAGGTTTTAGAACTACTTTTCAAATAGACCCTAACGTTCATTAAACGTCAGTTGTGGTGGAAGTGCTGGCTATCCAATTTTATAAACATTTCATATGTATTCCTATGATACAGTCGTCACGTCAGGTTAATGTCCATTGTAGTCAGGTTCCATCTGTTGAAGTTCATTTATGTAGCAGTGTCCAGGGCTACCAATCTCGTCAGTACAGTCAACTGCTGATTTTTCGGACATGCCCGATAATTGGGCCATCTTCGCGGCACTGGCACGAGCCCCATAGGATCAATGTATAAGGAAGTCTGAAATTTCGGACGCTCGAACCCCCCCCCCCCCCCCCCCGGAGTACAATTTTCTGGACTTTTTGACGCGACAGAAGGTCGGAAACCACCACTGACCTCCAGTGGAAACCACAACAACTGCATCACACGCGATTACGATCGCATAAATGAGCGCGCTGGTCTACTGTGGCGGCATCTGTTGCTTGGATTCGTTGATCGTTAACGGAAAAACACACACGGCCTCCGAGATTCCTAACACTGGCTGTGTTTATCCCGCAAGGGTGCTTCGCTGACAATCGAAACTATCCACCCGAAAATATTTTAGCGCCAATAAAGTTCCTTTTACTTTAGCGCTTGTGCTCGTGCGTGCCACTCTGGCTTCCCGTGCAGCGCTTTCGCGAAGCGTTTCACCACTCTGAACTAGAACTAACCGTCACACACCGATTTGGTCTGGCCACGCTGGCTATCTTGAATGTTTACCAGCGCCACCTCCAGAGTACCCGAGGCACCGTCGCCTGCCGTCGTGCTGTTTTGTTTACGCAGCCCACATGGTGTTTGGCCAGCCTAGTGCATGGTTGTGCAATCGTGTGAAGTGTGCTCTGCAACGCTAAGCCTAGGTGCTTCGACACTCGTCAGCAAACTCCTTTGTTCACATCGTGAGGATTTCGCTTGCCTGCGATGGCCCCCACTGTGCCTTTGTTGTCCTCAAGAGTTGTTTCCGTGGGCTTTCATGCCCACGGAAATAACTTTTGAGCGGTTCGTCGACGCTGACAACGAGCTCGACTTTTGCCCAGAGCTAATTGACAACGAAATAGTCAGTCAGGTTATGGCGGATTCAGATAACTCCGATGTCGAAAAAGAGGAACCAACGTCTGCGCCGCCTACGACCGCTGAATTGATGCGAACATTGATGATTCTGTCATCGGTGTACAGTGATGACATGACCCTTGCTCATATCGAGGCGAATGTGATCACATGCAAGCGGAACGCCGTTCAAACAAGGATCAACAAGTTTTTCAAGCCACTGCAGCTCTAACACCGGCTGCCCTGACGGCACCCGCTGTCGACGGCATGCATATATTTAACGGCTCTTTTCAGAGCCACCCCACTGATGCTTTTGCAGAGTTCCGGAAGTCTGGTACTTCAATCTTGACCCTCTTGATCCGAGAAATATCAATGAAATGGTGTGTTTTTTGCTTGCATAGAGAAATATTAGCAAATTGGTGCATTTTTTTGCTTGCATTCATTTTCTCAGACTGCCTGAATTTTCGGACGCTTTTTCGCTCTCTAGATGGTCCGAAAAATCGGCAGTTGACTGTACCAGCACTTCATAGCAGCTTATTGCTTCTTGTGTTACTAACAGTTATGCTCCTGTTGGCATCACTGCACAAGTGCAACCAAGTGGTTATATAGACATTTACAACTGTTCAACATATGCCTGTGCGTGCAACATTTGTGCATATATTTAGCCTCATTTAATCACCTGTTACATAAAAAATTACAACATGGTCACCTTCCATTTCGCATGCTTCACATAACATCAATTTCCAAGGTACGTGGTAATTTTTTTTGCCTTTTTCTGTGTCTTTCAAAACTCTGCTTTAGCCACCTTCACCACAGTGCACTGATGTCTTGTGAAAAAACATACTAAGATATAGAAAAGGCTGTTAGTACTACTCATGGCCCACTGGACGCAGCACATTTTGTTCCTCAATTTTTCATCCATGTCCGCGGCATAATTAATCATTTGCAGCTGTGCAGGTTACTTCAGCAGCCCTCCTAAACAATAAATAAAACCATCCACTAGATTTTTCTCCTGCAACCTCACTCGTGACTGCCTTACGAATCTCCCATATTTTAAGGTCGCCAGGTTTGCAGATCTACATTTGAACTTGCACACTCTGTGAAAGGATTCGACAGGCACTGCAAATGCTAATCTGAATTTCATCATTGCTTGCACTGTGGGTGGTGGTTCAAAGTACTGTTTTTATTCAAATAGTAGTGCTTATGGGCTCTGTGCACAATTTAGGTGATGTTGATTGGTATGTACATTGTCATTCTTTATGAAAGGGAACATACGAGAGCACGGCTTGTGCTTTTTGGTGGCTAGCTACTGTGCCATCAGCTGGGAACTTGAAAAGGCATGTCTGCTTTTGGAATTATCTATTCACAAAGTAATGAGTCATGGCCATTAGATAAGTGCTGCTAGATTACGCTCCCACTTTGGCCTCGCGATGGGTGATGCCGCCAAAAGTGGACATGTTTTCCTTAGCTGTCGCTTCATAGTATACCTAGGGCAGCCGCCGCAGAGGGCATGTCATGCACTCACGTGATGATTGATTGATTGATTGATTGCCCCTTTTATTCTGGTGTAACCCACCATGGGGGATTGGCGCTGGGACGAGTGGTGCCTTGCTATATAGAATATTGTAAATAATCTATATTGAATTTATAATTGGTGGAGCCGTGCTGGGTACAGTACCTATACCTTCCCGCTACCATCCTGGAACTCCGTTCTCGACGGCTGCCTTCTGCTACACCGGACGCCGATCAGCAGACGCTTCCATCTCCTCCGGCCACCTGTCCAGACAATGTTCCTCAGCGGGAGCCTCCAATCTTCAGCGGAACAAATGACACTGACGTTGAAGATTGGCTCTCGACTTTCGAACGGGTGAGCGCTTTAAACAGATGGACGGACGCCGACAAGTTGACACGCGTATTGTTCTACCTCGCGGGTGTAGCAAGCCTTTGGCTTAGAAACCACGAGACAGACGTCCGAACGTGGCTGCGATTCAAAACGTCGATTGTAGCAGTCTTCGATCGACCTACCGTCCGAAAACTTTGTACCGAGCAGCGTTTACGCACACGCGCACAAGAAACGGGTGAAACCTTTACTAGTTACATAGAAGACATCGTCGATTTGTGCAAACGCGTGAGCGCCGCAATGATGGAAGCTGGAAAATGTTAGCACATCCTCAAAGAGATTGACGACGACGCTTTTCAAATGCTCTTAGAGAAAAGCCCGACCACGGTTAACGACGTAATTAGCCTGTGCCAAAGTTACGATGAATTGCGGAAGCAGCGAGTTCTGACAGGACGTCCTCCAGCGCACGATTTGGCATCACTGTGTAGTGTGATCAATGGTTATGACCAAGCATCACTAATAGCCAAAATAAAAGCATTTGTCCGCGAAGAAGTCGCATGACAGCTTTCCTTGGTGCCCTTCACCCCAGAACCAACCACAACTTTACCGTCATTCAAGGAGAGGTCGCCGAGGCCCTACCAGCTGCTCGTGAGCATAATCTTGTGGCTGCTCCTCTCACCTACGCCGCGGCTGCAGCCATGACAACTCGCAAGGCGCCTACGCCTCCGTTCCAGCCTCGCGCGAGCTATCCCCCAGCTCCAGTTTACTGGACTAGCACTAACACCACCAACCCAAGGCGCACCCTTGACAATCGCCCGATATGTTACGCATGTCGATACCCCGGACACGTCGCAAGGTATTGCCGCCGCCGGACGTATATCACCGATGAAAACCGCCGTGAGCATTTCTTCCCGCTTGACTCCAACGCGCAATATGGTTCCTCCACTCCAATGCCAGCCCGCTACCAGGATGACCACCGCCCTCGTTCGGGACGTCTTCGCTCGCCCTCTCCATGCCACCGCTCGCGTTCTCGTATGCGTCGACGGCCTGCGCCTAACGAGGAAGAAAACTAGACGACGCAGTTCCTGAGGCAAGAACTGCGCAAGTTTCGGTTTGCCCAAGTCCTCATTTGTCACCTACCAATGTAATTGATGTGTTCGTCGAAAATATCCATACTGTCGCTCTTGTAGATACCGGTGCAGCTGTTTCTGTTATCGATGCTGCTGCCTCTGCACCGGAGTGCTTCCTCTTCTTTACAATATGTTCATAATGTCAAAATGTTACACAATAGTTAGATGCTCATGTGTTCTCTTTCATAAACGACGGAGTGTACACATTTTTGATTTCTAAAAGTGAGCCTCCCTTGTTATACTGCTCTAAATTTGGGATTTCGTTATTCAAAATCGACTTTTTTTCTCGTAACCTGCTCCAAATTTGAATTTTTGTGCTCAACACCAGAAATTGCTCCAAATCTTTTTTTAGCTGTTGCACCACTGCATCTGCAAAATGTATCACATACACAGGCCTGTGAGAATAAAAGTAAAAGAAGAAGCTTTATTTTGAAGATTCCAATTAAACACGTACACATTGGAAAAGAGAATAACTGGTATACAAAACGCTAAGCTAAATACCCAGTAACCCTTGAACCAGCAACAGATATATGTAAACTGAATCTGTTGAACTTTACAAAGTAGATAGAACTGATATGCCAATATAGAAAACTCCCAATTGCATGAAAAGTGATGGATAGGACTTTCCGAAATTGGCATATACAGCATGACACTTTCACACAAGTTTTGAAGTACAGTCGAACCCACCTGTAATGAACCCAGCAACAGCTGCGTTTCGGGTATGACGAAAGTTTGTCTGGTCAGGCAAAATGATAAAGTTTTAATTACTGGCCGAGGATGGGATGCTGTGCTCATTCTAAAACAAATATTCTGGCTGCGTGCGATTGTTTGAAGATGACATTTTTATAACACACTTGAGATGGACCTTTGATCCTTGACCAGTTGTGTGTGGCCAAAACGCTTGTATTCAGGAAGGATACAAATCCCTGTCCAAGTTGAAATGAAAGACTAACAGAGTTGCTTTGGAACCTGTACGGATTCCTTGGACATGTGCTTTACACTGTGTGTCTCAGTTACACCAGAGGCTCAAGGAATTGGTGCGGGCTCTTAAACACCTCCACTGCAACTTGTTCATTACCTTAAGGTGTACTCACCTCGGAAAGGTTCATAGAGTTCCAAAAGTTATGTTACATAGGCTTGGAAAAGTAAAATAAGTCTTTGAAATGATCCTGTCACCTAAATTTTATTTAAAGTGCCATTCATGCTTGAAAATTTTCAGCCGACAAGCGCAATGCGTACATGGGGTGTTCACGATCACGTCTGCTGAAATTTGCAACGCTACGCACGGTGGAAATAGGTCAAATTTCAAAGTGAACGCTACTCTCCCTCCCTTTCACGGGCGCGTGCCCAGAGAATATGGGCATGGTGTACACGTAGGAATCGCCCTGCGTACACGGGCCTACTGTTACGTTGGTCCTCTACGTAGACAACTTTGCCAACAGTAGCACGTGACATGGCAAAAATGATTTAACACAACATGTGTTGTTGTTTGAATAGATGAATAAAACTTGATACAAATAATCAGATGCAATAAGGAAATGTGCGCGTCTTTTCCATTTCCCTCTACCCGTGAATTGCAATGAGATGCGAAGCTAATGTGCTTGCCTTTCGCATGCGTTCGTGTCCCCGTGGTTGGTGGTTCAAGCAGACAGCTGTTCTGGAAAAGAAATTAATGGTCCTGCACGTTCGAGCACTCATTATGCTCATCTATTCTACTGCGTTTAATCCAGCGTTTCCAAACCACCCTGCAGAAACAGGCAGTAGACCACAAAATAACGCTGGTCAACAAAAGAACACCGCTCTCGTGTGCTTGGGGTTGGGCTTGTTCGGGCACGTCATGCGCATATGATGTCTGGGTCGGATGCCGGACGGGGTAGGCGAGAGATTTGGCTTACAAGGGCTTCAAGTTTGCCTCCCCGCATCTTCCTTTCACGCTGCTTCAAAAAAAAAAACGGTTTTCTCAGCTTGTAATGATCCGATCGAAAAACTTTTTGTGGCATATTGTTCTTCATTGGACATACAACTACTTTCACGGTCTAACTAAAATTTGTTAAGGGGGCCTGGTGAATGGCCGTTTAAAGAGTGCAGTGTAGTAAGAATGACTTTAGTACTGAAGCTTTTTCTTTTTTTTTCTCTCTCTCTTTCAGCTAAGCCTTTTAGATGAACCAAGCTTGGCACTGCAGCATTACCATGGTAAGGATAAAACTTGATTTTATTAGACGTTTCATTTCTTGTAAAAAGGAGTGCCACAATTTGCATACAAAGGCTGTGAACTACCCATCATTAAGAGACCACCTTAATTTTGGCAGTCAGATTTATCTTTTGTTCTTTAGCGAGCTTTGGGGTAATTATTGCTTGGATGGCTGCTTTACATGTTGTGTTAGGTTCGGAATGCCTGCGCAGCCTTTCAATTACCCACTTTCTTTTTTTCTATGCATTGGAGTTGTGTATGGCTCATGAACATCGTTCTAACAGTGTTCAACTGTCGTTTCCAAATGAACTCCTTTCATGCTTTTTCTGTTGAAACACATGTGCCTCGCCAACGGAGGCTGAGAAACCCAGCAACTACTGTTGCTCATGATTAGCTCACTTATAATAGAGCAGTTACTCTAAATAGGCATTGTTCTCATGCTCTGGACTAGCAGGAATTTTTTTGTCACCTAGGAAGCATTTTGCTGTCTCACTGCCAATTAGTGGATGTCTTTTCTCCCTTTCGTAACTTTTCCTCCACCTTGCGGAACTCCACAGAACTGGTTTGCCGTATGCTGCGACGTAATGCAGCTTTGTTGTGCAGTTACTAGTTACTCTCTGGCTTACTGTACTGCTTAACAAATTGAAGATGCTCATAGTCATTTCTTATATGACTTTTGGTGCGTTTCTTTAGTTCTAGGTCCCCAAAATTGAAGGTTGGCAAGCACCAAGCGTTTATCCAGAATTTCAGTTATGGGGGTGACTGCCGGAACTCAACAGCTTGGGGATGACAGCCTCCCTTTAACGGGGCTGTGCTACGCTTTCTTGACCATGGTCAGGAAACTTTGCCGATCTCTAGTCGAGCCTCTAGAGAACATGCGAGGGAAACATTATAGCACAGCACGTACTGTAGAATCGACAATTAATTCTCGTTCAGGTAGAAATTACCCCCTCTTCACTCGACACATAATGCCATAAAGCCAAAGTTTGCGACTATTGACTAATTTAAGCACCGGGCGCTACATAGTTACTGCGGCCACTGTGAGATGCCGTGTTGTACCCTCGCATTTGCTTGCGATCACACTGAAGTAAAGCTGCATGTTCTAAGAAAACAAACACACAAAAAAACGAAATGCAAACTGCTCAAGATCATGGCGTGCACTGACCCTGTTACCTCCCCTACCCCTGCTTGGCTTTCAACGCTTATGCAGGTCCAAAAAGGAGAGAAAGTGCGACAAATACTTGTGATTCCACCAGAAAATGACAGATCCTGAACATTTTTGCGGCAATTGCTTTGTGAGGCAATAAACCGCTTGAATGAAGCCTTTTGATAATTATGTGGAAAACAGTTGCAAGGTCTCTTAAGGAGGGGAGGAAGGTATGTTGGTGTGGAATAATTTTTAGTGGTGTGTTAAGTTAATCCTGGACGGGGGGAGTGAGTTTTGAAGTGTGTATGGGGGGGTGTTAATCCTCGGCACTGATTATATTATAGTGGACTGTCTGGTTTCTTTTTGTGTAAAAGGGATACTATGTGGTAGGTCCTACAACGGTTTTCCTGTGTGTCTTGCATCCACGAGATGCAAAAATTTAAGGGTTGTGTGAGCTATAGAAAATTTGATGCATGTCTTTCACTAAAGTGAAGGCAGGAAACTCTGACGTGTAATTATTGTAGGGATGACGATATGCTTGTTTACATACTGGACCCTGCACTTATCTAGGTAACAGCTTTGTGGTTAGTACATTGCTGAAGTGGATTTAGAATAGGTCTCTCATTATGATCAGTATCATCGTTTTTTTTCTTTTAACTGTGTTCTGCTGTAGCTTTTGCATGCCCCTCTGTAGTTTCAATTAAAAATTCAATATGTATTTTGTGTTTCTTGAACAGAGAAGAAAGCTGTAGGCCGCTTCTACCTGCGTGACACCATTGTGACCTTTTGCTCTGACGAGACCCATGAGCTGCGACCAGCACAGAACATGAAAATGGCATCGTCCGACACCCTGTTTGAGATAGTGTGCTCATTTCTGAACACCTGGAAGCCTTGTACCATTTACTATGGCATCACCTAAGAGCGCTTAGTGCGTGGTGTAGTGCTGAATCAGAAGGAGCAAGACGTGGTGCGTCTGGGTATTGATAAAGTGGAACGCACCCTGCGACCACGTCCCATGCCTCAAAGCATCGCCGTGGAGTTTGTGCCAGTTTTACGCACCCCCAACGACTCGCGGGAGGCTGCCTCTCTTTTTGTTGTCGAAGTGATTGTGCGTGGGGCTCCTGACACGCTGTACATCACTTCGAGCAATGGTTGCTACTTGCGTGATAAGGCCATGTACCACGCCACCACACAAGAAGTACGTGCCTGGGTTGTTCAGCAGAAGGAGGCTCATCACTTACGCTCGGCTCCGAGTCCTATAAGCCCGGCTGGTTTAAGCAAATTGTTGCTCTACTCTCCATACAGAGTTGTGTATTGAGTTGGCTCCTTGTTACAAAGAGAATGTAACTTCTCTACGTCTCTCTAGTCAAGTTTAGGCACCCTGTGCTGCAGTGAACCTTGGGGTCAATAGTTGTATTTTCTATGGCCAGTACTCTTTTACATCACCTCTGTTTGTTTAGCCTGTGAGATCCAGTGTAATAATATAAAGACTACATGCATGTATGTTGGAGACACGATTACTTATTTTTTGCAGTTTCTCAGCTATTTTGCTGTTTTCTATCTTTGTATGCACATTCTCGGAGATTTAGAATGTGTACTTTTCTACTAAGGCTTTGACAGCAGGCCTGAAAAGTTCACTATGAATGTGTAGGTGCCATCTTGCATGCCTTGTGCATGTATTAAAAGCAATGTAAATTTCTCGGACAAAAATAAAAAGACGAGGTTTATTTTTAACCATAAAGTTTGACGCAGCTGTTAGCAAAAACCTCTTATTTTTTTATTTATGAGAGGGGGCTTATGGTCCTACTATACTGTTTCCACCATAAAATTAACTTCCTGCCTTTTAAAAGGGGCCTTGTAACACTTACACTGTTCAATGCTCATTAATAAAATGTTAATTGACTGAGATTGGGGACACAAAAGGGCATAAGCACACTTGTAGCTTCTCTGTGTGTCCTCTGGGTCAGAATTGACCACGATTGCAGAAGTGATGATAAAATTTAGCATTACTTTTCATGATAGTTATGAACAATTCATTGCATTAAGTAAACAAACTGTGGAAGCTCAACTGTATGGTCAGCAATTTTTTTGTAAACCAAAGAATTTTTATAACATAACTACCAATGATAACTAGTGCTTGTGCCATGGCAAACTCGGCAAAGTCTGTACTGTCTGTATATAACAGTCGGCACAAGAGCAAATGATACAGGTTTCAACCACAGTGTAAAGAAATAATCAACATTAGAAAGGAGCGTCCCACAAACTTAAAAAAAGGGCCAAAATTGGCAAAATTTCAGAAGTATAGCCATTCTTACAGAAATTGTTATTGCCCTTGCTTGCAGCAAGTCTTTCGCTATACCTTTTCAGATATGCGAAAATTGCCACATGGAATTCTTTACTCAACATCCTCACATCCTCCTTTATAACTGATGTCTGTAATAAGCATTAATTTTCTGACAAGCTGAAATGTTCATGCCTCAACTTTTGCTATGATATTGTAGTTCTTCTAAAAGCTGCTAGTCAATCTATAGAGGCCACAAATGTCTTCTATGATAAAGGGAGGGACGCTATTTTTTTAAACTCTGCAAATTCAAATACCGTATTTACTCGCGTAATCCTCGCACTCGCACAATTCTCGCACCCCCCACATCGCCTAACAAAAATACGAGTTCTTTTTTTCCTCGAGTAATTATCGCACCCCCAAAAACTGCTGCAATAATGTCGTCTGCTCTTTTCAGCCACTGATGATGGTAACGCACGTCATCTGGCACCATCTCTTAAGCATCAAGCATACTGTTGCACAGAGATTCAATCCAACTCAAGCCAAGCAGAAGTGGCCAGTGCGCGTTGCGGCATGTTTTGTATGTTGCGTCGGTAACCTTGTCAAGTTATGAGGCGATACTGAAGCTGTACGGCTGCTTTCAAGCTGCAAGTGATAGATAATGCCCTAAAGAACGGCAACAGGGCCGCCGGTAGGCCTTTCGGAGTATACGAGTTTTGAGTTCGCTACTGGTGATGGCTGCTGAAAGCCACCAAGACGCGTTGGGCCTGCCGTGTGCCTAAAACTGGGATTGATGGTAAACTTTATTTCTTAAGAAGGAAACTGCGGATAATTCTGTTAAATAGCCATCAGCCCAATACTGACGTTCCACGCTTACGTTTTGAGGCCTCCTGCTGAGTGACGAACGCTACCGCTACGCCCACAACGTCTGCAAGGTTTGCGTATGGTATTCTAATTCTCGACTATTTGCTTCAACTTTTTGTGTCTTAATTAAATCTTGTATTGTGTTGAACCTCTCTTTTTATTGTTGAGGTAAGTTTTAATTAGTAGTTCTTAAATCTTGCTCTATCTTGCTGGTGTGAGCATCCCGATTTGCGGCCACTTTGTTTTCTTTTTCGCTCTGTACGTTTTCGTAGAAAGTTTTCCCCGCGTAATTCTAGCACCCCCCAACTTTTCATCGGTTTTCCGGCAAAAGAAGTGCGAGGATTATGCGAGTAAATACGGTATAGGTTTGTGCTCAGGAACTAATGGTTAGAATTTTCTTGTACTGTTTCAGATCATTATTTTAGATGGATGTTGCATTCACTATTGGTTACCTGCTGCTCACCAATCAATTGATCATTCGTTCATCATTTTATGTCCGCTATGTACTTTTTATGGGTGACCTGGCTAAGAGAGGCCTTGTTTTAATGTCTCAATATTATGAGGCTTACATACTTCCATTTGTCACCCGATTTGTATTTGTACAAACACTTGTGTGCTGCCAAAGTTCAACTTTTTGATAATTGCACTGTCATTTAGCTCAGTAGAGTGCTTCATCTCACAAGATATTTTTTTACCACACTCTTTTCTGCATTTTGCCATGTTTTCTCGTAAGCCTAAATGAGATCGCAGCTAATAATGACTTCATTGCTTGTGCAATTTTTCGGTCCTTCAGAAGTGCAGCTGGAATATTTCTCTTCTAGTCCAGAATCTCTCGCTTGTATTGTGCTTGATGCTATTTTTCTCATGTGCAACTGAATGCATCTTGAACGTCACAGGAGTTTATTGTTGTTGTATAGACATAGTCATAAGGTAAACTTAGATGGAGGGGGGGGGTATGTGCCACTAAATCTATGGCATCCTGTTACACGCCGCTTTAGTGTGCGTTGACTTGTAACCTCAATATTGTAACAGTTTGTATTTGCTCTCTTTCTAAGTTTTCTTTTGTAGTCTTCTCTTTTCTAACTGTATGAAAAGAACAGACCTTCATAAGGTATTTTTGCGCAAGACATGAAATATATTTTTTATTTTAGATCAGATGATGTTATATTTAAATAGCATGTGCAATATATACAGGGTGCCCCAGCTATCTTTAGCCAGAGTTTAAAAATAGGCCGACATACGCAATTACGATGTGACCGAATGCGATGCGACCGAAATAGATTTGTACGCCCACACGAACTGCAGCATGAAATCGTTAAACTTGATATCTGTACTCGCTAAAGATAAACTTTCGAGCACATCAAAAGTTGCTTTTTTATTCCTGCTTTGGCGGAATGGCGTCAAGAGCTCAGCCGCAAAAGCACGACCCTTTCAACTAACTTCTGAAGAAACAAAGGTGGGTCAAAAAATTCAATTATAAAGTTGTAGATCAGTTTCCAAAACATCCACTTAGACAGTTTTTAAGTTTATATTTGTTGATTATTAGTGTTTTTATGCTAACTACAAATGCCCGTGAAATACAAAAAAATACCACGTGACAAACCCACTGGCGCACCCATGCGTGCCGTGTTTCTGATGCTTCCTAACATTCCGCCTACGATTGATACGCTTCCTTTGCACCGGTTCATGGCAGTGGTAAGCAGTCTTAGCGGTTATTGCTCTTGTGGCCGATAGCGAAATGTGTTTGTCGCAAAGCCACCATCATCCTTGCGGCCCTGCACAATCAGACAAATGCTATGGTCGTTCGTACATGAATCGTTAGGGAGCACTAGAACCATCGGGCGCACTTGGACACAAGCGGGCCTGCCACATGGTATCTTTTTGAATTTCGTGGGCATGTGTAGTTAGTTGAAAAACACTAAAAATTAACAGATATGAAGCTCGAAGCTGTCTAATTAGACGCTTTGTAAACCTACAAACAACTTTCTCATTGGAATGTGCGGCCCATTCTTGTTGCCCAAAAAGTAAGTTTCTAATATTTACCTGATTAGGCAATTGATCGGAACACAAACAATAGTCTGAAACACTCCAGGCAATTATCAGCAACATGCATTTGATCGCATCGTCATTGCGTGCGTCGGCATATTTTTAAACTCTGGCTAAAGATAGCTGGGGCACCCTGTATATTCCCAGTGTTCTTGCCGAATACATTTTGTAAGGAACAGTGGCACAGGTGGGAATATTTTTTTTGGGGGGGGGGTGCATGCCCTTCACCCAGAGTTGAGGCTGGGCTGGCATATTTGCAGAGTGTTTTGTTTCAATCTCGGTGGTTTGTTAAATGAAAATATTGGGAGTGGCATGTGCCCGTTATGCCACTCCCTGACTGTTAGGCTTCAGGTAGGTCATTCATAGGAAAGGGCGTGATAAGTTTAATACCCTATTTTAGTAGTCATTGCTTTTCAGTATTAAGAAAAAGTTTTCCTGTTAGTGACAATCAATGTAAAAAAATAATATAACCCAGAGTGTATGTTATCCCTCTTTTAGTGGTACCCTGTTGTACTTGTTTGAAGTGCTGTGATATTGAATTAAACCTGTGTATAGTAATCATTTTAAAAGTAAATAAAGCATTTCTAAGTATATGCCTTTGCCTACCTTATGAGAACAGAATGTTCGCAAGTTACACTATAACAGGAGTGGAACAGCTGCATCACTTGCGCAATAGTGCGCCAAACTTGTTTACCTGTGCCCCTGGGCCGTACCCAGAAATTTTTTCTGAGGGTGCTTATGTGTGGAACGGCAAACCTCAACTGGTGGTTGGTGTGTAGTCGTGTAAAAGCTTTTGTATCACCCCAAAAGTTAAAGCATAAAAAAGTTTCAGAGAGTGTCTGATACCCCTCAACTCCCCCTCTAGTTACAGCCCTGCTGCGCCGAACCTTCCCTGTTGCACCAAATTTGTTTACCAGCTCCGTTCTGGGTGGGCCATCGTTCATGGATACTTTTTCAGTTTCCGAACTCCTTTCGAGGCGGGTGCGATTTTCTCCTAGGAGTGTGGGGGCGCTGCAGTCTAACTGTATGCCAAGCAACCGGCTGCTCTCAGCTGGCTCAGCTAGCTTCACTACCGCCGAAGCTTTGTGCATTTCGTGCTGGTGCTCTGTAGCGCCGTTTCTTTTGTAGCACAAAAATGTTTTTTGCCATGGTCTACTACGGCTCCATGACGTATTTTTTTCACGGATATGATGTAAAGTATTTACTAACAGATTATGAGGAAATAAACGAGAAGGAAAAGTTTTGCAGCAGGGCTTCGAACCAATGACCCCGCACTTTTTGGCACGAGGTGCTAACCACTACGCGGTAGTCATCTTCAGTATTACTGTCAGCTTTACTAGGGATTCGTGTTGATACTCATGTCTACTCACAGTTATTTTGAAGCAGTGGCACTTGTACACTGCTTTGATATTTATTGAATATAGGCTTGAATTACAAAGGGGGGGTCCTTGACCTCCCCCACTCACTATTTCAAGGAATTTCTTCATTAATATATCATATGCTGCCATCTCTTACAAGAAAACCACATTACTGGTTTGGAAGCCCTCAGAGTAGGTATTTAAAAATTTGATTTATTGTTTTCAATTTACCTGCATGCACAACGTAGTGGTAAATTGAGATAAGCGAGGGAAAGAAGCCGCACAGACATGGCTTGAGGGAGACCTCACAGTCTTAGTGTAGGATGGCTACACACGGTAAGGCACATACTACACTTTTAAAGACAATAGTCTTTCTTGGGGACCTTCGACGCAAAAATTTTGGTCTCTCTGTCTATCTGTACATTTTGTCTGTCCACTCTTACTGGCATTGGGTACTTGAAATGGCCGACCCCATCCGCAGCGACCACCAGTGTTGATCAAGGTTGAGCATTCATGCTTGTGCAATTTTCAATTAAAAAGCAATTATTGCGCATGTCTGGAGCACCATAAGGAAATGCATATATTCTGCATATGCATCTCTTACTAGAAAACGCATACATAAGTAATTTTAAGAACCGTAGCGCTTATCACGCTGCGCTTACCATGCAACGCTTGCACGGAACGGGATGTGTTTCCAACGCTTTGCTAAGATAAGATGGTGGTGGCACCTACCTGTCGCCTCGCGTTATACACCTTATCACCTCTGAGACGAGCGTGCATGGCCACGCGCTTTGTTTTCCAAAAAAAAAAAAACTGCCAGATGGTGCTCATGGCTCACGTGTAACAAGACTTGATGCGCTCGTGAGCCTCCGCTGCCTGCTCGAGGCACTCTAACGCAGCGCCTCCGGAATACCATTCACCAATTTTCTTGCGCAGAACATCAAATAAATGTTTTGTTCACTCTCTCCCCACGCAAGACTATCATCTTTTGACGACATTTGCAGATTACATGCAGATACGGGGCGAATTTTTTATAATTCACCAACACAGTCACTATAAGGTATGGCAGTTATATAATGAATAGATAAAGAAGTGACAACAAAATTAAACATTTGTAAAGTCAATTGCATTACTCAGACAAAAGGGGGAACAAAATAGATATGTACTTCATATGCAATAAGAAAAACATTGCACATTAATACATTTCAACCAATAACGGAGACAGCGATCGCTTCAACATGAGCAGAGGTGTACCCCAAGGAAGCGTTCTAAGTCCGCTTCTTTTCAATGCTGCAATGGCAGGTCTTTCACAAGTACTGCCCGAAGCCTTGATCATATCCATATATGCAGACTACATATGCATATGGACTTCTCATAAATCACTGGAAGTGATCGAACATCGGCTTCAACAAGGACTAGACGCAATAAGTGATTACTTCAAAGAGCGAGGCATGCAGATTTCTCACGCCAAATCTGTAGTTCTGCCATTTACGAGAAAAAGAGTGAAAAACTTTAAGCTTTTTGTGGATGGCTAGAGAATCGAAATCGCACGAAAGCATCGCTTCCTTGGCGTTACCTTAGATAGCCAACTCAGATAGAGTCAGCATATTGCTGATCTAGAAAATCAAGTGAACAGCACCATAAGTGTTATACTCCACATCGCGGGAACAAAATGGGGTGGTACATCAGCGTCTCTCCTCCACGTCCATTGTGCACTAATCTGACAGAAAATTGCCTGCTCTGCGCTAGTTCTCCACAACATCTCTCAGACGTCACTACACCGACTTCAGCTGTTACAAGCACGAAGCTTACGCATATGTCTGGGGGTTCCACAGGCAACATCAAGTTCTTTGACACTGGCAGAGGCAAGAGAACCCAACTTTATGTGGAGACATGTCGGCACCTCTTTCGTCTAGTCACGCAACGCCCTTCCTATCCGCTCATATCCAACATCGTGAATCGTGCTGGAGCGCAAATACATTATGTGTACCAACAGTACATTTCCCGGCTTCCTGTGTCGACACATTGTCCACTGCATTAAAACTACCCTCCACAGCTGCTTGAGCTACCAACTATTGAAACGTCAATAGAAGGACTTCGCAGCAAACATGAAGTGCCAACCGTTGCCGCTCAGCAGTTGGCTTCACATCATCTGTTTGACAGGTACCAAGGATACACTCACGTGTACACTGACGGCTCCGTCACCAAAGAGACAGCAACATCAGCATTCATAATTCCGGAATTGCACGAAGAATATGCATGTCGGTTGGGCCATCTCTCTTCTTCAACAACGTCGGAGCTCGTAGCAATATTGCTAGCCATAAGCTTTATTAAACTGTCAACGACACAAAGAAAATGGGAGGTAATTACAGACTCTAGCAGCACTGGCATGTGTGGAAAGTGCCACTTCAAGACACATTAATGTGCGTATAGTATACGCTATACTAAAAGAGCTCTGAGAAGCTATGAAGTCGAATCATCGAGTGGCAGTGGGTTCCCAGTCACTGCGGAATTAAGGGAAATGAAATGGCGGATGATTTGGCGAAAACCGCTCATAATTCTACGCAATCGTGCCTCATTCCGGTATCTCAATATATTGTAAATAAAATTTTAAGAACAAGAAAACGTGAATTATGCCTGTCTACCTGGTTCACAGACAAAACAAAGGAATCGATCCTATATTCTGTTGATCCTAATCTTGAATGCCAATTAGACCGTGACCTCCCAAGACATATCGACACACTCATTTATCGCCTACGACTCGGAACTGCTTACACAAAGCACTTCCTACTTTGTATTCATCGTGCAACATCGTCAGCATGTTCATGCGGCCACGACAACGAGGATATCTGTCACCTCTTGCTCGACTGTTCCAAACACGACACACACCGAAGGCGACTAGAACAAGAATGGCATAGGTTAGATTCTGAGCGACCATTCGGGTTGAATAAAATACTAGGTCCATGGCCATCCAAAACAAATGGCAAAGCAATGAAGGTGCTGCAACACTTCTTCGATGAAACGAAGATTTGTGACTACTGAGCAGACAAATCTTAAAAGTGAGCGTGTCGTCTACGTGTTTGTTCTGCGCATATAAAAGAACTTTTGCTCACACCCATGTAGGACTGTATATATGTATATATGTCATTATTTTCATATTTTATTTGTACCAATTAAGTGGAAAAGGGTAGCCATCGCCAAGTAACGGTGACAAAAACTCCTTCCTTTATTTTCTATTTCAATAAAAAAACTTTAGAAAACACTGGAGAGGGCAGCGCATTAGAATTTCAAACTATGACATCGATGAATGCTGTAAATGATAGCCTGCTCTGTTGTATGAGTTAAGAAGTCTAGGGAAATTGTTAGATAGCATTTGGTAAGCATAATTTGTTCTAAAGTGTGTAACCTTCCACACTTCTGGATTATGATTGCTAAAAAGGTATAAATTGCCAAATGGCTTCGAAAGTTCTTCCAATAAGGTAGTGTTGCGTTTAGCAATAAAATATTATTTGCACAAGAGTCTATCTTTGTAGATGTTGTGGACATTGGAAAAGTTTTATTTGACAATTTTGATAGGAGCCAGATACGGTATGTTAGCGACGGCGTGTATTATTTTAATCTGTATAAAAAGTGAGTGAAACTTAGTCGTGGTGCCCTATACTAGATTCTCATAATACAAGATAAAAATAAACCATTTTGAATTCACAATTTTGGAATGGGTAAAGTGTATCGGTAAGGACTTGAAACACCTGGTATACGGCAAAGTTTTTGGAGTACCAAGCATACATGATTTTCCCATTGCATAGTATTTGCAAAATGTACTCCTATTTACTGTCACAGAACGCATAAGTTTTATATTTGTAGAGCTATACACTAATGTTTGATTTGAAGGAAAGCTTACGCCTTTGGTATGAAAAATTGCACCTTTAGTTTTTGTCGCATTCACCTTTAAACAGTTTTTTGCAGACCAATCAGACAAACTGCACAGAAAATTATTTGCCATGGCAAATAAACTATTATAAGGACTATATGAAATGACAATACTTGTGTCATCTGCGTAAATTATAAATTTTGCATTTTCATATATCAAGATATCATTAGGGTACAAATTGAAGAGCAATGGGCCGAGGATGCTGACCTGTGGGACTCCGCAAAATATGTAGGTATTTTATTGCGGGTGCATTCTTGCCTACAGATATATACTGGTGTCTATTACTGAGATAGGATTTGAGTAATTGAAGAGGAACACCTCTAATGCAATATCTGTCTAGCTTGTAGACAGGTATGGTAAAGATACGATGCCAAATGGCACCAAGAAGAGCACTGATCAGGCGAGATATTGGTTTTAAAAAGCATTGGCACCGGGGTCAGTCAAAGTAACTCTAGGCAAACTGACTCTTTAGTCGACTCGCTCAGACTCTGATCAAACTGTGAGTGCGAGTCTGAGTGAGTCTGGGTGAGTAATGCTTTGGTGAGTTTGAGTCCGAGTGAGTCTGAAGCTAAAAATATTTTTCATCAGTGAGCGTCACAGGTTTTGCCGACCTGTTACTACACCACAGAGACCTTTCTCCAACACGTTACCAGTGAGCCATTTATATACACCATGTGCCGCTGGCGGTCCTCGGAAACTTCAGTACGTTTTAGCATTCAGTAGCGAGATGACACGACGGATGCGCGTTGGGTGCGCGTGCTCTAAACATCGTACCATAGTAGTGCTGCGCCACCCAAGGAGGGAGCCACCTCACGCGTCGCTGTGCGCGCGCGCCTCCACCACATAGCGTGTTTGGCGCGGTTTGCTTTGAAGTTACAAGGGAGCACGAACGCCGATTCTCTCATGGCCGCGTTTACGAAAGCGCGCTGCTCACACATGAAGTTACAATTGACCATTTGCGGGAAAACTACTGCGCATGAGCAGTAACAAAAAGTATCTATAAACGTTGGCAGTAACGGCTCAGGTAGCGTCCTCTGCAAGCGTTTCTTTTTTGTTTTGGTTGAAAAACTGCCCGGCTGGCCATTGGTCACACATAATGTGCCGTGGTTGAGCGACCTTGCTTTCGTAGTTAGGGCAAATATACCAACACACTGCGCGAATTATTTTACCGAGATAAAAGTGTGAAGAGCTGGGCCTGATCATGTTTACGTGCAAGTAAAACCTACGAAAACTACCGTTGAATGTGTATGATTAGTTGTGCTTTCATCATTGTTCTTTTGAGTTTCGCTGGTTTTTCTCGCAGCTAAATAAAAAAATGAGCACTAACTTAGGCTTTCGTCCGCGAGGCTACGCGCTGAAAAGAGATGTTCTGATAACGGCATGTGAAACATCGGCGGAGGAGGAGTCTTTATTGTAAGAGAGCGTGTGGCAGACGCGGATCGCCGTGGGTAGAGTTACAGTGACTAGAATAGAAAAGTGTGATGAAGGCGCCGGCTAGCGCGTAACGCCTTGGGGAAAACCGCCAGCTGGCGCTGGCACACGCTTGCACGTGAGCTCACGGGAATACACAAGCCCAAGAGTTGGTGGGATGAGGAAGTTCAGAGAGCCATAGCAAAACGTCAGGAAGCCTCTAGGGAACACAGACATGCTAAGCAACGGGGTGAACCGACAGATGATGTTCAAAGAAAATGGAAAATCTTTTTAAGCTATAGAAGGAAAGCATCCCTCCTGATCAATGAAAAGATTAGAAGAAAGGGTGCTCAGTGGCTGGCAGAAGTACCCAAAAAGGACAGAAAGGCAGCTGCGAAATTTTGGAAACATCTAAACTCCATAAGAAATGAAACAAACCTACAGCAGAGGTTTATAACTACAGCTCAAGGTGCTAGGCTAGAAGGGGACGAAGCTATTGATTATATAAGAAGGGGGACAGAAAAATTTCAACAAAGAAGCGTTTTATGCACCACAATAAACAAAAATGAATCAAGTGGCGCAATGGCTCCATTTTCACAACAAGAGTGGGAAAGAGATGACAAAAGGGTTCCTAGTAGTACATCAACAGGCCCAGATGGCATTCCGATTATGCTGATAAAGACATTAGGTCCGAAGTCTAAGCAGGCTTTGAGAGAGGCAGTGAGCAAAATAATAATCGATAGAGAAGTTCCCGATGACTGGAAACTTAGCAGGATGAGCATGATCTATAAAGAAAAGGAGGACAAAGCTGACATAAACAACTACCGTCCTATAACAGTGACATCAGTGGTCTACAGGCTGGCGATGGAGATTATAAAGAAAAGACCACAGGCATGGATAGAGGATGAATGGGTGCTGGGGGAACTGCAAAATGGGTTTCGGAAACACAGGAGGTTGGAAGACAATCTGCTCTTACTGACGCAGTGCATCGAAATAGCAGACAAGGAACACAGGCCCCTGTGGCAAGCATTTTTGGATATCAAGGGAGCGTACGATAGCGTGGTTCAAGAGGAATTATGGGGAATACTGGACACACTAGGCGTGGAAGATGTAGTCACTAATCTTTTAAAGGATATCTGTAAACGTAACAAGGTAATTATAAAGTGGGAAAAACAGGTATCCAAGCCTGCAGAGGTAAAACGGGGGCTTAGGCAAGGGTGTCTCCTGTCACCCTTATTATTCATGATGTACCTACAAGAATTAGAGGCCAAATTAGAGGGAAGTGGACTGGGCTTCAACCTCTCTTTCGTCAAACAAGGAAAACTCATTGAACAGGCACTACCAGCATTGATGTACGCAGATCATATAGTGCTAATGGCTGACAACAAGGAATATTTGCATAGATTGATGGACATCTGCGGTAATGAGGGAGATAGGTTAGATTTCAGATGCAATAGGGAAAAATCAGCAGTCATGATTTTTAATGATAATGAAGGTAGTGAGCTTAGGATACAGGAGGTCATGCTAGAGATAACGAATAAATACAAATATCTGGGCGTATGGATTAGCAATGGGACCGAGTACCTAAGGAAACACGAAATATACGTGACGAGTAAAGGTAACAGAAATGCAGCAGTGATGAAAAATAGGGCTCTGTGGAATTACAATAGGTATGAGGTTGTGCGAGGAATATGGAAAGGGGTCATGGTTCCTCGGCTGACGTTCGGCAGTTTGGTCTTGTGCATGAGATCAGAAGTTTAAGCAAGATTAGAAATAAAGTAACATGGAATAATTAGGCTTGCTTTAGGAGCTCACGGTAATACACCAAATGAGGGAGTACAAGGTGATATGGGATGGACATCATTTGAGGGCAGGGAAGCTAGCAGCAAGATAAAATTTGAGAAGCGAGTGAGAGAAATGGGGGAGGAGCGTTGGGCTAGGAAGGTTTACAGCTACTTGTACATAAAGAATGTCGATACAAAATGGAGGAAGCGAAACAGAAAATTGACGGGTGAATACTTAAAAAAAGAGGAGGAGGCCAAACCAAAAAGAACTATCAGTTAAGAAAAAGGTGAAGGAAACTGAGATTGACATATGGAGAATTGGCATGATTGAGAAGTCCGCACTAGAGATCTATCGAACTTTTAAGCAGTAAATAGCCAAGGAAAGAATATATTATACTGTTTGAGGCCAGGACAGGAGTATTGCGAACCAAGGCATATCGGGCCAAATACGAAGGGGTAGACACGGTATCCAGTGCATACGGAGAGGAGGAGGAAACTGCCGAACACTTGGTAATGTTCTGTAAAGGGCTTCACCTTATAGTTCAGCATGATGGCACATAGTTTTTCAAAACACTGGGGTTCAGGGACAGGGAGGGCCAAATAGACTTTAAGTGAGTAGAATTAACTTGAAGGAGGTTATCTTATTGCTGGCTAAATTCAAGGCACGAGGGAAAATGAAACCCTTCACTGCAAAGTACCAGTCCTCATCTTCTATATTTAAAGAAAAAGAAAAAAAAATAAATTTAGTTTTTGGTTCACCAAGTATTACGGCTTGGTGGCGTTAGCCACCGCCCGATGTAAAGGGTACAGCCATATCAATCCATCCAATCTATCCATCCATCCAACATGTGCCAGCGCTGGCACACGTTGCACAGATGGTGCTGGCACGCGCTGCACGTGAGTTCGGACTGGCACGGTGGATGGACGTGTTTTGAGCGCTCCCGATCGACTGCGCAGATAAGTGGTTTTGCATGCTTTGAGCTTGCCTTTACAATTATTAAGACAGCACTTAAAATCTTTGTAGCACTTATTATATTGTATGGCTTTTCTGGGAGTCAGTCATCAGATATTTACTAGTTTGTGCGTGTGTGCGTGAAAGTTTGTTTCTTTGTGTTTTTTCTCTTGCCACCCCGTGGGGGAGGTGCACGTACATTTAACACGCAAATTTTTGTAGTAGAGCCTAGACTTTTTCTTTTTCGTAGGGCAGGGATCGTGTTTTGTAATTATCAAGTGAGACAAGTCATAAGGACAATTGGCGTCATAAAGACATGGTTAAAAAGGGTGTAAAGTGTTCAGGATGCGGGGCTGGTTTGAAAATGAACCCAAGTGCAGAAGGAAATGGAGAGAAGGCTGACGTGAAGTGTAGGCAATGTGAGGTCGATGAAAAAATGGAGAAAACGATGGTTGCCCAGAGTGAACTGCTAATGAGAATCACCGTGCTGGAGACTGCATTGGCGACAGAGCAAGAGAAAACGAGGGCAATGGGAGAAAGGCTGAAGTCCACCGAGTAAGCACTAGCTGAGGTAAACAAAGGAGTGGCCGACGGAGAGAACAGTAGGGCACGGCAACCAGAATGGCAGAGAAGAAAGAGCAAGCAAGTTTGAAAAAAAAACAGGTTCAACTGGTTCAATTCTCGCAAGGCCCAGCTTCAGCGAAGTAGTGGTGGGGCTGGGAGGGGACAAAGCAGCCGGTGTCACTGGTGCAAGTAACCCCCAGGTGCAGGACGCTCCAGCTGAAAAGTCACAGCATGTGATAATGGCCGGGAACTCGAATTTAAATCGATGCACAGAAGCAATCAAAGAGAGGGTAAAAGGTGACAAGAGGGTTGCAGTAGGGTCGTTCCCAGGACGCAAGCTGGAAGCAGTCATGAGGCAAGCGAGCGCAAAACTCAAAACTACAGCTGATAGACGAAACGTCGTGATAATTTCAGGCGGTTTAAACGATGTCTTAAATGAAGATACGGCAGGACTAGCGACCACACTGGCGAAAGGGGTCGATGACATGCAATTGAGGAGAAAAAGCTCTCGGTGTGTTGGCGACGGCAATCAGGAGCCGCGTTGATAGGAGCAACGCGATAGTTGACTTCAGATGTTCGTTCCAGGATGGTGTATGGACCGAGATATCGGTGAAGAAATTTTTCGCAGAACCCAGGTGCACGAACAGGTGTCCACAAAAGGACTTCGTCGCCTGGGCGGAACACAACAACTCGACGCTTTGCATCAATGTCGATTTTTCTCTTGTCCTGAATGATAGCAGTGTTGGCATGGGTGATTTGACGGCAGTGGGCGACGCGAGCGGTGAGCTCTTCTGGGAGAGATGAAGATGTAACAGAAAATGTGGACAAAAAGGTGGTGTCCAGAACAAAAGTTGGTACACGGCCATACACGAGAAAAAAAGGGCTGACATTTGTTGTACGCTGTATGGCAGTATTATATGCGAACGTGACGAAAGGAAGTATAGTGTCCCAGTTTTTGTGATCCGGTTGCACGTTTATAGAGATCATGTCGAACAAAGTTCGGTGAAAATGCTCAGTCAGACCATTAGTTTCTGGGTGAAACGCTGATGTGGTCTTGTGGATGGTGTTAGAGCCCTGGAGGACTTCAGCAAGGACATGGGAAAAAAATGGCTTGCCACGGTCACTAAAAAGCACACGTGGTGCGCCATGTCGTGAAATAATGGCGCGAAGGAAAAAAACTGGGACTTCAGAGGTAGCACCAGACGGAACAGCTGCCGCCTCCGCGTAGCGAGTAAGGTGGTCCACGGCAGTAACAATCCAACGGTGACCGACTGGCGTAAGCGGAAGAGGTCCGTATAAGTAGTATATGCCCACAAATTCAAAAGAAGTGGGCGGGTATGGCAGTGGTTGCAATGGTCCTGCGGGAAGAGACGTGGTATGTTTTCGGTGCTGGCATGACGCACAGGAAGCGACGTACTTGGCGACAGAAGTGGAGAAGCCAGGCCAAAAGCAGCGAGTATTGAGGTGGTCGTAAGTCTTGTAGAACCCTAAGTGGCCAGTGGTCGCATCGTCATAAAACACTTGTAATACTTCCAGACGAAGTGAGCGAGGAATGACGGGAACCTATTGGTTACCGAGAGGATGGTAAATTTGCCGACAGAATGTTTCATCTTGAAGCGGGCAAGTTGTCGTCTTAGACGGCTGTTTGGAGCACGCGATAAGCCAGTGAGCCGATCGATGATTGTGCGGTGTTGGGAATCCCACCTCCGGTTGACGAAGGAAGAAGCAGGACGTTGGAGGATGCGAAAAACAGACAGGGTTTACGGCACTATTTACAAGTATTTACAGCATGAGGTTAAGAGTTCGCAAACCACGAACGTGGTGGTTGAACCGCTACACAGTTCAGAGCCATCACAAACTACGAACGTGGTGGTTGAACCTTTACTTGGTCCAGAGCCACGTCCCGCACTCGGCGGCGTCCTTATAAGCCCTGTCGAGCTCCTCCTTCTTGCGGGGAACACCAACCACACACACACAACAGGTGAAAGGTACGAGCAGGCATGGCGCACGTGAACATCCAATTTCGAGTCAAGATCACTGCACTTAAAGGTGGCGCCAGAGAGGCTCTTGCTCGTCGTGTACGTCGCTGGTCGAGGGGTCCCAAACTTCGGACAGCAGACATCAAACGGTCCGCCAAACGGTCCGCTCAATTAGCCGGGCACTTTGTGGCGGCGGTCGCCGTTTCTTCAAAGGAATACGCTCTTTGTTGTCCCCTCTGGAACGGCTTACAGCTTCGTGGCGACAGGACGTCTCCTCCGCCGGCTAGCAGGGACAATAGCTGGCGAGCATAGACATTCGGCGAGTCGGCTACTTGTTTGAAAATTAAAAGAGCGCCGCTCCCCCGTCATCTCTGGACGCTGGTTCCGAGAAAACTGGAGTTCCAGGCGTGGGAACGCGGCCCGGCTACGCTTCTCCGCGACAGCATGGCGCCTGCTGACGCCGGTCATAACAGCTTCCCCCTCGCCAGATGAGTCACGGAGGGCAGCGGTCAACACTGCTGCTCGCAGGGACGACGAAAGGGTCCGTAGTCGAATCCCAAGAACTCGTCTTCGCTTGTGGCATGGTCTGAGTAAAGGCCGAATCTTCGACACCGTTTCTGCAACTGGACCACATGCACAAGCAAGCACTCGGCCCCCTTCGAACAAACCAAGCCAAAAGAGGGATGACAAACCAATTTTAATTACTAGCTTTAACAAAAGCTCACTCTCAGAACTCTCAGGACTCACTTGAGCTGAAAAACCAGACGTGCTACCTTACAAATTTACATAATAAGATGCACGACAAAAAAAACTAAAATATCAATTTTGATACACCAAGAGCATTCCAGAATGGTTTAGAAAGAGCGACGGAGCACGCCAGCGTTTCCATTCAATTTGCCCTTTTCCTAATGCCAAAATGATATTTTCGAAGAATCAAGCTCCGCCTCACAAGGCGACTGTTCTTCGATGTCATGGTTTGCAGCCAAGGGGACAATGGCCTGTATCTACTTTAAATTTAGCCCTCCCATGAGATAACACTGCCACTGATGAATGCTCTACACAATGCAGGCGCACTCCTTTCCTGAAGCGCAGTACGTTATCTCACGAGAGCCCAAACTCTGGCTCAAGTAGAACGCATCATACTCGTTGCCACTGTCGTCGAGACATATAACGGCAGACTCTTTCTTTTTGTCGCTGACTACTTACACGGCCCTGTCCTGCTGAGAGCATCAGTCAGGAACTCGGATTCAGTGAGCGCTAATTTTGTCCGAACGTCCGTCTTTGTGTACGGCCGCCCACAATTGTCTACCACTGAGACATAAAGCTCACCAGCCTCCCAAAACCTTAAACTATACTGTGACCTAACGGTCTACCTCAACGTTTAAGGAAAGCTTGATAATCTGCTCAGGATCACTAGATCAATCATTCTTCAAAGAAGACAATGACAAAAAATGTAACAAACACTGCCTTCTAGCAGGTTTGTTCAGTTAGTTATCTGCCTTTGCTAACGCATTTGATTGAAAAAACCACTGAGTTCTTCTGAGCATTTTCAATCATTCTCATTCTTACAGCGCTGCAAAATTCACGGCACCACCAACCAAACGCTTAATCCTTCGCAGTTGGTCTAATGACTTATTCTTACGTTACGTTGCAACACACCGTGTACAACGCAAAAAAATAATGCTAAGTAAATTACTCATTAAATGCACCTCACAATAATGCCCAGGGTTTCGCTAAAACTGTGCACCAATGGCTCTCAATTCTCCTAGCGCGCAACGACAGCTCCACCGTGTTGCGCCAAACTTAACCATTTTACGAAATCATCTGGTCTATGTTAATATCTCCTTCCTTAAATGCCAATTCACGCCACATCCACATGACAGCAAAGGCATACAATATTAAACTAAACCTTTGAAACACTAAACAAAAACAGCAATTTTTTTTAGTTTTTACCTTCTCGGTATATTCGTACAAATGATTAACGGACTTCAATTTTCAGCCTTTAGTTCGGCGGTTTTCCTATTCAAAAATTTACTCCGCATCATGTGACTTACAAACTTAAACAGACCAATATGCATCTCCAATTCAATAATCAGTAGCCATAATTTAGTCCGCACGCACCAAAATTACTCAAACTGACCGTCCCCTTTTCTCAATTAGATTCGCTTGAATCGCACAGGATGGGGTCGCGGTCCCGGCGGATTTCGAGCACGCCGGAGGCTACAAAACGTGCAACCGATAGGCTGTGTCCTGCCGTCACGCCTCATTCTGCACTTCGGCCGGCTTTCTTCGGTAATGTGAAAGGGGTACCAGAAGCAGGGGGGAAGCCTTTGCCATTTTTCTTTTGTGTACTCGCCTATGCGGTATTTAGCCACTCTGCCCTTTCGACTCTGACCCTTCGGCAAAAGCCGCTTTCCCGAAGTTGTCAAACAGAACCGCGTGCTTCGTTTGGGTGGCGTACCTCGTTTCCTCCCTCTGCACCTGGCTCGCCGCTTGTGCTTACCGGAACGCCACCATTGACGTTTCCTTAAACGGATTAGTGGCCTACCCTTTCTTTGTTGGGACGGAGTGGGGCCCGACCTAGGTTTGCGCAGTGACGAACGCCTCCGCTTCTTCCTTTTTCTGCGATGTTTGCAAAGCTGCTCGGTGTTATCGCTGCACTGCTGAAGCATGGCGTTCTTGCTCTCATCAGCCACTGCGCTAACCATGCCTAAATTTGACAATGTCGAAAGGTCCCCCTGAGGCACGAAGAAGGTTTCCAGCCTCTTACTGGGCCCATTAGGGCTGCTGGCACCCTCTTCATCCACGCAAGGAGCGTCTTTCGACATCGTCCCCACCTCCAGACCGGCCACGGCCTCGTTCTCTACATCATTTACTTGGATGCATTCGAGAATATGCGGGCCCTTCTCTGGCGCAATCTGTTCCTGTCGCGCTTCATGACGCGCCTCAACTTCCGGCGCTTTGTGATGCACCTTGCTTTCAGACTCAGGTCTGATCCTTTCTTTCTTTTTGCTATCAGAATTTCCAAATCTTCTGATTAGCTCTGCTTTAACAATTTCATAGTTGTTCGCGTGCTGCTCACTGAGTCGCGCAACAACATCCGCTGCCTCGCAGGGCAGAACCGTGCGTAGCTTCTGAGACCAGGTGTCTCGCTCACACTTAAGTTGACTACACTTTCGTTCAAAGAGTCTAAGATACAGGCCCATATCCCATGATACCTCATATGGCTGCATGTACCTAGACATCTCGAACACTGCCTCATTTTCGAGAAGAAGTACTCCTCGCTGGGGTCCCAGCCTCATACTCAACTCATAGTCCTGTTTGAAAAACTTTAGCTTGAGGCTTTCTCTTTCGTCTTCACTCTTTCCTTCCATCTGAGCTGCTCTTAGTTTTCTTTCGATGATGAGGTCCCATTCTTCACTTAGTTCCTCATCATCAGCCCCCAAATCATTAATCGCTTGAATGATTATGGGTTTTCGTGCCAAACCCTTTGTATCGATCCCCAATTCCTCACACAACAGCAACAAGTCTGACTTCTGCAGCTCCCGTAAGTCCATGATCATACTGAGTGCTCGCTACTTCCAAAAATAACTTCCCGAAACGGCGAAACTGAGTCTTTCGGCAAAGTTAATTACAAGTTCTAAAATTTACCCTCTTTTAGAAACTGGTTCACTCAAAGGAAAAGCCAAGCACTCACCCATACGTGATCCATGTCTCGAGCCAGCTGCTTCTCTTGGGCCGACTGTTGTTGTCACTTGTAGCTTCGAATCCCACCGCTGCCACCAGTTGTTGGGAATCGGGGTGCTGTGGTAGCGTGTGGTAGCTTCGGGTGAGGAAACGAACGCTTACGAGATGGGGATACGAAAAACAAACAGGTTTATGGCCCTATTTACAAGTATTTACAGCATGAGGTTAAGAGTTCGCAAACCACGAACGTGGTGGTTGAACCGCTACACAGTTCAGAGCCATCACAAACTACGAACGTGGTGGTTGAACCTTTACTTGGTCCAGAGCCACGTCCCGCACTCGGCGGCGTCCTTATAAGCCCTGTCGGGCTCCTCCTTCTTGCGGGGAACACCAATCACACACACACAACAGGTGAAAGGTACGAGCAGGCACGGCGCACGTGAACATCCAATTTCGAGTCAAGATCACTGCACTTAAAGGTGGCGCCAGAGAGGCTCTTGCTCGTCGTGTACGTCGCTGGTCGAGGGGTCCCAAACTTTGGACAGCAGACATCAAACGGTCCGCCAAACGGTCCGCTCAATTAGCCGGGCACTTTGTGGCGGCGGTCGCCGTTTCTTCAAAGGAATACGCTCTTTGTTGTCCCCTCTGGAACGGCTTACAGCTTCGTGGCGACAGGACGTCTCCTCCGCCGGCTAGCAGGGACAATAGCTGGCGAGCATAGACATTCGGCGAGTCGGCTACTTGTTTGAAAATTAAAAGAGCGCCGCTGCCCCGTCATCTCTGGACGCTGGTTCCGAGAAAACTGGAGTTCCAGGCGTGGGAACGCGGCCCGGCTACGCTTCTCCGCGACAGCATGGCGCCTGCTGACGCCGGTCATAACAGCGGCAGTAGGCATCGGCATGTTAGAGCGAGGCGAGATCTGTGGACGGAATAAGGTCCGCCGAGCCAATAGACTCTTTTTAACCAGCTGCCGTCTGTTTGGTCACTTTGGTGGGCGGTGACGAACAGATGGAAGGTGACACTTCGGCGCTTTGCGAGAGCGGGCAACGTGACAAAGCGTCGGCATCTTGGTGCTGTTGACCCGACCTATATGTGACGCTGTAGTCATACTCTTGCAATCGTAGTACCCAATGGCCAAGGCATCCCGACAAATATTTGAGAGACGATAACCAACACAGATCATGATGGTCAGTCACTATTGCGAAATGCCAGCCGTATAAATAAGGGCGAAACTTTTGTACGGACCACACGATGGTGAGACATTCTTGCTCAGGGATGCTGTAATTTCGCTCAGCAGCCGAAAGAGTACGGCCCGCGTAGGCCACGACTTGTTCTTCGGGAGCGTGGTTCGGCTGAAGAAGGACAGCACCGATGCCAAGTCCACTTGCGTCAGTGTGTAGCAAAGTAGGTGCTGCAGAGTCGAAATGGCGAAGCACTGGCCGTAATGTGAGGCATCGCTTGAGGGTGTGAAAAGCGGCTTCACAGTCATCCAACCAGACAAAGGGTGCACTCGTGGTGAGAAGTTTGTGCAGAGAAGCCGCAATAGTAGCGAAATAACGTACAAAGCGGCGGAAATACGACGCCAAGCCAAGGAAGCTGCGGAAGTCTTTGGGTGTGGTTGGTGTAGGAAAGTGCAGTACCGCAGCAACCTTGTCAGGATCGGGCTCAACGCCATGTTTACTGACGACGTAACCTATTATTTTGATGCTGTGACTGGCGAACCGACAGTTCTGAGTGTTGAGCTGGAAACCGGCCTTATCTAAACACACCAGGACTTTGTCTCGCCGTTCCAGGTGCTGTGAGAAGCTGGACGAATAGATGACAATGTCGTTCAGGTAGCAAAGACAGGTCTTCCATTTTAATCCCCTCAGTACCGTGGCTGAGGGGAATGTGGCTGGGGCTTTGAATAGGCCAAATGGCATCACATTGAATTCAAGGAGCCCATCTGGCATAGAAAACGCTTTCCTCTTTTTATCAGACTCGTGCATCGGTATCTGCCAATAACCAGAGCCCAAGTAGAGGCTTGAAAAGTACTCGGAACCTTGTAAAGTATCAAGAGCGTCGTCAATGCGAGGCATTGGGTAGACGTCCTTAAAAGTAATTTTGTTGAGTCATCTGTTATGAATTCAAAACTGTACCGAGCCATCCTTTTTAGTTGACTAGTATGACAGGAGAAGACCATGCGCTTGTCGAAGGCCTGATGACGTTGCGCGCGAGCATGTCGTTGACTTGTTCTTATATAAGTTTGCGTTCAGAAGGGCAGTGGCGGTAAGGGCAGTGGCGAATGACACGGGGTTCGTCGGTGTCGATACGATGAGCGGGCACTGTAGTTTGACTCATACCTTCGGAACAAACGTCAAAGCAAGTTTTGTGCTTCATTAATAACGCTAGCAAGGCATCAGTTTGCGTTGGGTTGAGATGTTCACAAAAAGTGGCTTTGAGAGCAGGGGATGAATCTTCCGCTGGCATGCACTTTGAGAATAACGAAGCAGATGAACCAGTAACGACACAAACCGGTGCTTCTTCGGTAATGCTGGCAACAGTGGTCCCCTCCGGCAGAAGTAGTGGTTCTGGCGACGTGTTGCAGGTCGGGATGCTTGCATAACCACGGGGAAACCGCACTAAACAAGATGCGATGGTGATCCCTCGAAAAATGCAGCGCTGGTAAGGAACAACCACAGCGTCACCATCTAGAATGTCTCGTGACTTTATCGTAAGGACACGTTCTTGTCTGGAAGGCAGGAGGGAATCCACAGCTGTCACAAGGTTGGGCGACGAAAGGTCGGCAGCAGAAGAAAGCTCAGTGTCCGTAATACGAATAAGGGGACGACCACACGAAATTACAGCAGACGCAGCTGACAAGAAGTCCCAGCCTAAGATTACCTGATGAGCGCACGAAGACAGCACAGACAATTGTATGTGATGACGGATTCCATCGATGAGAACACGAGCAGTACACAATCCGGTTGGGCGAACCGGACTGTCATTAGCGCCGTACAACATGGGACCGGCATAAGGAGTTTGCACTTTACGCAGGCGAAAACACAATTCACGATCAATTACCAAAATGGTGGCTCCAGTGTCTATAAGGGCGTCAACAAAAACACCTTCCACACAAACTCACTAAATTAGCTGGACGAGACGGAGGAGTTGTGACGTTCCGACAACAAGCAGTTTCCCCTCCAAAAACTGCACCTTCTAGTTTTCCGAGTGCAGAGGGATCGGCGCGGGACGCAGGGGAAATGACGTACGCCGAAATGGTGACGGAGAATGGCGGCGAGATGAACGAGAAGAATGAGGCCCAGCTTGAGACCATGGAGGGGAGGGCGACTGACGGGAGGTGGACGGATACGGTGCGGGATCGTATACATCGGATCTCGGGGCAAAATCTCTTTCGTAAGCTGGATAACCACGTCGTTCATCCTGCTGACGGCGGTGGCAGAAACGGGATATATGACCCCTTATGCCACAGTTGAAGCAGATGGGACGCGCAGAACGCCATGTAGAATAGTGGGGTGGACTTGGCACTTGCGTTGCCATCGCTGCCAAATAGTCGCATCCGACGTCCGCAGACGCGGTTGGAACTGGTGCAGGGGCCCGTGATGCAACTTCTGCGTACGAAGGTGCTGGAAAGCGCACAGTAGACGGGACATGTGCAGTGCTTGTCATTGATGCTAGTTCGTCCTTGATTATCTCACGCAGGTTGGGAGGAGGCGTGCGGACAGACGCAATGGTTGGGTTACTGTAGTGTTGTGCGTTTACACCAGATGGCCTTCTGAGTCATTGGACTCACAATAGATGGCGCCACTGCGCTCGTGTGTATATAAACGATACTCGCTGATTAAACTGGGTTATTGTTATGGATCGTACAGTGGTGTAGCGTGGTTACTTTCACGTGTCGCCGTGCCGGCTACACGACATTCTAGCGACGAGGATGGCTTCCACGGGCATTTTGCCACCTCCTCCTTTTCTGGCCACCCCCGGCACGCCCGATGTGCCATGGGCCCGATGGTTACGACTGTTCGAAAGGTTTCTGCTGGCGTCCGGAGCGAACGAGCTATCCGCACCCCATCGCCGAGCCCTCTTGCTGCACTGTCTCGGGACGGAAGGACAGTGCATTTTCGACGCGCTTCCACCTAGTACGACGCAAACCAAGGCAGAGACAACGAGTGCTGCATCCGGTGTCACGGCCACGCCAGATGCCGCCGCTGGAATCATTGAAACCACTGCACCTACTGGAACGTAAGACATGACCACGGAAGCCCTACGCCCACCCGACGAGTACGACGTAGCCGTTGAGATGCTTTCGAAGCGTTTCGCCACCCCTTGCAACGTCCGCCTTCAACGCCATCGATTCCGGGAGCGTCGTCAACTGCAGTGTGAGCCCATCACTGATTTCGCCGTAGCGCTTCGGGAGTTAGCAGCTCTTTGCAATTTCGCCACTCAAGCGGATGAAAACCTGTGTAAACAGTTCGTAGCAGGCGTCACGTGCCCGCGGCTACGAGAGCGATTGCTGCTGGAGGGCGATAACCTTACGTTCGATCATGCTGTCGAGGTAGCACGGCTTCGTGAGCAAACCCAGCATGAATCCGAAGCCTTCGCCAATCCTGTGCAGCGCATTCAGCAGCAGTTGGGAGACAGCTCAGCCAGGCACGATCAACGAGATAACGGCGATAATGGCACACGCCTCCCGGGCCGTCGCCACTTCAGCTGCTCACGCGCGTACAGCGCACCTTCACCTGATGTTAATGCCGCTGCCGCTGCTGTCCCCGGGCCTAGAAATGTAAATGCCTGCGGAAACTGCGGCGCAGCACGGTATTCGCCTACGGAATGTCCCGCGCGTGGTCGCACATGTTTTGCCTGCGGACGCCGCGGCCATTTTAATAGAGCATGTCGCAGCTACCGTCGCGGCCGAGAAGGGTATTCTGCAGAGGTCCAGGAAATCGTTCCGGAAGAGGATGCTAGCAGTGTCATTAGCATCTTGGCAGTCCGTACTGATAAGAGCACAGGTGTCTACGTGGATCTCAATGTCGCGTCAGTTACCGCAACGACACGGGTGCATACCATGAACTTTTTGGTAGACACAGGTTCGGCCGTGTCTATTATGGGTGAGCACCAATTTCAAGGCTTGTTCGCAAATGCAGTACAACTGACAAGTTCCCATCTTACACTTTTTCGCGCAGGAAGATTCCCGTTCTTGGGTCATTTCACGCTATAGTCACATACAAGGGGAAAGAAGTCATTGTATCTTTTCATGTTACGCCATGTGGTACATCTCTCCTTGGCCTGAATGCTGTTCAAGCCCTTGGCCTTCGCATCATGGGAGAGGAATTGCGCTGCCTGCAAATGTCCACGCAGGAAAGCCGAGAGCTTCGAGCAATGAGTTCAGGCCTTCCCCAAAGCCCCAGGCATGAAAAACCCCTTGGCCCTCCCAAGTTTGGAATGCCGCCTACACTGTGGACCAAGTTTGACCACTTGTTTTTGCCTGGCCTGGGACTTGTAAGAGGGGTGCAACACAAAGTTAACGTGAAAACTTCTATCGCGCCAGTCGCACAGAAGCTGAGACCCCTACCATTTTCAGTCCGCCAGCCGGTCTTTGACGAGATTGAGAAGCTACTTGCTGCTGATGTCATTGAGAGAGTCAATGCTTCCGAGTGGGTATCTCCTATTGTAGCAGCCCGCAAAGCAGATGGTAGCATTCGACTGTGTGTCGATCTCCGAGAAGCCAACAAAGCTATAGTAGCAGACAACTTCCCTTTGCCTCGTATGGAGGAGCTGCTTCATGCCCTCAATGAAGCCCGCTGCTTTTCCAAGGTGGACCTGGCATCAGCCTACTACCAGGTTGTGCTGCACCCAGACAGCAGGGACCTAACTTCATTTATAACTCACGATGGCCTCTTTAGATTCAAGAGGGTCTGCTTCGGGTTGACATCGGCACCACCTGCGTTTCAGCAGATTATGACGAAAATTCTTGGAGGTTGCAAAGGGGTCTCATGATACTTGGATGACATAATCATTTTTGGCAAGATGGAGAGCGAACACAGGCAAAACCTGGAGCAAGTACTGGAACGAATAGCAGAAGCTGGGCTCAAGCTCAACAAAAAATGCGTCTTCAACACGTCGGAGCTGTCGTTCTGAGGATATCGCGTCAGCGCAGAGGGTATAGCACCGCTCCAGACCAAGATTGATGCAATCAACTTGATACGTTTCAGTAGGTGTCGGATGCGATCGGCCTCCATCATGTCATTTTGTGCTCGGCGACAGAGAGCCAGAACATCTTCAATGTAGGACGTATATGATTCGTCGTCCCCCTGGATGCGGGTTGCGAGCTTCTGTTTTGCTACCGCAGAGCATCCTGCAGACGTGCCGAATACCTGACGGAGATGCCCCGTGAAGGCCGACTAATAGAAGAAGTCACTCTCGTGGTTGTAATACCAGGATTTAGCGACGCCATCGAGGTAAAAAAGAACGTAGCGCGGTGTGTGCGCCTCGTCCCAATAATTACAAACGCTGGTTCGATCATAACTGTCAAGCCATTCTTCGACGTCTTCGTCGCGAAGGCCGGAAAATACTGGAGAGTCTCGGTGAGAGGTGCTCACGGTGTTGTGAAGCCTAAGTGGCTCAGAAGCGGTTGTAGCAGTGGACGCGTTGGGTTCTGCCATCGCTGTTGCTTCAGGGCACAACCGTCGACCAGACCGGAGCTCCAGGGGTGACGGGTAGAGCAGGAGGACGTGGGAACCAGAAGATATATATATATATATATATATATATTCCACTTCGTTGTTTCATTCATTCGTTGCATCCCACTTCGTTGTTTGTTTTTGGACTTTCTGCATTCAACGAGAATGTATTTAAAATAAACACACACACACACACACACACACACACACACACACACACACACACACACACACACACACACACGAACTCCAAAAACTCAAGTGGGGGAAATGCACTGCTGCTGCATATCGACCTGCTCATCCCTGAGAAGCTAACTAGTTTATTACAGTTTCATGCCGCACTCACTAGGTTTTACCCATGTTATTTTTTTAACTAATTGGCCTTTTCAAAAAAAATTTGGGAAGTTTCCCCTCTTCATTTATGTTAGATTGGCTTGAGCCCGTTATACCTCCCGGTGGTACGGGCTACCCCCCTTTTTCCTTTTAGTTATTTTGACATATAGGGAGTGGAAAACACACACACACACACACACACACACACACACACACACACACACACACACACACACACACACACACACACACACACACACACACACACACACACACACACACCACACACACAAACACACACACACACCACACACACACACACACACACACCCACACACACACACACACACACACACACACACACACACCACACACACACACACACACACACACACACACACACACACACACACACACACCACACACACACACACACACACCACACCACACACACACACACACACACACACACACACACACACCACACACACCACACACACACACACCACACACACACACACACACCACACACACACACACACACTACACACACACACACACACACACACACACACACACACACCACACACACACACACACACACACACACACAATAAACATACTACCCACTCCATCTTAGGCAAATATTTGCCACGATGCAAAGCTGATGTGCCCTGTCCTCCCTCCCCCAGCTGCCCTCTTCTGTAGAAAAGTTATAACCAGTCATACTCAAAATAAATTATTGGGCATTGTAATCTTTAACGAATGAACAAACAAAAACATAAACAAAATAATAAAAAGTGCTTCAAAACAAAAATAGAACCTAATAATGCCAACACGCGCTGGTTGTTACACGAAACATCGAATTCGTTTATTTTCACTCACTAGATTGATCATCCTATGTGTGCGACTTCATGGATGCATAAATAAATTATTTGAGTAATTCGCTTTCTGTGTTTCGCGAAACATCGCGAAGGCACGTCAGTCGCCTAGGGCTCTCGTTGATGCTGTGGGTAAGTTATCTGAAGTTCTTTATAAAGTATGACTTCCGCTGTTCACGCTCCCGTGTGTTCTGGAAAGCGGATTGTAGGAGTATGACACGCGTTCGAAAGAGTGACCAGGGAGGTTGATATGTTTGGAGAACGGCAAACTGGGGATGCCCTTTACGTGTGCCCTGTGGTTGTTGAAGTGCAAACAGAACGCGGTTTCCGTGTGTCCAATATATTCCTGTTAGTACACCTCACAGCGAATTTTGTGTACCCCAATGGCTGAGTCCCAGTTAAGGTCGTCTTTAATTTTGTACACAAAGTCTGAACAAGAGGATTCGGCCGTATCTGTGGTCACCATGTGTGTGCACACCCTGCAGCGAGGTTTCCCGCACGGTCTACAGCCCTGATAGTGGTCGGATTTGTGTGTCTTCGCCCTGACCACAGTAAGTCTCTTAGGTTTTTATTTCTTCGGTAAACCACCTTGGGCGGAATTTGAAAAACGGCAGAGAGGCAACTACTCTGTTTAAGTATGTTGAAGTTGAAGCTTACTATAGAATGCACCCTAGGGGTGGTGGTGGAGCATGTGAGGATTAAATTTGCCCCTGAAGTTATATCTTTATTTCCGCCTTTTTCTCATATTGTTGATTCTCGGTGCAAAAAGCAAGCACGCTCAATTGCATTGTCAATCATTTTTTCGGGGCACTTTTGACGCAAGAAGCCTGCTCTCAATTCCTGTGCGTGGGTGTCAAATTGCGTAATTTCAGAGCAAATTCTACTGTATCTGTGGGCTTGAGAGGAAGAAACAGCTGTTTTGCAGGGATTAGTGTGCCTGCTGTGGAAATGCAGATACTGTTGTTGGTAAGTTAGTTTTTAATTCAGGAAAGTAGATACGGTGGTGCCACTGAATGATACAGTGACATCCAGGAAGTGAACACTTTTCTGCAAATACGTGTGCTTGAATGTTATCGGAGAATGGAGGGAGTTAAATCGAAAATGAGTTTGGAAAGATTATGCTCACCATCGGCCAACACAAAGAATATATCATCGAGAAAGCGTCGGTAGGATATCGGTTTGAATGGATAATTTTTGAGGAAAGGAATCTCCAAAGAAGCCATGAAATATTTGCGTAATTTGTGGCTATTTTGGTTCCTATGGCCCACACGAAGAATATATCATCGAGGAAGCGTCGGTAGAATATTGGTTTGAATGGAAAATTTTCGAGGAAAGGAATGTCTAAAGAAGCCATGAAAATATTTGCGTAATTTGGGGCCATTTGGGTTCCCATGGCAGTTCCGTTTACTTGTAGGTAATGTTTTTGGTCGAATTAAAAGTTATGTTGAAGTAAAAGATTTAGGAGCACCTCTGAATCGCTTTCGTCGAATTCACTCGTTGATTTACTTTTCCTATGGGCGGCGATTGTGGCGGCGATTCCTTCGGTGTGGGGAATGTTTATGTACAGTGATGAGACATCCATGGTGACCAAATAGCATTCTAGAGGTACTACAAGTTTTAAGACTTCTTGAAGCAGGTGGCTGGTATCTTTAATGTATGATGGGAATGATTGTGGAATGTGCTTAGTGAGAGAGTCAATGAAACTGGAGATTTTTTCAGTAGCAGTGCCGTTGCTGGAAAATATAGGTTGGCCGGGATTGTTAATCTTGTGAATTTTGGGTTGTAAATAGAAGCGCCCGAACAGCCGCCGGGTTCTGGCGGCTGATGGTATACATGCAAGTTTTGAGGGTGTTGCCCTCATCGGCAGCCACCTGAAATCCCTGTTTCTGCGAAATATGGTGAGGTCGCCATCAACGTACCTGGCTGGACCATGCACCATTAGGTCTGCCAAGCCCACCGAGACAACATTTTCATTCCCGGAGTGAGTTCCCCAGCATCCGCGAAACAAGCGGGAGCCAGAGTCGACGACTATCACCACGAGCTCCGAGGGGTGCTCCTCATAGATGAAGGAGCAACAGCCCCTACAACACGACTCGGGGACAGCAGAGGCTGCCGTTGACAGTGCTTCTCCCCCACGCAGGGACTGACTCAACAACCCGCCAGGTACGGCCCGCTCCAGCAGATGTTGGTCTCGCGAGTTCAGGGCCTTAAGAAAGAATGTTGATAAGCACGTGAGATTTGAAATGCATACTTCAAACCTGGAAACATATATTTTTTGCACCAAAGGGTCTCACTGTTCAGCTGTAATCCGCAACGAATAACTTCAACGAAAATGAGCAGCGGCAGTGGAGCAATATCTTAAAAGATGCATCTATTAGGCTTACGCAGGTCGTAATACAACACAGTACACGTATAGGGTGGCGGAACTTAAAGGGGAAGAACAGGCGCGGCTAAAACAGTCAAGTTTGACGCAGTCAGAAACAGAAGAACTTGACAAATACGAAGAAAAAAAATAGATTCACAATTCATGGCAAGAAAGACAAATTGAAGCGAGACGGCGTGTGGCCCACTTTAAAATACTCCACCAGCAACCCTCCCACAACGCATACAAGTCAAACTGTAACCTCTCGTCAATCTCCCCAAAATAGCGCCGGTGTGACCAATGTGGTTAACCCTTCCAGCAGACACCTGCGCAAACAAATCTGTATCAAAAGGTCTAACCTTCTGCCCCGCCTCTGGCAAAATTGACGAGTTTAAACTTTACCAAGATTTAGACAACTTTGCCAGAACCTTGTGTCTAAAAGAATATTTTCATGATCGAAGCAGCACGCAAGAAAATCAATTTTTCGATAAAACTTGGACTCCAGGTGAAAAATGAGACAAATATCTAGACATGTACATTTCAGCCGTCTAAGGTGATATAATCAGGGATAATGAAAAGCACCGACCCATTCACAACAATCTCTCCAAGGAGGAGCGGGAGGCTTTGCGCAGTTTCAGTGGCAGCTAGAGCATCATTATCAAACCTGCAGATAAGGGTGCTGTTGTGGTTGCATTCGACAGGACTGACTACATCGAAGAAGGGCTTCGCCAACTGACAGATGAAAATTTCTATAAAGAACTCCCTAGTGATCCGACAAAGGAGTATGAAAATACTATTAAGGCCTCACTATTATCATTACGTAAGCGTGGTAATATAACGTATCTTATGCTTGATATGATGTCGCCTGGCAACTCGCCTCCTGGGCGCTTCTATTTACTACCCAAAATTCACAAGATTAACAATCCCGGCCGACCTATATTTTCCAGCAACGGCACTGCTACTGAAAAAATCTCTAGTTTCATTGACTTTCTCATTAAGCACATCCCACAATCGTTCCCGTCATACATTAAAGATACCAGCCGCCTGCTTCGAGAAGTCTCAAAACTTGTAGTACCTCTAGAATGTTATTTGGTCACCATGGATATCTCATCACTGTACACAAACATTCCCCACGCCGAAGGAATTACCGCCACAATCGCCACCTATAGAAAAAAGTAAATCGACGAGTGAGTTCAACGAAAGCGTTTTAGAGGTGCTTCTAAATCTTGTACTTCAACACAGTAACCTTGAATTCGACCAAAAACATTGCCTACAAGTGAATTGAACTGCCATGGGAACCAAAATGGCCCCAAATTACGCAAATATTTTCATGGTCTCTTTGAAGATTCTTTTTCTCAAAAATTCTCCATTCAAACCGATATTTCACCGCTGCTTAGTTGATGATATATTCTTCGTGTGGGCTGATGGTGAGCCTAATCTTTCCAAATTCATTTCTGATTTCAACTCCCTGCATTCTTCGTTAACATTCACACACACGTATTCGCAGAAGAGTGTTCACTTCCTGGGTGTCACTGTATCACTCGGTGGCATCACCATGTCTACTTCCCTGTATAAAAACACCAACTGACCACCAACAGTATCTGCATTTCCACAGCAGGCACCCCCATCACTGCAAAACAGGTGTTGTTTACTCTCAAGCACACAGATACAGAAGAATTTCCTCTGAAATTACGCAATTTGACACCCATGCACAGGAATCGAGAGTAGCCTTCTTGCGTCAAAAGTACCCCGAAAATATGATTGACAATGCAATGGAGCGAGCTCGCTTTTTTAGACCGAGAATCAACAATGGGAGAAAAAGGCGGAAATAAAGATATAACTTCAGAGGCAAATTTAATCCTCACATGCTCCGTGGCCGCCCCTCGGGTGAATTCTATACTAAGCCGCCACTTCAACATACTTAAACAGGGTAGTCACCTGCCGTTTTTAAGACTCCGCCCAAGGTGGTTTACCAAAGAAATAAAAACCTGAGAGACTTACTGTGGTGAGGGCGAAAACACACAAATCCGACCACTATCAGGGCTGTAGACCGTGCGGGAAACCTCGCTGCAGGGTGTGCACACACATGGTGACCACAGATACGATCGAAGCCTCCTGTTCAGACTTTGTGTACAAAATTAAAGTCAACCTTAACTGTGACTCAGCCAATGTGGTACACAAAATTCGCTGTGAGGTGTGCAAACAGGAATATATTAGACACACGGAAACCGCGTTCCGTTTGCGCTTCAACAACCACAGAGCACACGTAAAGGGCCTCCCCAGTTTGCCGTTCTCCAAACATATCAACCTCCCTGGTCACTCTTTCTAACGCGTGTGATTTGAGTAAATCGCTTTTTGTGTTTCGCGAAACGGCGCGGAAGTCATACTTTATAAAGAAATTCAGATAACTTACCCACAGCATCAACGAGAGCCCTGGGCGACTGACGTGCCTCCGCGCAGTTTCGCGAAACACAGAAAGCGATTTACTCAAATAATTTAATTATACATCCATGACGTCGCACACATAGGATGATCAATCTAGTGAGAGAAAATAAACGAATTCGATTCTTCGCGCATCAACCAGCGCGTGTTAGCATTATTAGGTTTTATGTTTGTTCTTAAGTACGTTTTTATTCTTTTGTTTATGTTTTTGTTTGTTCACCCCTTAAAGATTACAATGTACATTAATTTATTTTGAGTATGACTGGTTATAAAATTTTCTGCAGGAGAGGGCAGATGGGGGAGGGAGGACAGGGCACATAAGCTTTGCATCGTGGCCAATATTTTCCTAAAGCTGGAGCGGGTCGTATGTTTCTTGTGTGTGTGTGTGTGTGTGGCCCGATGCCGCGGGCCAGCCGTCGAACCACGTGAACTTTAACTCGATCCATGTGTGGGATGCGAGTAAGCGGCAATATGTTTCACTTTTTCCCTTTTCCTTGGTCGCCTCCGCTGGCGGCGCGTCTTATCTACCCCTAGTAAGAATGCATCGATTACCCGGCCGCTCCCAGTGGCTCTCCGTCGCTCCTTTCTTCTTCCTCAAGTGGGCATTATCTCACTCGCGCCACATATCTCTCATCTGTCGGCGAGAAGAAGCCGCGAGCCGGTGGGTGCGCGCGCTGCGGCGCCCACAATGTGAACAGTGCGCTGCTACTTGCCACGCGATAGCCTCGACGGGCCGGACGGCCTTGTGGCATGCTTCCCACTAAAGTGCGCGTATTTTTCCCGGCTGTCGCCGGCGTTGCAAGGGTTAGCGAAGCCGATCACGTTCTCGAATGGTGACGTAAACACCGACGAGGCGCGAGCCAGGGGCCCCGAACGCAAGCGTCGGCAGTGGTAGACCAGTGACACTGACTAGGTGCGAGTCAAGGTCAGCGGTCGCGTTAGAGAGTACAAACGGCGCGTGGGTAACACCGGCGAGACACGAGCCAAGGAAGCCAAGTGCAAGTGTCTTCAACGAGTTTCCCCTCCCGTGACTTTTCGTTTAAACAAACGTTTACTTGAGTTAAACGCTACACCGAGTTCCGCTTCTAACAGTTGTTCTAGCACCTGTGTCGACGCCTATTATACCGGGTCAACTCCGTGCTCATCGCTGCTGCTTCACATCCCATCAGGGTTCCCTACGGGAAGATGATCCATAGTTCTTTGTATTTTCACAACATTGGCACGATGAAAATATCTGAACTTTGTATGCTGGGTATATGGCACCCACAGATGGTAATATACTTAATTTGAATTGATTGGTAGCTAAGTAAAATCATTTCAAAATCCATGACATAACTGTTTTCTAGTCTCTATCTGGCATCTATAACGCACATGGACAATGGAAGCAGGGGTGCTTGCGTTTTATCGCTGGAACTGGAGTTGGCGATCATTCGCACCACAAGGCTACCCGTTCAGACTCATTTTACATAACCAGGTGGCGGGGGGCACCGGTTGGTTGTAGGTGCCTCAATGTGTCCACCTGCTGCAGTGCTGATGGGTAGAAACGCAGAATTTTTTTTCGGGTGACATCTTGGTCCTAAATATCACGCTGGCCTGCACTGCCTGGTATGTAGAGAGAAAGTGCTTTGAATAAAGTGCGTTGACATTTGACTCAGTTAATCCCTTCTGACGATTGTGCTTGCACATATATTCTTGGTGACCAATATAATGCTTTTATTACTAAAGGCTAAGCATTTCCTGGTGAGCCAAAGTCATTTTGTCAGCATCCATCTTTCTGTCTCTATTAGAGGTCTCAAATACACAGCCCTCCGGCACACTTCACACATTTAGTTCCATATTTATTTAGTCGCATTGGGACCGCTGGTGACAGTACTGATTGGTGCCCACATTATTTTCACGCCTGTCGTGGTTAGTAATGCTTTGTTCGCGTAAGCTACATGGACATCACTGGTATCCCACGCGTGCACGTTGTGTTGTAACATAACCACGCAGAAAAAAACTTTATGCTTCAGGATTGTCGTCAAAATTTCAATCACTGTGAAGACACCTATATACGAGAAACGACTCACTGAATGTGGTATTGGAAATGTTCAATAAAATGGCAACATTTGATCATGTTTTGTTCAGCCCCCCCCCCATTTTTTCCCTATCTACAGCACTGTCTCGGCCATTCGTGGGACTTATATACGTGATGTTGACCTTATATCTAATAAGAGTGATCTATATGGCAGCCTACGTGTTCGGGTTCTGGCGGCTGTTTCATTAACTTGATGTATACCATGCAGAATGGGCATGCCATGACAAGAGCGTAAGGTGGACGTAAATGATAGGCCATAACATGAAAATCACGTCGTGCATATCAGGTACATCATGATGACACAGTCTTGGTGCTCTCGCGGTGATTTGATTAAGTTTTTAATTACCGAAATTGGCGGTGGAACTGACATAGAGACACACTGTTCGCTGGTCTCGCGATCGCACAGTTGCTTTTATTTATTGTTTGCTCGGCTGCGCATTTCAAAGGAATAGATTGTTGTGGTGGTTGGCCTATCGAAAGAGGTGCGTGATGATTAACCAGTGCAGAGGACTATAGGACATGGCTTGGCACCTTTGCTGTGTAACAGGCATTTCAGCGTAAATATGCAGTTGCAAAGTTAAATGAAGTGAGTATCTAAGTGAAATGTATCGCGAAACGATTTTATTTGGCAGGAACTAAATACATGTGTAACATTTCAATGGCGGATGACAATGATAAATACTGTACAAATGTATACTATGGCACAACCTATACTGTGTTACGCTTCAACATTATCACTTCGACGAAGGGTGCTCCCTGGGCGTTAATTTGATTTCGAGGCCTTGAATGGGCTTCAGAATTAGCTCCATGGCCAGTTCGAGCTTGTCGATGGGAACTTTTGAGGTGACATTGAAGCGACGTATCACGTGAGTCAGCAGGATTTTTTCTTCCCTCAGTGCAAACTTTTGACCTGCGAAGAGAACGAATATAATTGTGAGTGCTGATCAACGCTGCATCGTTGAAAGCGTATATTTAGTAAACTGCAACTAGATAATTCTTAGGTGCTGTATATCAAGCAGGGCAGTTTTTTATTGCATTGCGATGGTAAACAGGCATAGCGCTTTGTATTATAGACCGCATTTCATGAAAATATTCAAAGGTCTATGAAGAAGTCAAGTAATAGCTAACTAATATAACAACTTCATTGTCCACGTTATTTTATTTTAAAATTGTACAACCGTCAGCAAAGCTTTTTTCCCCTTTTATATCCTCAAATACAGCAGGCATTCAGTACAGCCAAAGCTATAGCTATTTGGGTGCACGTTAAAGAACCCCAGGTGGTCGAAATTTCCAGAGCCCTCCACTACGGCGTCTCTCATAATCATATAGTGGTTTTGAGACGTTAAACCCCACATATCAATCAATCAAGCCAAAGCTATAGCTAAAGAGAAGAGCCATTAGGTTAGCATCAAAGTGATTTTGCGTATGCTTTTGCTGTAAGCTCAACATTACTTTCACAAGAACGCTCTTTTATTCATGTACTACGACTTAGTCTGTACTTTAATTTGGGCGAATGGGGTCCAAATTCACCCTACTCCCATGCTACTCCGACTGTTTGGAGCAGTGCTGGGCGATCTGGGCAGCTAGCTTTTATGAGAGCGTAGGCTCCTTGACGACGAGATAAGAGTTATTAGGGGATTTTAGAATACCGTTTGCAAGCGCTGCGGGCATTGCGGGCGTAGCGGGCGCCATATGAGTTTTAGAAGAAGCGCTTGCCCTGCTGTGATCCGCAACGCACGATCGCAGTGACACCGTAGCCTCGAAACCAGCGCTTGCGGGCCACTTGCGGGCCGCCATCACCACCCGTAGCCTCGAAACCAGCGCTTGCGGGCGACATGCGGGCCGCCATCACCGAACACAATTTCGGATTTTTTGCGTGCGGTCCGCGAACGCGAACGCCGACTCGCGTTACGACACATGCGCACTGGCAGCGACCCACCGCAAGGGCTCGTGGTGCGCTATTCTAAAACTCAACATTAAGAGGCAAAAGCAGTTTGACACAATGCTATTATCAGAGTGTTTTAAAGCAGTGCAACGAAAACGGAACGCAAAGCTCTGCGTTTGTCTGCAACTCTGGTTGTGATGCAGAGTACGCTCACCTCTTGCGAGCTCCCGTAGAGTGATGAGCGCTAACGTACGCCCGGTACACCCGCAAGCTTTGCGTATGCTATTTTAAAATTGCCTATTATGCCACTCTCTTTTTAAAACGCTTGCTTTCGGGGCAGTATTCTCTGATCGTTCTCCCTATTGCCCGATATTTGCGTATTTGTTTGCACAAGCTAGAAGTCACATGAAATGAGTGAAATAAGTCGAAGGGAATTATTTTACGAAAAATGCGCTTATTGCTTCCGAGACTCGGTATGAATGAGCCGGCAGCGCATGCTTTTCTTTTTGCCCGCGTGATAGCTGCGCACGTTCGAGTGGTATACTCCTCGAGCTCTCAAACATAGACTGACTTCGTGGCGTGGTTCAAAATTAGCTGCTCGAAAGTGAGCGTTGTGATTATAAACTGCCGAGCCGATGCGCCCTTATCTGCAGCACGCATGGTGGAAGCAGGGCGATGGGAGCACATGCGCATTGCACATGTGCGGGACAAGCGTCAGCATTAAAAAAAAGGCCCCATATCTGCATGTTTCACTGCAAATGTCGTCAAAAGACGATAGTCTTGCACCTGGAGAGAGTGAACAAAAGGTTTGTTTGATTTTCTGCGTGAGCAAATTGGTGAATGGTATTCTGAAGGCGCTGCGTTAAAGTGCCTCGATGCGTGCCTTAAATGATTTGTGGGGTTTAACGTCCCAAAATCACCATATGATTATGAGAGACGCTGTTGTGGAGGGCTGCGGTAATTTCGACCACCTGGGGTTCTTTAACGTGCCCCCAAATCTGAGCACACGGGCCTACAACATTTCCGCCTCCATCGGAAATGAAGCCGCCGCTGCCGGGATTCGATTCGGCGACCTGCGGGTCAGCAGCCGAGTACCTTAACCACTAGGCCACCGTGGCGGCGCCTCGATGCGTGCAGCGGAGGTAAACGAGCGCATCGAGGTACATGAGCGCTATCTAAAAGCTTTAGCGATGGATGGATGAATTGATATGGCTGTACCCTTTAGATCAGGCGGTGGCTAATGCCACCAAGCCGTAATACTTAGTGAACCAAAAACTAGATTTATTTTTTTTCTTTAAATAGTGAGGTTGAGGGCTCGTACTTTGCAGTGAAGGGTTTAATTTTCTCTCATGCCTTGACTTAAGCTACCAATCAAATAACCTCCTTCTAGTTAATTCTACCCGCTCAAAGTCTATTTTGCCCTCCCTGTCTCTAAACCCCAGTGATTTGAAAAACTCTGCGCCATCATCCTGAACTATAAGGTGAGGCCATTTACCGAACATTATCAAGTGTTCGGCGCTATCTGGCCATGAGCGCTATCTGGTAATTATCTCTTAAAACGAAGCGCGCGTCGTGCGCGCCCATCTCGGAGACCATAAGGTGTAGTACGCAAGGCGAAGGGTAGGTGCTACCACCGTGTCGTCTTAGCAAAGCTTTGGAAACACTTCCCTTTGCGTGCAAAACGTTGGATTGACAGTGCAGCATGATAAATGCCGCGGTCCTTAGAATTAATTACTTGCGTATGCGTTTTCTAGTATAGGCACATATAGAATATTGACGTGTTGGTATTGTGCATCAGATTAACGCAATAATTGATTTTTAATGGACCATCGCACAAGTATGAACCCTGAAACTTGAGCAATATTGGTGGGTGCGGCGGATGGTGTTTCATTTTGGCCTTTTCGAGTATCGTTTCGGTGGACAAACAGACAAACAGACAGACAAACAGACAGACAGACAGACAGACAGACAGACTAAAATTGTTGCGTCGAAGGTTCCCAAGAAAGACTATCGTCTTTAAAAGCCACAGGGGGCAAAAAAGTGCTGGCCGATAAGGGAGGTGAGACAAGCCCGGGGGCTTTTCGGTGGCAGGCGAGCGATGGGATGCGGTGCCGGTAGCGCTAGGTGCGAGGTGCTTTGCCTCCGTTCGGGCTACTGAACAGATACACGCCGGTTTGGGGCGTCTGCTAGGGCGAGTCGATGGCTCCGTAGCCTAGGGCGTATTACGTGTGAATTTGCTTTCCTCCTGTTATGTTTCGCGCTGGATTTACTGCTGTTATGTTCCGCGCCATATGTTCCACTGGCCACCAGTCTGTGGGGTTTGTTCGTTTGGGGTTTCGGCCCTTCTGTGTGCGCTAGTGCTTTGTTGCGCCGGTCCGGAAGGGCGGCTGCGATTCTTTGAGTCGTGAATTAAAGGCGTTTCTTCTTCTCAGTGTTGCTGGCTCGTCCTGAGAATTTTGGCTGACTGACCTCCCTGAGGGGAGGCGGGGCCTTCAAAACACGCGCGTATTGTTCATTCATAGTGTTGGCAGGCGCTTTCACCATCGAGCTGAAAGAGCGACTGCAGTTCGGCGAAATTGCACGTGGTGCCTCCGACCGCTCTCCGAAAGTTATGCTCGAGCCAAGTGCCAGGCGTGCTTTATGTTTGGCTGTTATGCCGGGATGCCTCATTTAATCATTTCAAACCCAATAAGAGCATGCATGGCGATAGCCAGTCGGGTGCATTGTACTGGCAACGCATATAACTCCTTGAAAGTGCAGGCGCACGGGACGTGCAACGTTGGCAACTTACCGAGACAGTTTCGGGGTCCCGCGGAGAAGGGGGCAAAACCGAAGTTGTGCATACTCTTCGCTTCCATGAACCTCTCGGGTTTGAAGCTGTTCGGGTCATCCACGTACCGTGGATGTCTCTGAAGAAAGTAGAGGGCGACGACTGCCACAGTTCCTCGTGGAATGGTGTACTTTCCTGAAGGAAGAAAAGATAACCATAAATACTGCATTCCGAACGTGATGACATTCGACGCACTCCATAATGAAAGGTATAAAGGTACTTTTTTCTGCTCTCGTGTCATAGCCAATATAATGGCGTGGAGTGCTGGACTACTAAATAGAAGTCCTCTTTTAAATACATATAGGTTAGAGGTGAGTTCCGAGTTTGTCGGATTAATTTATAGGAACACAGTTATAAATATACACATGGCGTGATATCTCCTCTAAGTTGATTGCCCTTATGCTATAGGCGGACTCGCACAGCTCCAACCTGGAATGCTTCAAAAACTGACGCAATGACGTATTTCCTGAAAGACTCGATCTTCTGTGGTCTTGTCAAGTCACCCTGTCTTCTTCAAGGTTGCCTTGAAAAAGGCAAGACCAATCGTTGAAAAGCTAACTTGAGTGACGACAACCCGTGTTAAAAAGATCCTCACCACCCCATGCTCAAAGACCCTCAAGTGGCTTTCTTCTCTCCTTTGCTACTCTTCGCACAGGCGATGTATCCTTCCTGTGACTTATTTCTTAAAAGCACGTGAACGATGTCGGCACTAAGCGCTCGAGCCTATCAGCATTTTGCGCTGCTCGGCTACATGCTATTATTGCCGCTTCAGCAGCCGTAAACACACAAAATGTAGTTCGTTTATCGCGCACGATAGTCGTGTGAGACAAGGAAGAACGGATGGGCAGCTGCATGAAAAAGCGGTGCAAGGGGTACGAGTCACGTCTGATAGTTTGCATATAAGGAGAAATCGAGAGCATACCACGGATAGAGGTCACGGAAATCACTGTCTGTGCCACGAAGTGCGCAAGAAAGACAAGAAATGCTGGGAGAGAGTAATGCGCTCGATTTTTGTATTTTGAGGGGCTGGTGAGGGGCCCTCTAAACATTTTTCTATATTTTAAATGACACAGGTAGCTTTGATTGTTGCGAGACTTCTGAGACCATATGCCATGTTCTCTGTGTGCGCCCTCTGTTCGGAACTAAGCGAAAAACGTTCAAATGCGTAATAGATTGCATTTGTGTGAAGGGGAAATTTTCGGTCGTATGCAGACGGGGCGACATTGCACAACACGCTTTATGGTACGTGATGTGATGCTCTTATCTAGAACAATGTTTGCATGAACACTCCCCTGCATGCGCTGTGCACAATGAGACTAATGACCATCGGCTTGTAGGACAGCGTGTGCACAGTACAACTCATTGTACGATGACACAGTCTCCTGCGTCTACCTACTTCGCTCTCTTTAATTTGCTCTAATCTCTGTGAAGAATTGTTGGCTTAAGACATGCTCTTCAGGACGACGTCTTCTCGCGTCTCTTCATTAAGCATTATCTTCTTTGCCGTAAGTCTAAAGGTCTCGGGTTCGACGCCGGTGGCGGAGGTGGCATTTTGAATGAGGCTGAATGGTAGAAGCCCGTGTAGTGTGTGATGCCAGTGCACGTTAAATAACACCTGATAGTTTAAATTTCCGGAGCCCTCCACTACGGCGTCTCTCGTGATCACGTGGTTTTGGAGCGTAAAACTCTAGATAATATAGCTTATTGTTTTGTCCGTCAAAAAAAGAAGTTGAGTTTTATAACACCACTTACCAAGATATAATTTTTCAATGATATTTCCGTAAAAAGAAAAAGAAGTTGGGGCTTATCACATCACTTACCTATTTTGATGTCTTTTACGACGCTGCGGCCTATGACAGACCCTGGCGGATAAAGCCTCATTGCCTCCTGTGTAGAAAAACGATTGGAAATACACCTTCAATATGCTATGTCAAGAATAACGGCTCATATCGCGACAGGGAACCAGATTTTGGAATGAACCCATCAAGTATTTTGTGATTTTAGGAGCACATTAGAACCGGAAATTTGATGAAAAAAAAAACAAAGCAAGAACAAACAAACAAAACGTGGTAGAAACCCGTTTGCGAAATACATCTGTCTCCGACCAAAACTTAGGAAAAGGCTTCCACGCGTTTGTGAGCCTTTTCTTAAGGGACCGTAAAGCCACTCTAAAAATGGGTCTGAGATCTTTTTTTCAATAAGCCTGAGAAACCTTTTCTAATAAGCCTATTTGTATAGACAAGGGGACTTGGAGGAAGTGCTCGAAAGTGACGATCTCCAGGAACAATTAAGGGCTGTCCAAAGGGCCCACGAACGCGTGGAGGACCATGGGCTCCCGGCCGTGGCCCGAAACTATACGACTCTTAAGTTCCTTAAGACTTGAATAAAGATTGTCGACTGACTGTCTGAGAGGCACCATGATATATATGATATGATATATACAAGGCTTCTGTCATTTTTTGTAGGTTCTCGTGAAGCGGTCTACCTATATGATGCCGAAAAGTACGAATGACGGATTTTGGAACTCGTTAAGCTTCTTTAAAGTAAAAAAAAGAAAACCTTGTGAACGTGGCTGCTCACTTAACTTGCAGTCGTAATTCACATATCCTTCACAGGCAACAGAGTCTGTTCGAGCCAAATTCTGACCTTAACATGTCTTCAATTCTTGGCCACAGCAGCCGCATTTAGATGGTGCACTCTAACGATTTGGTTGATCCCCAATGGGTTAAAATTAATCCAGACTTCTTCGCTATGACGTGCAAGCCTTGTAATCATATTGTACGCCCCGATGGTACAATAGTTATGGTGATCGGATGCTGAGCCGAAAGCTGCCGGTTTAACACCAGCCTTGGCGGTCGCATTTCGATGGAAGCAAAACGCTCGAGTCCTGTGTGCCGTGTCATGTCAGGGCGCGTCAGAAAACACCAGATGGTCGAAATTTCCGGAGCCCTCCAGCGCGGCGTGCCTCACAATAGTATCGTGGTTTTGCGCGTAATATACCAGATATTTTTATCTTACAATCATATTCCGGCTTTACCGCATTTGTACTCTAAAATGTAATAATTAACATTAGACGTGGTGTGGTCATTTTAAGGTTATAGGAAGAGAGAAGTCACGTATTTTCTTATTATTTTTGCTTTAGACGGGCATACAGCGTTGCTCGGCACGTACCTTGAGCACACACTCCATGTAGGTGAGGTTCTTGAGCTCTTCCGCGGTAAGCGGCTTGTCCCAGTCGTCTCCACAGACTAAGTCGATCTCTTCCTGAACCTTTGCTTGAATTTCTGGATGATGACCGAGAAGGTAGAGCGTGTAAGCGAGGCTCGTTGCTGTTGTGTCGAAGCCCTGGATGTGAGAAATTGGGAATCGTGAATTTGAACGGGGAGTATAAAGCCAATATCGTCTGTCGTTTAGCAGTATGAGAGATTATAATTTCTCAGGAGAGGCGTAGAGGCTTTGAAAAGGTGGCACTTTAAAGTATTTCAAAACCACGTTGCTATGGGGAGTAAAAAGTATCACTCCCCCGAAATTTGCAAGTTTTGCATGTGGATATATACAGGTGCTCTCTCTCTCTCTTTCTCTCTCACACACACATACACGCAAGAAAATACATAAAGTGTGCTTACAACCCACTCTCCCCCCCCACCTCCGAAAAAATATTTCTGCCTACGCTAGTGTTCAAAACGTGAATTCAAGGCGCCAGAGCAAATAGAAACACATCTCCGAAACAAACACGAATTTCACCACTCATATTTTCAGTATGTTAACTGGATGAAATCGAAGCATGACCCTGCTGGGAGACTATTGTCTCCGTGCGCGGAGAAATCATTCCAACGCATGGTGGTGCATTCTTTAGATCCTGGAAATATTTAGGGAATTCGTTTCGGATTCTGAAAGGCAACATGTCGGCTCAAGGGGATGACCTTGAGCCGCCATGTCCTAACACAGCGAAGAAGCGAACGAGGAACTTGCGTTGCCCCTTTTTCATAAAAAATGTATATTTTGTGTTTCCCCTAAAGACTTGCTCCTGCATTCTCAATGTCAAAGGACTTCGTCTCAAGAAAGAAATCTTGCGAATGACAAAAAGCGGATTGTTAAAATAAACACAATTCACGCTCTCTCAGACTGACATTGACTAAATGCGCTGGTTCTACGTTGACAAGGCTGCCTGAACTTGAAATCCATCTAAGAGCTGTGGTAAATCAAAGCCGATGCAAACGTGCAGAAAGGCTGGAAATTCTGTCGTGCCAAAACTGAAAACAAAAACAAACAGTAGGACTCATGCACGCGTAGGTATGAATGAACAACTTTATTTGTCTCTTGTTAAAGGGAATGGGGCAATAGGAAAGAGTGCGGTGGGGACGAACTGCTTGAAGTAGTCTTCCTCTACCCTCTTAGGCCACTCCAGAATGGCCTCCTAAATGTCGGGCCTCGAGCTGCGCAAGGCAGCCTCCCGCTGCTCCTCACTGAAAATTAGGTGTTTCGAGAAATGGGGAAGAGGGTGCTCAGGGCAGTGCTACACGATGTGGTGGAAGTCTGCTGTGGAAGTGGCACAGAATTTACAAGAGAGGGATGGGTAACAGGAGGGATGAATGCGGTGTATGAGGTTAGGGGAAAGAAAGGGGTGAGTCTGCAGCCTTCACCACAGGTTTTTACACCTGGGTGAAGATTTGCACGTGAGTGGCGGGTAGGTTAAGCGCTCTAATCGGTAGTGGGCGCAAATGTCATGGAATGAAATGAGGTGATCCCGCGCTGTAAACGGCGCCTCCTCCGTAGCGAGTTGCGACACAGCGGATGCGTGTGCCCGGACTGCGAATCCTCGGGCACTCGCATGAGCTGCCTCGTTTCCAGCAAGGCCCGCATGCGCGGGAGTCCAGATTAGTGCTGCAAGTCCATCAAGGGAATGATGCGAAAGTGGGGAAAGGGCTGGCTTAGAAAGCCTGCCCGCTCCAAAGTCATATATAGCTGTTTTGGAGTCTTTGATTATAACGGATGAACTAGGTATTGACAGGGCCGGGGCTATGGCCGCCTTTTCCGCCTCCTCCGAAGAAGAGGCAGGTACGGAGGCGGCCCCAGCGACCTGGCCGTGAGAGTTGATTACCGATATCGCATAATGATGCCTGTTTCCGTAATCGGTGGCGTCAACAAAGAGCACAATCATTAGAGGAAAAAAAATTTTTTTGAGAGCCCTCGCACGCTGCCTCCTTCGCTGTTTTTGGTGCTCAGGATGCATGTTTTTTTGGATGTGGGGAAATGTATAGGTTCTCGTGTATGCAATGTGAAATGGTGTACTTGACCTTGGTGATGGGTGCCGGAGTGACAGAAAGGCTCTGTAGAATATGTCTGCCCACCACGGTGTTAAAAAAACTGTTGTGCTGAGTTGCAATATGGGCTTCTCCGAGTTCAGCAAGGGGGTTGAAGGTACCGGTATGCGTAAGCCTTTCAGTGGAGGTCCGTATAGGCACCCCTAAAGCGAACTAACACGTTTTGTGTAAAAGGATGTCAATCTGATCGGATTCTTATATAAGAAAGTTTAGGTAAGGCGTTGTAAATGCTATTTTACTAATAATGAAGGACTGGATCAAGCGGAGGAGTTCGGCCTTTTTGAGTCCACCATGTTTATTACTGACCCGACCCAGAAGTCGCAAGGTGTAATCAATGGTGGAGTGAAGTGTTTTTAGTGTGTATGTGTTGAGCCGATTGTTTTGAATGTGTAAACCGAGCACGCGGATTCTATCCACTCGAGTAACTGTGACGTCATCTTGAATTATATTCATAATAAATATGTGTTTTTCGCCCCCTCTGTGAGATGGTAGGAGAAGTAGCTCAGATCTCTCCATCGGAGCCGCCAGTCATCCAAAGAGTGATGTCATCGACGTAGAGTGAAAACTTGAGGTCAGGGATATATCTCAATGCTCGCTCCAACGGCATCAAGGAGACAAAAAAAAAAACAACAGCGACAGCACAGACCCTTGGGGCGTGTCGTAGCTTCCCAAAGCGTGAAATGGCAATTGATCTGCGCCTATGTGTATGGTTGCGGCACGGTTGCCTAAAAAGGTAGCTATATAGTCGTATGTCTTTTCGCCAACCCCTATGAGATTAAGCTCTCGGAGGATGGCGGAATGAGCAACGTTATTAAAAGCTCCATGGAGATCCAGACTCAAGATTGCTTGCGTATCTGGGCTGCTGTTGGGTGTAATAATGTCATGCTTCAGTCGAAGCATGAAATCGTGGAATGACAGAGATTTTCGAAAACCCACCATTTCTGGTGGATTAAGATTGTTGTCTTGAATGTATTTATTCAGACGGTTTAGTATAACGTGTTCAACCAAGACATGAGGTTAGTGAAATAGGCCTCAGATTGAAAGTGTTCACTGGTTTGTTTTCCTTTGGAATGAAAATTACCCTGGCATCTTTCCAGAAACTCGGAAGGATGCCAGTGTCAAAGCAGTGAGTGAAATAATCTGTTATGGCCGTGACGGAGTTGTCTACATTGCGAATAACTTTGCCGTTAATTTGGTCTGGGCCTGGTGCTGACGTTGTGCGCAGGGTGGCCATGGCATGACAAACTTCTGCTTCTCTGATAGCCGCGCTTAATAACTCGTTGGGCTTTCCAGTGTACTTTGGTGTGTTATACTTCTGAGTGGGAGGCAGATGTTTATCGTGGAGGTCATCGAAGAATCCATTCAGATCGTTTTTGTGCGCATATAAAGGTTTCTTTATGGTGTGGTTTGGATGTGAGCGTGATATGATGAGGTTTAAGAAGTGGCGCAGTAGTTGCTATGTGCGTTTTCTGTCAATGTTACCTTGCATGCTGTCACACACCTGGCCCCACTGCCGGCAGGTCAGTTGTGTGGCGTACTCCGGGATTTGCAGATCTAACTTGGCTGTTCGGAGTTTTAGCTTTCGGTTGTGCCGTCCTTTTGTCCATCTCTTCAAAAGAGATTGTTTGGCCCACATATGTAGAAGCTTGGCATCAACCGTTGTGACGGGGGTTTCAGGGGGCAAAGTTGTAGTATGCGCCACAGCCTCTGAGTGAAGTTGTTTCACCCATTTTGAGATGTCTTGGATGTTTATGGGAGCTGATATCTGGCGGGCGTCTCGAAATTTGTCCCAATTGGTATGGCTGACTGGCTTAGATGCGAAGGGTTTGTGCTTGAAATGTACTGTGGAAGTAATGTTGTAGTGATCACCACCGAGATTAACTTGCAGGTTGCTCTACGAAACGTGTTGCATTCTGCGTGTAAAGGTAAGATCGGGACAGGTATATCTTTCTATACGCTGTTTCCTAGCCTGGTTGGTGCATCAATGCCATTATGTAGCATGAGTCTGTATATAGTCTTGTATGTGTATCCACGGGGTTCTGCCCTTAGGAGTAGAAACTGTGTGATCCCATAATAGGTTGAGTGCGCTGAAATCCCCAAGAAATAAAAGAGGATGGTTGGTGGCAGGGGTGATGGCTTGAGAAAAAAGGGAGTCAAAGTGGTGATGTTTGTCGCGAGGGCCGCTGTAGACATTCAGAACCCAAAGAGCCGATGTGTTATTCTTGCGAGGAATAATCTTTGAAAAATCATGCTCTATATCGACGCTGTCGAAGTGGGAGTGATTTGCTGTGAGGTGTTTTTGAGGAAGAAGTGCCGTATCGAGCCGGGACAGCTTTTTTGTTTGGTGCACATTATATCCAGGGAAGCTGACTGGCCCGTGAGTTTCTTGAAGGGCAATGACTGCGGGTAGATTAGAACGGGAGGAAAGGAACTGTTGGAGATGTGCTTTCTTTTTTCGGAACACCCTACAGTTCTATTGCCAAAGTTCAAGCTCGGAGCGAGTCGGGTTATTGGTTATTGTTAAGCGAAGCTGGTGCTGAGGCGGAAAGTGATGTGATGCTAGGATTATTGGTACTAACTCCAGCTATCCAACTTGTAGTTGGTTGGGTATGAGCTTGTACAAAGTCCATAAATTTGTAGAGTGTTTCATGTTTGGCTGCGTAATCTGCACTGAGTTTTTCAACTGCGGTGAGTATATTATGAAATTTAGTTTCTAATACGGTTATTTTGACATTATACATTAAAACTGTTGCCTCCAGGGACTCTTCTGATAGTGAAGTGCTCGGAGATTCCCGTTTGTGGGGGAGGGAAAAGTGGTTCGGCGTTGAGCACAGGGGCTAGTGTTCATGGGCAAATGTGCAGGTGGTTCAGGTGGGGCTGATGAATGACACATAGAAGAGGCGGAATGGGAGGGAGGGGCTTGGGTGGTTGATGCGGAGGGAGGACGAGTATCAAGTTGAATGGTAGTAGCGGATAGTTGAAAAGATTCGAGTTGTAATTTAAGCCTCTGAATTTCAGCTTTTCGGATTGAATTTTCTTTATGGAGGGTATATTCGTTGTTACTGGTGTGATTTGAGGAGCAGCTAGAAGAGGCTGACTGAGCCCAGCCTACCTGGTGTGAGTTGGCCGAAGAGTTGGCGAGAGTGGGGCTTGGTGGTAGGGCTGGCCAGGCGCCCTCTTGCGTCGTTGAATTGGAGCGTCGCCCGTGATCCTTGCTTTTGCTTAGACTTTTCTGCTGGCTTGAGCCGTGAGTTTGGTTGCGACTAGGAGATCGGCTGGTGGGTGGGGACTTGCTTGTCCATGGACCATGTAGGGCGTGGCTTAAATCTTTGTTTACACAGCGATGAACCTGTTTGATGGTTTCCATTGCACAGAACACAAACATGGTCACACTCGTGGTCCAAGAATGCATCTTTCAGTCCACACTTGGGACAAAGTGTGTCACTGGCGTTGGTGCGCACGTCTTGGCGATGACCAATCTGACGGCATCATATGCAGGCTTCGACCTTTTGCCATAAGGGATGGCATCGAAGTGCACAGTTTTCGTAGTGGACGTAGTAAAAAAACGATTTTGCCTTGGAATATGACTACGATGGTCCAGGCGTCGTGCACCTGCGATAGTCAGCTTTGGGTTGCATCGGCGGAGGGTCAAGGTGATTTCGTCTTCCGAGTAATCGGAAGGCAGGAGAATGGTTCTTCTGCAGGTATCGACAGGATCGGCGACAAGGGTGGCGACTTCATGAGGGGTGCCATTGAAGCTCAAGAGCCGTATGCCGTGGTAGAAGTCGACACGATCCAGGTCTGGTTAGCTAATTAATCAGAATGGTATGGTTCACAGTGTTGACACGTATTTGGTCAGAACTGGTGCGGTAAGAGATTGGGAGCCCCGCAGCCTTGAGGGTGACTTCTCTGAGGATGCATGAATGGATCACAGCACAATTTAAACTTTCACGGACTCCTAATATGATTTTATAATCGCTGCGCGGCAGCGTTGGGGGCTTTGGTGCTGCTCTCTGTTGTCACTCCCGAGCCACTGCATGGTTTGCTGGTGACGAAGGATGCTGGTATCGTCTTGAGAGGCTCTCGTAGATCACGCGCCACCAACGCACGCCATCGACGCCGGCTGCGTAGCGCCCTGTTTTGCGCTCATGATAGGCAGAGGTAGGCCTATAACAGTGATACTGCTAGCCGACAGCCCTAAAAGAGCTGCGGCTTGCGTAAAAAACGTCCGAGTATTGAAAAAAGTATCTCAAGAAGCGTAGATAACACTCGCATAGGTACAGTCAAGTATTCGGGGTGTTTGGAGTCATCAGCTAGCCACAAAAGGAAAATTTGCAGGAGCCAAAGTCCAATGCGACCGCTCACACTGAGACGCTGGAGTTTTTCCCGCGCGTAGGGGACCCCGCCCACAATCCATAACATCACGATGGCGTGTGCAGTTAAAATCTTATTTCCTGGCCTTGCATTCAGCGTGTTTTCATCAAATGCATGTAAACAGAGCTTTGCACGATCACTTTGAAGCTAACTAAAAGTGCCTCTCAACGACAGGTATTCCGTCTCTGTCCCCATCTTTTGTGGGGGGTGAACTATAATATAGCAAGTTATAGGCTGTGACTGGAGGTGGTTCCGAGACTTACCCCGATCAGTGTAGAGAGCAGCTCGTCCCGGACGTCGATTTCAGTCATTATTCCCTCGTCGAGGTACATTCGTAGAAGGATTTCGAGAAATGAGTTCTTTGAAACGGGATCCCTGATACCTTTCCGGTAGTCGACAATTCTCTTTTGGAGGATCTGCCGGATAAACAAACAATCGATTTGATCAAAGGCTCTTTAAGGTGCTATTTAGTGGTATACACACTGTACAGACGCCTTGAAACCTTGTTTTTTTTTTTCTAGCGGAAATCTCTTCTGTTAGATGATTTACTAAAAAAGTGTATGCATTGCTAGTGAGCCCAGTTTTCGACAGTAAAAATTTATTCATTGAATTTATGGCACAGCCTTCCACTTCAAAACATAACGACGGGTAATAACGAACCAATAAGCATGCTCGAAAAGTCGTAGCACTACCACTTCAGGTTTGAGAGGTCCCCTCCGAGGTCGGTCGAAAAATGATTCTGTTGTCTCACATTTCTTTTCACAATGCAGAAAGACTCATCGTGGAATTCTCTCACCCTAATAGCTGTACTATAATTAACTATACATTGCCCCGCCACGGTAGTCTAGTGGCTAAGGTATTCGGTTGCTGACCCACAGGTCGGGGGTTTGAATCCCGGATGTGGCGGCTGCATTTCCGGTGGAGGCGGAAATGTTGTAGGCCCATGTACTCAGATTTGGGTGCACGTTAAACAACCCCAGGTGGTCGAAATTTCCGGAGCGCTCCACTACGGCGTCTCTCATAATCATATGGCGGTTTTGGGACGTTAAACCCCACATATCAATCAAATAATTATACATTGTTTAAAGCTATGTAGTACTGTAGAAAATGAAATTAAAATTAATGTCCTTCTCCATCTTTCCATAACGTTAAGTAGGTTTTACAGTTTACTCCTATAGTGCGGGGTTAAGGACGGTTCCTAACAGCATGGCCATGTTGGGGCTTATGAGCGCGTACTCACGTTATTGACAAACTCCTTGGCCTCTTCCACGTATTCTAACATTCGTTTGCGCTCTTTGCTGAATGCGTAGATGGTATCGAACCAGTGATGGAAGTTGATGACGCGATCCACCACGGTGTCTGAGATTCTGCATGCGCAAAAGAAACAGTATGATTAGCCTATCTTTCAATAACTTTTGGGTTTTTGTAATTCTTTCTCTCTTGCAATATAAAACGTTGATTACTTATGAAAGAATGCGACAATGACTTACGCGTCATGAATTCTGAGATATCCTGTACGTTCGATGTCGTCCTCGTCGTAGTCGATACCCATTGATGTCTCTGAAAAAGTAAAAATTGGAAAAACCCGTGGTGTTTACCTTGAATTTTTACCAGCGATAAGGCAGCGTGAAAGAATATACACGGTGTTGCATGATGAATTTTACCGTTATTACTACTTCTTATTCTACCTGTCCAAAAGGGTATTTATCATGTGCGAAAGTTTGATACAACAAAACAGCTCACTCGAATTATTTAAAAAGAGCACATGTAGCGGGCACGCGCGCGTGTGCTGGAGGGTATGTAAAGCCTTCTATTATGGGGGTGAAGGTGCACTTACAGCTCCTACCCTTAAATTCGCACACTCTCTATCCGCCTCGCCCCCCTCCTATAGTCCGCATCCCTTAGCAGCTTTAATCAGTGCCTTGTTTTTTTTTCTACACTTGGATACTGCTGGAATGAACCTAGGCAAACTTGCACATTTATATAAAAAAACGACACGCTTGTTTAGCTGTGTATACTAACTAAATGCACAGTAAAGTAAAACTTAGCCTTCCCCCCTTGCCCTGTAATACGTGTAACCAACGCCTTAAGGGTGGGGAGGATGGGTAAGGGGGAGAGTTAGAGTTTCCGACTATTTAGTTAACCCGAAGCACAACACGAACAGAGATAGTATTTCTTCATTTTTTTTTCAGTGTGGTACATATATTTGTTCCTGTAGAAAGATGCAATTAACATTATTCTCACAAAATTACATTCATTTTCTTTCACAAGTGGCAACTCAGTACAGCTACAATTCCACATAGCTTAACACCTTGCTTAAAGGCCAGCTATGTCGACTCGTATGATTGCATAGCGCTCGGAGCCAGTAACTTACCGAAGAGCACTCCGAAGGCAGCTGCTCGAACGATCGGGAGGACGTCGAAGTACTCGCCGTTCATCGCGGTTACCTTCTGCATGAGCCTCTCACCCCGCTTGTTCATGATGGGAACGTAATCGTCGAGAATTCGAAAGTGGAAGGCGGGTGTTATTGCCCTCCGACGAGTTTTCCATGGTTCATCGCCGCTGATGGGAGAAGGAAAAGAAAGCGTAAGCGACTCCGTTTGTTCCTTACGCATTTGCATGAACATGCAAATGTGCTGATAGCCATCGCTTGAAGGTCTTGTACCAGTTTCACCGTGTTTACGAAGAACATATTGCCATGACCCTTTCACTTGTAATATTTCTTTATTCTTCTTCTTTTTTTTTTGCTTATGGCAACGACGTTGTCACAACTGTCACTCATTCGACAGATGTGCACATGAGTTTTGCACGGGTGATTGAATGCCGCGGATAAAATATCGAAGGAATGGAATTGTAATCACGTGCGCGCGATGCTAGACGTCTGTTGTTGAAATGTCATAATGACAACTTTCCCCCAGGAATCGCCCAAGTGAGCCAAAAAGAAGCTTCTTTTAGAAAATTGCTAACTAAAATATTGATGTATTTTGTAACGCGTGTTAACAAATCCGGGTGTTACACTGATCTTAGAATCTCTGCCAGGCTAAGTTGGGTTCGCTACTACGCTGTTCTGATTTAAGTTCACTCGTAAATCAAATAATAATTCATATGGAGTATGCAATTTCTTTTTCACAAAAATGCTAGAATTCTCAAAGTTATACCCCCAAAAAAAACTGAAATGCGCATTATGCTTTATGCACCAAAGAAAAAACACATTTGATAAAAAAGAACAACGTATTTCGACGTTTTATTTACCACGAGTCCAACCTTTTACGACTCTTTATAGAGAGTATAGTGACCTCTAAAAAATAAACTTGACAAGTATGTTTAAAGAGAGAGTTATCCATGTATATACCCAATCAAAACAGCAACTGTTAGTAATGGTCGTGGTGTTGGCCCATTGCCACGGCGGGACTCGGGCAGATATTGGGAGTACTGGGGAATGAATGCATGCGACCGCTATCGTGAAAGTCCCCAGGTGGTCGAAATGTCCGGAGCCCTCCACTACGGTGTCTCTCATAATCATATGGTGGTTTTGGGACGTTAAACCCCACGAATCAATCAATCAATCAATCAATCAATCAATCAATCGCTATCGTGAAAGCCCTGCGCAAGCCCGCTCGCGTGCCGCCCCGCCCTTACGCGGCGCGCAGCAATCATGCAACGCCACGCTCTTGAGGCGTGGTGTACCTTCGAAAGCATCGCGTAGGCGGCCAGCTACACGAGAATTGAAACTTCTTCGAGCAATGCCCTTGTTTCGCAACTGTCTACTCTCCCTGCAGGAGCGATTGTTTGCGGCTCCCGTTCCTAATGCGTTGGCTTAATTGAAAAAAAAGTATATGTCCATTCTTATCGCTTTCTCGGATGCCAGGGGCTTAGCAGGCGTCTGTCTGCATATCTGCAGCAATAGCCAGTTATGGTGGCAGACCGCATTTAGACGCTGCATATGTAAAAGAGTTGGATGCGCTTATTATAATAAGGTCTTCATGTTCCGCATCAGCGATCAAGCAGAAAATTAATGTGAGAACATAATAGTAGCTTCCATTTTTCACCTCTAAGACAAGAGTGGTCATGTGATAGGCTTCCTTTTTTATGCTAGGGGTTTATGCCAAGCGAATGCTACTCTATGTGCATGACTGTATCTCGTATGATAACAGATAAAAATTAATAAACATAATATTTTCTTCGTCGCCATGCCTTCATTGGGCAGAAAACGTTTCTTTATGTCAATAACAACGTCTTGAGTCGTGAATTAAGTTCCACTGTGGGTATAATAAAACAATTTCTCGCTTTTCTAAATACTTTCACAAGCAATCTTCTTTATACACCATATGCGGCCGAATATTGGTTTAATAAGACATTGTACCAATTAAGCTAATTATTTTGCTTCAAACGACAACAGCTATGAAGGATTTTGTGCTAAAATAAGCAACTCACAGTGTCAGGATGCCTTTCCCAATCCATGGCTTCATCATGTTGTAGAAAAAGGCCTTGTTGACGTTTTTTGTGTCACCCAAGATAGCCTGCATACAAGCATCCAGTGAGGATCTTACCATGGCCGATTTCAGTTATATCATAAGCAAAACCCAGTCTATAATAGTCACTAGATGATTCACTCAGTAAAGACATTTAAATGGAAGCGAAAGAAAATTCTTTTCTTTTAGCGAAAGAAAATTCTCGGGAGCTCGTGGCTAAACGTACTGTAAAGTTTTACAGTGGCGCCGATCGTGACATTCCTTTTGAGTTATCAGGAGAAGTTTTGTGTGGTTCCGTGGGGGCGATTCATCTCCGTTTGCTTTAACACTCGCCGTTGCACCTTCGTTCTTCAGTGTAGTGATATTAACTACAAAAATGATAACTGCCACGGTGGCTTGATGACCGAAATTTGAATTTTTTTGGTAAAGCACAATAAATGGCAGAACGTTCCTTCTGTTAAAGGAGGATCAGGGTAAAACAGCAATTGGGAGGGATTCGTGCTCGTAGGAACAGTGAACATGTATCCCGATAACTTGTTATGTCACGATCAGCGTTTGATTAAGTCGGGGTAGAAAAAACCCAGAAATTTCAAAGGCTGAGGAAGTTAGCCCACGACCTTGTTAAATAAGGTCTTGCGGCGTCACAAGATGTTTGAAACAAGCGACTGGCCACATAGCTGTTGACCATGAAAGTAAAGCGCGGGTTATTGGTATAGTTATGAAGATGAACGACCTGTGAGCATTCATGTGCCACCTCCCGAATAACCATGATCGCTGTCGGCTACACAACTACATTGCTGCTGTTTCTGCGTCTGTAACTTATTAGCGAGAATGTTTGGGCTATTTGGTATACTCCTTTGTGCAAGATATTCACAGCGCGAGTGAAAAACGGATGAAAAACTAGAGAAGGAACGTAGACAAGCACTGTGTCCAGACAGCGCTCGTCTGCGTCCCCTCGCTTGTCTTTCGTCTATATACTTCGCTATCAATAACTCGTGCATTTGTGTCTGTAAAAAGGGTCTCATGTCTGTGTAAAAACGCTGAAGACGAATCTAACGATAACATCTGGAGTTTTGGGTGCACGAATCACGAAGTGGTTATGAGGTACGCCATGGGGGGGGGGGGGTGGCTCAAGGTTCATTTTGACGACCTCCACGGGGTTCCTTAACGTGTGGCGAAACCTATATGCAGGCGTTTCTGCATTTCACCTCCATCGAAACACGGCTTCCATGACCGGGACCTAAACCCGTGACCTAACTAAAATCTGAAATCAAGTGAATCGAGAGCATATCGATAGTGAGTACATCGCCGCTTCTAAATACGAACGTGAATTACGGTATAGTGGGTACTTCAGAAGTGTACATGCAGTAGACGTTCTAAGAGAGTTGACAGCGGGTTTGAAGGCCTCTCCTCCAGCTTACGTTGTTACAGTGCTTCGGAGTCTGTGTCTTTTCTTCTCCATTTAGGCTGGTGTTCATATCATTAACACGGCTAACTTGGTGTAGTTTTGTCTGCGTAGTGAAGTGATAACGCAGATCCTGGCGTTCGTTTTCCGGCTTGTCGCGGTGCTCAGCTGCTGCAGATTAATGCACATGCGCCTGGAATATTGATCACAAATCAAAAATACATAAGCAGTCGATGAAGGACGACGTCGCGGCCACAAATCATGCATCACTGCGCGCATGCTTTGAGCTACAGGAAGGACGACGTATGCAGATTAACGTGGGAACCTTCACCCTTCATCCTCTTTGCACGCCTATGGCAAGTACGAAAAGTTATGGACAAGTTGAGAAATCCTAGCAGTTCTTCCTGGACTTGTTGGTGCACAGGCCACGAGCATATGAGTTCGACCCCCGCACCAGGATGGATTTTTCTTACATTAGAAGCTTTCCTTTCCGAGAAATCCGTATGGCTTTCCTTGAGGCTTCATGCCACGATTGGGAGGTTGTCAGCTATTCCTCTCGTAGCCCATCCGCCCTCTTGCGGTATTCCGCCGAACTATAGTGTACAATGATTTACTGGCTCTATTACCTCTTTTCGACGTTTTTTTTTTCCTCACGTATTTGCACAAGTTCATGTTACAAGTATGTCTCACATAATTTTTAGCGCCACAAATTTTCCGGAAAAAAAATATACTGCTTTACTGAGCGACGTTTCGCTGTTCTTTTTGATCCTACGTACACATGTGGAAATTCTGCAAAGCATAGAAAAGGTAAAAAGAAAGAAAGGGAGGAAGAGCTGAAAGGGAGGTGATAATTAAGCGACACTTTTTAATTAGGTGTTTGATTGACTACACACACAAATAGAAAGTTTGTACATTAGTCCTTGGATGCATTTTTGTCTCAAGCAAATGAGGTCAAGCCTTCTCAGCAGTTTAAGGTTGAGAAGGTTTGTTCACTTGCGTTGGTTGCGAGTGGTAGATAACCAGAGAAAAATAAAATCGAGGGACTGATAATCGTATAGTATGCCAGCCCTGATGTACCGAAAATTATAATTTTTTTAATGATGACCAGTTTGCCCACGGAAGCATTGTGACAATTCCTGCTCACTGCAGAGCTACACACTCGCCATAGCTACTTGTTTTTATTCGATGAAAGTGAGAAATCGCGTAGAGCAATAATAAATGAAGACTAGACGAAACAACACTCCACAAGGAGAAATCTGTGTGCTCGAGCGTTCAAAGAACAAACAAATGGTGACTTAATAGCGCTTAAGTTGCTATATACACGGTAATTCTCCGCATTTTGTCTTCGTCATTGGGTAATTAAAGAGCGTAGATGCAATATATAGTACAAAATAGAATATGCCCTACTGGTGCGAAGGTTTCACGTTCGAATCAAATCCTGGCGATCATCTATGAGCGCGAAAGATTACCGACGCGTAAGCTGCAGAGCTGGTAAGTTGAGCGTATGCGCTCCCACAACATCCTTTAATCAAACAAAACATTTATAATAGCCGCGGCGTGGGGTTATAGTTTCGGTGCTTGACTGCTAGCCCGAAGACCGTGGGGTTGAATCCCAGCCGCACCTTATAGAGTGAACTGGTGTATACTGTGCACTATAAGTGGCCATTGGAAATGCCCTATCTTTATTCTGCGATGGCACTGTGGCTTCGGTGCTCGGCTGTTGATCCGATGGTCATGGGATCGATTCCACTCGCGGTGGTCGCATTTGGATGGAAGTGCTCAAAATTTTCAGATACTGTGTCTGTAATAATCATATCTTGCTTATGGGACGTAAAACACCCGACACATTATAACAGCATAATTTAGGTGATTCGCTTTCAAAGTCCTATAGCTTCCTAGCTTACTATTCAAGATTCGTTTTCATAGTGTTTTCTTTTTCTGAGGCTGAAAGCAGCTTGAGCAGAGGTCAGACGCCGCTCAAGCTTGCCACCAGTGTCGTTCGGCGTCGTTTCTATCAAATCCCATGAAATGAAGAATGCGTGAATGACAACTGTATGTTCGTTTAGATGCGTGGTTTCAAATTACCTCAACGACTGGTGGTGTGGCACCGAGAAGAAAGGCGTACGGGCCGTAGAAGGCAACGGTCACGTCTTGATCTTCAACCGATTTGAACAGGTTCGCCAGGTACTTGAATGCCTCTGAATCAAGAAATAGGGAGTTACTCGATTAGCACGTGCTTGAAGAAAGGAGTTGATCCTCATGAAGAATTCTAATTTCACCTCGATATGACTTACTACTAGCCGAATGCGTAGATGTTTTTAACGATTCGTTCAAAGTTGTAATTTATGCAGCATGGCGCCTGAGAAAAAGACAAGCGTCATTCGCTGCGTTGTTCAGCACATTGATGTTCTTATTGATCCATTAACGCATTCACAAAAACGTATCGAAGCCGTGTCGCTGCTCCCCTCATCGCTGATCGACAACCAAAAATAAAACTGGCTGAGCATGACGTGCGGCGTGTTATTCCTCAATATTTAGTGTGATTAATATTAATTGTCCTGTTAATGATAGGTTCTTATTAAATAATATTTTCTTGTACACAACTGAATTGCTTGTCGACGGTAGGTTAGTGCTGACAACAGGCAATTACTGCAGAGAACTAGAGAAAATTATAGTGAAAAGGCCACTTAAATGTTTTCAATTGCAGAGACCCCTATACCAAGGTTCCACGTATTTTATTAAAAAAAATGTCTGGATGCGGCAACTATATCGTGATGAAGACAGCCTTTACTTGTTATCGCTAATTCTTGCTGCCTTGCTCCATACTACGGAACAATAAATCGGTGCTGTCATCATTTGGTTAGCGTGCATGAGAACTCCTCTTGTTCAAATGGAATTTTTTCATTTCGACAGCCTGCCCTTAGGCATAGTATCACTTAGATTTTGATGATGAATTTTGCATTGAACAGGCACAGAGTTGCCATAGTAGAACCATCACCTTACTAACGAAGAAAACGTGAATATCTGCGTTGACAATACTGTGTCCTACAGTTAATAAACTTTAGATAGAGTTAAATCATAATCCGTGAATGTAGAACCGTATGTACAGGCTGGTCACACTGATTGCTGTATTGCAGAAAATTGGTGTCTCATGAATATTCACGTTAATAGTCAAGATGTCTTGGTGCAATAAGAAACTGGAAACAATATGCATGCAATGCGCATCGAACGAAGACAGCGACATCTGGTATGGCAGTGCTCTGGTGCCATTTTAATTTTAAGTGCGTTGCACTGTAGGGGCCCTGCTTGCCGTCGATCCACTGCCTAACGTTGGGTAGTCACGCAGTGGTAAATACAGGCCTTAAAGAAGGCTTACAATTCTCAAAGCCAGTTCACAATGAACTAACAAAGCATGAAATAATATATACTGCAGAAATAACCAAGAATCGATCACAATAATGTACCTGAAATCGCGAAAGACACTTCTGAAATATGCGGGTGATACCCGCGCCGTACAATAGAGAGCGCCACCGCTTCGGCAAACGCGCGATTGCCGAAGTGGTGGCAAGAACGCTATTACCAAAGGAATCACTGATTGGCCCATGCTACGCACTTTCTCGGGTTTCAGGTGAAGCTGCGCTAAACGCACGATTGAGAACTACTCCAAGACCTAGCACAAGATTTAGCACGACCTTAGCACGGGTTTTTCTTCTTCTTCAAGTTAACACACTAGCGTTCAATTATTTGTGCAGCGAGTGGCTGTAATAAAAATTCAAAGCTTTGAAAATCTCATCACAAATTCAAGCATGTCCACGCGCCAACTGCCGTATTCATACCTCAGCCACCGAATTCGCTGGTCAGACAAACTCCGCCAGCAGAGCAAGCGTGTACTCACTGACTTTCACGTCCATTTTGGGGTCCATGGCCGACAACTGTTTGTAGAGGTCGAGAAGCAGCGTGAACGACTTCTGAGGCTTCGGCTTGGGCACATCGCGCAGCAGCCACCACATGCGAAGCCACTCGGCCACTTCGCGCGCCACGCGTACGACGAGCGCCGCGGCGAGCACCCAGGCCACGGCGCCCAGGACCCAGATGAAGAGGCCCGGAGCCCTCTCGAAAGTCCGCATGGCCGTTAACGTGGAAATCATGTCTGTCACGCACGTTCGTTTCTACCAGCGATTGCCAGGCATCTGGCTTTACTTGAAATATGGGCCGATCTTTTTGTACCTCTTTCCTCAAACGGGGGTGTAGTTGGTGAATTTCAACTCGGAAGGGGGTGGTGTGTATGTGTGTTTGGGGGGGGGGGTACTTTACGTAAGCTTTCTTTTACGTGAAAGGAGGGGGGGTGACGTGGGTGAACTCTTTGGATGCCGCGTGGAGTGAGAGATACGCGGTTGGTGTACAGGAGTAGGGAGAAGGGGGTGGTGAAAGCGGCGTGATGCCAAGCGTAAGCATGGTGAGGCGATGATTCGGTGGGAGGGAGGGAATCGGGCACGTGCCCGTTACCGTCCGGCTGATCGTGCGCGCACACGTGAAGCCAGGCACGAATAGAATAATATTCCACTTCTGACGGAGAGCGCGCGGAGGTCAGTGCTTGTTACGGAGCCGCGAGGACGTGTGTGACGACTTAGGAGGAAGACGCACGAGCGAGGAAAAAGACACGCGGATACCTTTCGGCTACGCCGGTATTTCTATCAGTCTCTTCCTCGCGTTGACCTTCTGGAGATTTGGTAATGAGACTCGCCGGTCGAGCATGCTAGGCATTCATGGAGTGTCGAAAGCTTCTTGAAGAGGCCTTGGCTTCGCGTTTCAGCCAAAAGTTGACCTTTTGTTTTAATCACTGCGCGTTATTAGACACCGGCCAGCTGCTTAGGGTAGTGGGCGTAAGGTTTTTTTTTGCGACATGGTTGTGAGTTTCGGCGAAAAGAAGAACAGATGGTGCATTAGGATCGAAATGGAAATTTATGGCAATAAAAACAAAATTCCAGCCAAACGTGCAGCTGAAAAAACAATGAAGCCTGATCTTCTATACTCCCTGTGGTGACGGCGTATTAGTTTATGTTCGGACCACAGTGCACCTTATGTTTCAAGTGATATTTATTATGCCAATCTATTTATTATTTTAGAGCTTTGATTGATTGGTGTGTGGGGTTAACGTCCAAAAGAACACAATATGAGTATGAAAGACGCCGTAGCAGAAGGCTCCGGAAATTTCGATCAACTGAGGTTCTTTAACGTGCGCCCAAATCTAAGCTCGTGGGCCTACCGCATTTTTGCCTCAATCGAAATTTCAGTCGCGCAAGCCGGGATTCAATCCCGCGACCTGTGAGTCAGCAGCCGAGTACCTTATCCACTAGACCTCAGTGGCAAGGCTATTTGGTAGCTTTCTAGCGTTGTATTGGTTAGGACCCAAAATAGCTCAGTGACCTCTCTTTGTGCTTCCCTATATGTAATAATGCCTGAAAAAACACCACGAAGGTGGATAGATTGTAGTTTAGCCCTTATTCACGCGCCTTTTTTAAACATACCTGGTTAGCAGTTCTTGTTTCTTGTGTTAACATAGACCTTCTTTTCTCCAGAACCTGTCACGCTGTCTGTAGACACCGAGTCATCGTCATAGTGATAAACTGTAGGTGCTTTCACTTTCCTGAAAGGCTACAGTATCGCAGTATTACCTAAATATCTGTATCGGGTGCACCGTACTGAATGTGCTCGCAAGGGTGGTGTGTAAGAGAGTATACGTGCACGGGGCGTGTCATTTGACGTGTAGCGCTATCCATCTTAAGCTGCATGTCAGGCGAACCTCGAGGTGAAATTGTTCTGAGTAATTTGTTCGTTAAGGAGTCTACTTTGACCTCTCTTTGATACCTGACAATTTTGCGAAACCACCGAAATCTAACGCTCTGCCACCGACCGCTGCGCATCTATCCCTTACCATGCGCACTACGGCGATATTTCGGTCGTAAGTGCGAAAGAACCCGTAAGTTCTTTCGAAAGCAATGTTCGGAAGCTAAGACTGTTTTATTTTGGTCATGAGGGGCACACCTTCGCTTCAATGAAACGTCAAGTGATAGCGCCAGAACGGACTGTAAAGGAAAGCCATGTTAGCACTGTGGAAGGTGCCTATAAATGCATTTTTAAAGCTAAAGGGAAAGGCCTCGGTGGACCTCACGAGTTCACACCATGACAATCACTACCGCTTTGACATTAATCATGTAACCGTGAATGGTGTCATGTCACCGTGCACTCTAAAAAAAGAGCGAGTAAAAAGAGTGTCTTCTTGTCCCACAACAATAATCGTCATCTAATTGCGTCATCTATAGAGCAGCGCTTAAAGATAGGTAATAGTGCACTTCAAGTTGTAAAAGACTATGTCTACTTAGGGCTGGTAATACCCGCGGAGCCCAACCACAAGATTGAAGTAACTAGAAGGATAAGAATATGGTGGATCACATTTGACAAGCACTCTCAACTTATGACAGGTAGATTACCACTATCTCTCAAGAGGAAGGTATATAACAGCTGTATCTTGCCGGTACTTAGCTACGGAGCGGAAACCTGGAGACTTACAAAGAGGGTTCAGCTTAAATTGAGGACGACGCAGCGAGCAATGGAAAGAAAAATGGTAGGTGTAACCTTAAGAGACAAGAATAGAGCAGAGTGTATTAGGGAACAAACGGGGGTTAAGGATATCATAGTTGAAATCAAGGAGAGGAAATGAACATGAGCCGGGCATGTAGCGCGTAGGCAGGATAACCGCTGGTCATTAAGGATAACTAACTGGATTCCCAGAGAAGGCAAGCTGGTTAGCGGGAGACAGAAGGTTAGGTGGGCAGTTGAGATTAAGAAGTTTGCGGGTATAAATTGGCAGCAGCAAGCACAGGACCGGGTTAACTAGCGGAACATGGGAGAGGCCTTTGTCCTGCAGTGGACGTAGTCAGGCTGATGATGATGATGATGATGATATTGCGTTCCATCCTCGCACTATCGCCCCGCGCTCGGTACATTCCGGTCACGATCGACATGCCATTATCAGGGTTACATTGCATTCTCGATAGGAAAGTGGCCAGCGCCGAGTTTTCAAGAAAGGAAGCGCACGCAAGCCTGATGATGATTATTCTTGTGGGACAAAAAGACACCCTTTTTACTCATGGAGGCGGAAATGTTGTAGGCCCGTGTACTCAGATTTGGGTGCACGTTAAAGAACCCCAGGTGGTCAAAATTTCCGGAGCCCTCCACTACGGCGTCTCTCATAATCAAATGGTGGTTTTGGGACGTTAAACCCCACAAATCAATCAAACCCTTTTTACTCGATATTTTTTTAGAGTGTGAGGGATATTCGTAATGTCACAGTGATTCGAACCTAGATAGCTTTACAGCAATGACGAATCACCACGGAGAACAGTTATATCTGTTTGATACACAGTATTCCATGCATGAAATACATATAAATTGTTCAAAACTTTTGCTCGCTGTTTTGAGAATTACTTTATCTTACACAACTTAATATATATATATATATATATATATATATATATATATATATATATATATATATATATATATATATATATATATATATATATATATATTATTTATTTATTTATATATAATAAATATTACACAACTTATCATAGTTCAAGACATCATTTGAGACAGCAATTAAGAAAGTTAGGTAGAATAACTTTTTAAATGGCGGAGTTAGGTGGTGAAATAAGATGGGATAATTATAGTTCTTTATGTGAAAAAGCGATCACATATTTCGAGATAAAGAAAAACAGACCTGCCGTAAATATTGTGGCGTAATGAAAATAAATTCAACAGTGAAACCAAAACAAAAGCACCGAAGAGTTCAATAAGCGGACGAGCAGACGACGTGAATTACGCCACTGTGAAATACAACACTATGCGTACTATATTTGCAAGTGAAGCCCTCACACCCACATAAGTCGGTTCACGTTTTATATAGCGACGCTAACACACACACACACACACACACACACACACACACACACACACACACACACACATATATATATATATATATATATATATATATATATATATATATATATATATATATATATATATATATATATAGTGTGAGTAATAATTCAATGGGCCAGTTAGTCTTCGTGAAGGTGTGGGATATGGCACAACGGGAGCGTTGTCAACAAGGATAAATATATTTCCCAACAGTTTCGGGAGGGGTCCTCCCTTCATCAGGGGATGAGTTATACTGACATGAACTTCGTTGCTGCCGCGTCCCTCTCGCCTTGAAAGATGTTTGCGAGAGTGAGAAGGAACTAAAAAAAAGGGAAAAAACAGAAAAGGGGGAGAAAAAAGACGAAAAAGAAAAAGAAAGTAAAAAAGAGGAAGAACCACTGTCAATACTGACAACGAAACTAACTGTCCGTGTACGTCCACATACGGTTCATATCACGTGCTGTTCAGTTCTCGACGTGTGTCGGGCCACCCAAGATTGTCGCCGCGGTGCCGGGAGGGTCCGTGACGGCGTGCGTAAAGAAATGTTTCCCCGTAATGGGTCGGTCGGCTATTTACCTTTAATCTTATATATATATATATATATATATATATATATATATATATATATATATATATATATATATATATAATATATATATATATATATATATATATCAAACACAAGATTAGGTCACACGCTATAGTGTTGCTAGTTAGGGCAGCTATGAGAATAATTCCGACAGCAATGGAAGCCACACCAAGCTAATAGAAAACAGCCTCTATGAACGAAGCTTTGAATTTCTGTAAGGTCAAGCATCAGAAAGCAGCACTGAATTTTTAGATGTGAAGCAGCTTTTTGACTAGCCTGTGTAACACTGTCCCTCCAAAGAACGCTCCGCACGCCACAGGTGTTGGCTTGGTGCCAAGTAGGTCACACCGCTGCTGCAAATTGACATCACGCTCCCCTCGCAGTGCGCGCTGACGTCATTCTCTCCTTCGTCTGCCACGTGCTCGCCGTGGCGCCCGCAACTGCCACTTCGTCCGTTCTCCCGTAGCACCTGCAGCAACCGCCGCTCGCACACCACCGACTCGTCGGTTCACGCGCAATAAACATGACGAGTGCCTAACTTACGCGTTGAATCCTTTCTGTACGTCTCACTGACAAGACCCATGACAGCTATCGCTTCATACGAGTCTTCCAGTGCACACCGTAGCAGCCGCGTTAGCGCCGTTCAACCCGCGACGCCTGCCGTGCGCAACGCTGCTGATTCGCGTCCCATCAGGATTCCCTTCGGGGAGATGGTGCAAGTTTTTTAAAAGACGATAGTCTTTTTTGGGGATCTTCGACGCAAAAATTTTAGTTTTTCTGTCCATCTGTCTGTACATTTGTCTGTTTGTTCACCCTTAACGGTATCTTTAATGGCACCAAAGTGACCAAACGATACTCCAAACGGCCGACCCCATATGCAGCGCCAACCGATATTGCTCAAGATTCAGCGTCCATTCTCGTGAAATTCTCAATCAAAAAGCAATTATTGCGCATATCTGAGGCACCATATAACAACAAGTATGTGTACTTTTTACTAGAAAATGCATACACAAGTAATTTTAAGGATCGTAGCCTTTAGAACGTTGCGCTAGCCATGCAAAGCTTGCACGAAACGGCGAGTGTTTCCAACGCTTTGATAAGACGACACTGTAGTGGCACCTACCCGTCGCCTTGCGTCTACACCTTATCACCTCAGAGACAGGTGCTCATGACGCGCGCCCCATATTTCAGGATAACTGCCAGATAGCATTCATGTTTCACGTGTGACGTGACTTGATGCGCTCGTTCGCCTCCGCTGCACGCTCGAGGCACTCTTATGCCTAGTTCACACTGAAACATCCGCTTTCTACAGCGACCGAAATTCCCCTGCCGCCGAAACGCAGCGTCGTTCGCACTGAACGCGCCCCGCGCCACCGAATATGCCATCTACTACGGGGCGAACGCGGGATGGATGCGCTGTCACCCGGTTGTTGTCGCGGCTCGCAAACGCTACTACGCTCTCCGGTGGTGTATACTTCGACGATTCTCGTACGCAGGAAGCAAGAAAAGACAGTACTGCTTACTTAGCTGGCAAGTGGCTGTCTTGTAATGCACGAAGAGCAGAAAAACCAGCGACGCCAGCGGCGTTGCTGGGTTCGTTTTGCTCTGCAAGACCGCAACAAGCTCGGTCACGCCAACAGCAAGCTCGGTCACCTCTTTCACGAAATACGGAGGCGAAGTAGGCACAGAGTAGGTTAAACTCCCGTTGGTTTCAACATTCAGTTACGTGCACTGCGGCATAACAAGTGAGTAGGGCTTGGCCGCCATTTTTTGAAATTTCTTGACTAGCGCTCCTATTGGTCCGCAGTGACCGATTCGGCGGCAGACGCCGCAAAAATCGGTCCGAGAGCGATCGGCGCGGAGAGGGCCCTTTCGGCGGATCTCGCCGCCGCCGAACCGGATTCGGAGCACTTTTGGCGGCCATTCCAGAATGCTCAGTGTGAACGCGGCCTAACAGAGCGCCTCCAGAATTCCATTCACAGATTTTCTTGTGCAGAACATCAAATAAACGTTTTGTTGACTTTCTCCAGACGCAAGACTATCGTCTTTCGACGACATTTGCGGTGTAATATGCAGATACGGGACAATTTTTAAGTTTCCATTCTGTTTCTTTTTTTCTGTTATTTAATAATTTGGTGAATAAAATTTTTAAACACTTAGATGATTGGAGGAAGGAACGCTTAACAAATATCACAAATATTGTTAACAATTATCTGAGCATATTTTATAAACACGCGTTTTCACCCTTGAAACCCCTGACGGCAAGTTAGGCATTGTTTCTAGGGATTTGTATAGATGGCTTTGTAACTATTGGAAATAGTTAATGTATCGGCTTTTCCATTCATGCAATTCAACTATTGTTTTCATCTGAAAAGTGGATTATATTATCAGAAACTAATCTGCAAAAAGGGGTTTTCAAGCTTCCGCAGTACCCGATCAGTGTGTTTTCAAGGACATGTACCTTCTATCCAAGGCGCCCAGTTTGTCACGCGTTTCTGAGGGCATCAGTCATATTTCCTTCTGTGTAAAAAAATTGACCACTTCGTTTCCTCTTGAGACGACGCTGCAGCTTCCGGTGCGGTACGCATTTGCCATTCTGCAGAGGGAAATACTTAAGGCACAACGAAATAAAGGCGACACGAGTACGTTTCTATACCGCGCAAGTAGGCCTCGAAAGATCATGGGAGTCGTGAAAAGAAAAAAAACTACATCTGGGCGCTCTATATCGGTATATCCCAAGAGTGAGACGTCTTATGTGCGAGCAGCAGCAGAAATTGCACATTAGAACCATGGCGTTCAAGCGCTGTTTACTAGAAAAATTCGTTTTCTCGTGCCTGGGACAACACCTTATGTCTTGGCATCATAGTGAATCGGAGGAAGGCAAGCCGGGACACTGAATTATGAGCTTCTTAGCATTACGTATTAGCTGCTGAGTGAGAGAAAATATTATTACTTTGCCAGTCCTTTCTACTCTGGACATGAAATACAAAACCAAAACGTTTAATTTAAAATGGCTGGTCTATTGTTTGGAGCAGGGGTGCACAAACTGCGGCCCGCGAGGTACTATGCTGCAGACCCCAGCACGTCATGCCGCCCTCCCTCCAACCCTCCCCAACGTTTATGATGAACAGCTCACGACCAATGCATGAACACTTGCACGACATTCAACGGTGGTTGGTGAACAACACTGATGTATATATTTGCGAGCCAGCTGAGAAGGTTTGGCGTTGAAAAGTCCAATTGAGAAAAAAAGCCATATTAGGCACCGCCATCATCATCGATTGAGGGCGGTATGAGACAGGAGTTAATACCCTCTTCCCCCGCCTCACCCGAAGGAAGTTTTAATAAAGTTTATTCATTCGTTCTTTTTTGCTTGTATTCAAATTTTAAAAATTGCAACCTTGCAACGTACGTGCTGAATTCGAACATGATTTCTTTTCCAGTTTTTAAGTCGTTATTGTCGATTCGCTGTTTTTTTTTTCTTTTTGCATGCAAAGCCGCCTCCGCCCCCTTTTTTCCCCCTTCCGATTCGCCGTGCAGCCCTCGCTGTGTCGGCTTTATGCCACACCGCCCTTCGCTTCAAAACATTGCCAATCCCAGATAGTCTGCTTGAACTTGTCGCGGTGCATGAGCGACTGAACAACTGCCAAGCTTTTCTTTTGAACTTGCGAAAACCAAGCTGTACAAGTCCGGGCATTATTAGGTAAAGTGAAATCGTCACTTGCGTTTGGCGTTGTTCGCGTTTTCCTTGTGCAAGCTGACATTCATAGCGCGCTTTTACATGTGCACAGACGTCGTAATTCACGAAGCGTTGCTGCTGCGTCATATATCTTGCCGAAGCTGTCACTGGCTCCCGACTCCGGGAGTTGTGCTACCAGGAGAAAGTTGCAAGATCGGTAGACGGCACGTGTTAGAAACGCAAAACTTGCCTTAACCCAGCTTGCAGTTTTTCTAGTCGTCCCACATGTTTGCAACGTCAATAACTTTACATTCAGAGGAAGCGAAGTGCGGAAAAAAAAATCCTCAGTATCTTAGCAGAGCCATTGTAAACTTTTTGTGCAATGCACAGCATTGCATAGGAGTTTCTAGAATGCAGCCTTGAGTGTTTTAAGGCTCAAGCACGTCTGCGTGTTAGCGAACCGTCCTACCAGGCGGCTTCTGTAGACGTTGCGCTCACCCGTTATGTACGCCTCGTTGCAGCTTGAAACTCTGAATCCGGCTTTGTGAAACTTCCTCGGTAGCTCGCAAGACTGTGACTTCAGTTTTTCAGAACAAACAACGACAGGGTGCCACGAAATTTGTGTTGAACTTCGCCAACGATGGCAAGCTGCATTGAATAATGGAGTCCCGATGCACCAATGGCGGGTACTGATGCGAAAGCAATACACGCTACAGACGGTCTTCTGCTTGACTTGTATTCCAACATGTCCGAGAAAGTGAGTATTTAAACATTAAGGAATCTTCGTTACTCGAGAACTACTTTACATGATCAATTATTAAATTTTGGATGTGCACAGCATCTTATGGTCAACGTTTGGAGGTGTGTTTTCATTTCTTCGGACAGCGTAAGCTTCAGGAATTTTTGAAAGCGCCAGCTGAAACACCTTGGGCGTACATTCGGACAAGCAGAGTGTTTCGTGGACCATGGTATAATATTGAATTGGGAAAGCAATGAAAAGTGTATTAAATTGTGTAATAATTTTTAGACTGCACCAACGTTTTGTGTAAGCGATTAGATGTATATAAAATATCTCATTTATCGAATCGCTGTCTTTTTACCTTCTATTTTCTGCATCCTGCCTTCAAATGTGATCCCTTTCCCCACGGCTTACAGGCCGAATATAGCCCCATTCTAAAGCACACGGAGCTCTAGCGCTGACGTTGTCGTGTTTTTGTTGAACTATTTTTTGTTGAATGTCGCATCATCCCGGTGAGAACCTACACCCGTCCATTTGCATCAGCTGAAAAAAAAACAAGACTTTACAAAGTGGTTCATCCTGAAATCAAACGTGCATTTAAAAATTTTAACACTAATTAGAGTGCACTAAAACGAAAGAAAGACAGTGATACGTACGAGATGTTCCTGAGAGAAAAGAAGGTGGAATTTGAACTTTAATCAGTGACAAATCCAGCGTTGAAGCAATTGTTTTGACGAGGCGGCACACGTCACGGGAGACAGATGGGCAGATGTATCAATCTTAAAGCAAACGATAAAATAGAGTGTGTGATGGCTATAAACCTTCGTACACTTTTCGAAACAGCAAAGCAGTATCCTCGCTCTCGTTATTACGCTACAGATATTTACATAGATGGTGCAGTTATGGCTACATGCACGACCACCGCAGTAATAATTTCAGCAAGATCCATCTCATTGCGACTCAAAATGTTTCACGGAACCTCAACTACAGCTTCTGAAATAGTGGCCCTCTGTGCTGCAGTTCAGTTTTTTATAGCGCAGACACCTAATTCGTGGTTCATAATTTGCGGTAGCAAAGCAGCCCTTCAAAGTCCACCATTCACTTTACGTCATGTCTCGCATGAGAAAGACTCAGTGAAAATCAAGCGTGTCCACCATGAAGCAATTAAAGAAGGGCACAGAGTAATATTACAGTGGCTGCCTAGTCCCTGTGCCATTCAGGGCAAGGACTAAGCGGACGCAGCTGGCCGATCCGCCAATGACGGTGTCCGCAGTGCACATGTCGCCATTACTCTTTCAAGATCAGACGCTGCGAAAGAACTTCATCTGTTATTCGTGGCGAGATCGGGCTATAGGTGGCAGCACCGTCCCGCACAAGTGTGTATAGGTGGTCGGCGGCGCGTATATAAATGCACGCAGCGGTGTTTCGTTGCGTGCGGTCTGAGCCGATTGTCGGCGGATAAAATGCGTTGACTAAAATTTACTGTTAATATCTGCGCTATTCTCTACTGAACTGGTGCACGACGCCTATGCGACGTTGACATTACACGCGAGGAAAGCGCATTCTGCCTTTCATAGGGATGCTCGCCCTGGGTGACTCTCTTCACGCTTTCGCTGTTAATCACACCTCTGCTCTGTTGTTTGTACGTGCTTAGCTTGTGTTCCGCCTGCTATGCACTGATGTAGCGTGTCTGAACTACTTATTGATATCTTTGTCATCTACATACTACAAAAAAGAGAGAAAGAAGGATCGTAGAAAGCCCGTATATCTGTGCAATTCGTTCAGTACCACCGTTCGCTCCTTATACGCATATGATTTTAATGCGATAGCGTTAAAGAGCTCGTGTCGCAGGACACCCACCGCTGGCGTCAGCCCCATTGGTTGTGAACGAAAAATTGTCTGTGCGTCTGTTATCGAAAAATGAAGTTACTGAGATATCCGCGGGAGACCGCTTCTTGTCCACGCGTGCGCGCGCGATCACACCGACGAAGCCGCGCATTTGAAGAAAAAAAAGTGCTCAAGGTCACAACGCGCGGTAGTTTCTTTGCCCTGCCACCCCTCTCTGCTTAGCTTCCCGCGCTTTCGATTGATTGATATGTGAGGTTTAACGTCCCAAAACCACTATATGATTATGAGAGACGCCGTAGTGGAGGGCTCCGGAAATTTAGACCACCTGGGGTTCTTTAACGTGCACCCAAATCTGAGCACACGGGCCTACAACATTTCCGCCTCCATCGGAAATGCAGCCGCCGCAGCCGGGATTCGAACCCGCGCCCTGCGGGTCAGCAGCCGAGTACCTTAGCCACTAGACCACCGCGGCGGGGCTTCCCGCGCTTTCGTCGAGACGAGAGAAGAGATGATGCATTTGAAGCATGCGACAAACCTTCGTAACTCCACTCGCACTCGATGAATTCTTGAAATTTTGCGGCGTTGAATTTGTGAGGCAATAAGCTCTTTTAGTGAATTCATTCCATGGTTACTTGAAAAAGTGTTTAAGGGCCCCTTTAATGCATTGTGTTCGACAAGTGTCACGACGCCCCGCCGCGGTGGTCTAGTGGCTAAAGTACTCGGCTGCTGACCCGCAGGTCGCGGGTTCGAATCCCGGCTGCGGCGGCTGCATTTCCGATGGAGGTGGAAATTGTGTAGGCCCGTGTGCTCAGATTTGGGCGCACGTTAAAGAATTCCAGGTGGGCGAAATTTCCGGAGCCCTCCACTACGGCGTCTCTCATAATCATATGGTGGTTTTGGGACGTTAAACCCCACATATCAACAAGTGTCACGATGAAAACAAGCCCATTCGGCGATAATAGCGTGCGCTGGTCTTGTGTACGTGTTTGTGTGCGTGCGTGCGTATGTAACAAAACATACGAATAAGTATGCACTTAGCGGTTAAAGGGTGGACTAAGGACCGGATTTCGCTATCGTGTTCAACTCTTGAAGGCGAAGCTTAAGAGTGCCTCATTTTTTTTCTCTTCTTAAGTTCACCATGAAATGTCAGACAGTCGATAAGTTTTTGCAGGAAAGCTTAGTGTTTGACGGCGCTTGCGCTACACTGCGTTTACCACGTGTACGAACATGTTCTTGCACCAGTAAGAATATAATAAAATTTATATAAGATTTCAGCAGAAAGTTTTATCGATGGATTACGTGCATGACAGTGCTACAACAAAGGCGTGGTTTAATGGGACAAGCATGTTTTTTTTCAGAGAAAAAATGACAACTGCCTTGATTGATTGATATGTGGGGTTTAACGTCGCAAAACCACCATATGATTATGAAAGACACCGTAGTGGAGGGCTCCGGAAATTTCGACCACCTGGGGTTCTTTAACGTGCACCCAAATCTGAGCACACGGGCCTACATTTCCGCCTCCATCAGAAATGCAGCCGCCGCAGCCGGGATTCGATCCCGCAACCGGCGGGTCAGCAGCCGAGTATAGAGCACTGCGGCGGGGCAATGACAACTGCCTTCCGTCGGTCACTGGCAATGCCACAAAAACGCTGAAAACAATATAAAAACATTAATTATTCACTGAAATTATATGACATTACCTATAAGGCGTGCAGTTTGAATTATTTTAGACATCTGGGCTCTTTAAAAAAGTGTTCCTAAAACTAAGCACACGGTTGCGCACGGTAACTATGTTTTGAGTACAGTGTTAAGTACTCAAGTCTCACAGTTTATGTGGTAGTAATATTTACATAGAAATACAGTAATATTTTTATGTAGTGGTACCATGGCCAGGTAAACACAACTAAGGCTCGTCGCATAATCGAAAAACATCAGTGCCGTGGTTGTACACCAACTAACAGCGCGCAAGCGCATGACCTAGAGCCCCCCCCCCCCCCTTTTTTTTTTACATAAACGCCATAAAACGTTGCATGCATTCACAAATCATTTATTAGTGATGATGTTATGGAGGATGCCAAGAGCATTTCGCGATTTGCTTGAAACAAAAAGTGACAACCATTCTGAAATTATTCTGGTGAAAAGAGGGTCCTACGACAACAAACAGCATTCTGGAAAGATGCACTCACTGATCTTATCACAATACATTAGCAACCGAGCAAGACCAAACGCTTTTGTACGTCGTTTCAGGCATACGTAAAAACAGTTACGCTCGCGCTGACATGACTGGACAAACCCCTCTATGAGAACGTGCATGACGTAAGCGCACATAGAAACACGACGTGGCTAGCAGACGGCGCAAAGAGCAATCCACACTTCACCGTTTCGGCCGGATACCGCCAGGCGGTGACTTCGCTTGATCTCGCGGCCAATAGCCCATCGTCTAACGTTGGACTTGCGGCATTCACCGATATTCGCAAGTGCATGGCTGCACATTCTTAATCTGAACTCCAGCTATACGTCTCCCGCACAGCTTATTGCGCGTGACACTGCCTTGCTGGCCCGTCTGTGGCTTAGGGTGGCGTCACATGCCTATACATCTCTGATAGGAATGGCTGATAGCCCGTCATGTGAAGTGTGCAGGCGCAGTGAAACAGTCGCACACCTTCTCTGTGACTGCACCCGCTTTAACTGCGAAAGAGCAACCCTCTCAACCGCCCCCTGACAGAGAACAAAATCCCGGGGCCCTGGCCTACGCGGTCTACATCATGAGCTGCTCTGAAGGCGTTGTTGCTGTTCCTGCGAACAACCGTACTTAGAGTCAAACTGTGAATGTTTGCGGACAACTTTGCCCCCTGTAGTACTCGGACAGTGCTCCAACCAGTACATTTTTGTCCCTAGTGCAACAACCTCTTATCCTTCTCTTGGATTCTTGTACACCCCTTTTGCCCATTCCTAAGTACAGAGTAGCAAACCGGAGTCTTCTTCTGGTTAACTTCCCCGTCTTTCCTTTATCCCTCTCTCTTTGTTACTTCTAAACAATATAGGGTCTAACAAAGAAAACGAGCTCCTAATTTACACTTCTCTCCTTAAAATAGGTGGTGGTAGTGGTTAGAAGAAGAAGAAGGCACCTAATTTCTGCAGCCCGGTAGGAAGCACGGCGCCGTGCCTATTAAAATATGTAAGCATCACTGTCGAAGCATCTGATCTACCACGTGCGCACTCACTCTCACTTTCCTTTCCCCCCACGCGCTGGACACTCTTTTGCAATTACGGCAGTGTTGCCTGTGATTCTAAGTTACCCAGACAACACCAGAGAACCTTGTTTCCGAGCATCAATAAGTACTCTGATATTAGAGCCACGCGCTCGTCAGCAATGAGATGGACGCGTGCGTTTAGACTCTTCATATCCTCTCTTGTTTACTCTTATTTTTATGTTTAAAGATCAAGCCCATTTGCGGCCTTTTCGCGCACCGCCCCTCATCTACACCCTTGTGTCTTGACATGTGTATACGAAGCCATTAGCCGACGCCAAAGGCAAACAAGAACGCCGTCTTCTCCGCGACGTGTCTTCTCCGCGACGTGGGCTGGGTTCACGGCTTGACGGGGGCGTCCGGTACATGAACGAAGCAGCACCTCCATCAGATGTGACAGGACAGGAGATTTCGTGTTGGGATTTAACTGTTTATTTGGGCGAACCTGTGCCCGGTAAACGGAAAGTCCAATTACAGCAGTAGTCTTGCACAGATAGCAGTCTCGGACTGATAGCGGCGAATGGAGCGTCGGCCTTCGATCAACAACTGACAAGCGGCGAAGCGCGTCGGCATTTATACCCTTGCCGTCGAATGTTCTAGCGTTATCGCTGGCGGTGGCGTAGGTTCCAGAACAATCTGTACCGTTCGCACAGTGGGCGGGATCTTATCGAAATGATCTACTACAGTCCGGAACCTTCTCGGAACCTGCAGGCGCGGTTTGCGTAGAGAATAGTGTGGTGTTTCGGAACGATAACAAAAACTTGGGAAATGGAACGTGGCATTATGAACAGCACTTCACGCACCGCGCATCGGATGCCGTTCGGGACACGCTGCCAATAACGCCTTCCTTATTCTGTGTAAACTGACATGAGCCGAGAGCCGGCTGGTAAAATATTACAGTTCGCAAGAAAAAAGGTGCCCTGTTTGCTACAGAAAGAGAGAAACTCATATCGCGCACTCGATGTGGCACAGAGACGGCCCACAATTCAAATCCCAGTACGAAAAATCGAAGAAGTAAATGGGCTTTTAAAGCCCAAGCAACATTGAAACTTTTGTTTATACTATTGAATATTGCGTCACTCAATCACTTTATTGCTTTAATCAAGCAGATTTAGCTAATTATTTCATTTACCTTAATTCATATCTCGTACTGAGATTACAGGGATTTACCTAGTTATTTTATTTTTGGTGCATAACAAAACCACCTAATCTCCTAAACTAATTAGTTCAACATGTAAAAAATGACTTCTGTTTAACTAATAAACTAACAAAGCTTGATGGCTTGCACAAGGGAAATGGCTGAACACACTAAACAACTTGAAATCGTTCAAATCAATTTAGGTCACTCAACTAAGGGTACTAAAACACTAACAAACAACCTATTAGAAGTTAAACAAAACATAACTTTTTTACAAAAGCCCTATGCATTAAAGAAGTAGATAATTGGTTTCTCACTGAACGATAGAATATAGGCCACAGAGGATGCGCTTAAAACTGCAGTCATAATTCACGATAAACGAATTGAGGCTTTTCCAGTAATATATCGCAAACAGTTAATATATTCCAAATAAAATGAGATAATATAAAATGACTATTATAAACTGCTTCATCCCTCCTAAAGACGCACATGAAGGCACAGTATCAGTAATTGAGAAATATATACAGTCTAATGCTAAAGAACTTATACTTATAGCAGGAGATTGTAATGAAAATAATACTCTATGGGGTGGGAAAATAAGAGATGCAAGAAGGAAGGAGTGGCTGGAATTTATCAATACAAATGTTATAAACATAATAAACAATGAAATCATTCCTAGGCTTGAAACCAAAAATGGCCGTAGTTAGATAGATACAACATTCACAACTCAATTAAATCTTCTGCACATAGAACAGTGGGAAGTCTTAGATGTACCCAGTGAATCAGATCATAAGTATATACATATAAAATATTGAACAGAAAAGAAAACAGAGAGAAAAAACTTACTAAAATAGGAGAGTTTAAACTTTTAAAAGAACTAGGACAAGATACGTGGTTAGATGAAATAGTTGAACCAAAGATAGAAAGCTCAGTTCAGCTAGAGATATAAAAAATAGAGAAAATAAAACAAGAAATATTTGAAAACATCAAAACAAAGTAATTTGGAGAAAGTAGCCAAAACATGGTGGACACCACAGTTGGTGATAGAACAGAAAAGAATTAGGGCTCACAGAAGGAGATTTCAGAAATCTAGAGACGAGATCCAAGGGAAGTATACAAGAAGCAGTGCTATGAAGCATTTGCTATCGACCAAAGAAATATCAGCGAGAGCAAAGATCGTTCTAGGAAAGAATATTGTGCAGAAATTAGAAAAAAAAACCTTTTAACTTTGCATATAAAATTGCTACAAACAGGAGTAAACAACCAGTAGTACTAAACCTAGTTGAAAAAGCCGATGGGCACTTAACAGTAAACATAAAAGAAACAGCAACATAAATAATAAACGCACTATACAAAACCACAAGAGAACAAATCAATGAAAAGAATATAGACGCAAATATACAGGAGGCAATAGCATCTAGTCAAAACTTAAATAACGAAGTCCAGAGCAAGGAACAAACATTTTCTGACGAGGAGAGCAGAAACGTAATTAGAGGTTTACGAAAGAGAACAGCACCAGGGCGAGACAATATTACAACTTTTCTACAGTCACTGTATAATAAATATAAAAACATGTTTCATCTTATAATAAATACATTACTAAAATTAAACTATTTTCTAAGAGAATGGAGAAAATAAGAAATAATTCTAATTTCTAAGCAAACAAAGAAATGCCAGAACGATCTAAGTAACGTAAGACCAGTCGCAATTCTATATTTGGCAAGATGTATGAAAAATTACTGTATCAAAAAATTTACCATTATTTTCACAATTTACCATTATTTTCAGAGTAAAAGACATGCCACGGAATCAATACGGCTTTACTACGGGACATCAGCAGTACATGTACTACACACAATAAAAACAAATGAAGAAAAAGCAAAAATAGGCAAGCTTAAAGTAGTTATAACATTCCTAGACATAAAAAACGCCTTTGGAAGCATAAATCTAAGTGGAATAATAAACAAACCTGTACATTCAAAAACAATATAGTGAATGTGATTAGACACTTACGCACAGAAGAAGCATAATATGTGAGCTGCCATGAAAAAACATCGAATTCTTATTAACTGGTGGTGCACCACAAGGTCACCACTGAGCCCGATTTTTTGGAATATCATAGTGGCGAAAATTCTCAATACACCGATGCCGTTCGGAGTAAAAATTCAGGCCTTCACAGATTATATAACATTAGTTGTAACATCTGAAATCAGGGCACTAATGGAAAGTAGGAGTAATCAAACACTTGAAATAGTACTAAAATGGAGGGATGAAAACAAACTAACATTTTCTCTTGATAAGTGTAAATATCTAACATCGGAAAGAAAAACCAGAATAGACCACCTATAATTAAATTGGGCAGCAACAATATTAAAAAAATCCAGCAAAATAAAGATAATAATAGTAGCTTTTGACAGCGAACTTTTTTTTAGCTCATCTTAACAAACTTACAAGAAATTCAATAGGATTAGATTAATTCGCTGGTAACAGTTAGGAGATGTCAGCAAAACAGTTAAGAGACATCTACATACGAGGTATCGAAAGAGCAATCGTCTATGCGTCACCACTATGGTATTCGAATAAAAGCCGTATAATAAAAAGTTAAGAAATATTCAACGGTTTTCTTTAATTAAAGTATGTAAAGGATACAGAATAATACCAAACATAGCATTGCATGTCGTAACAAAAATTCCACCAATTCACTTAACACTAAAAAGAGAAAACGAGCGCTACCTAATTAAGGATGATAAAAGAATGTTCAAATGGAACGGTAAACAGTTCTATAAAAATGACATAGCCCCATGCGCTGACCTATGGGAAATCGATCCTGTGAATCTAAAACTGATCAAGCGTAACAAGAATCCTGTCCATGCTGATATTAATATATACACCGATGGAACAGAACGAAATGGCAAGTGTGGAGAAAGTTACGTGGTCATGGACAAAATTGGCATTATACTAGAAACGAAATTTTTTAAACTACCAAATTACTTCAGTAACTTCGAAGCCGAAGCAATAGTAACCATAGAAGAAATAGGGAAAATTAATAACATGGTTATTTCCAAATATTATCAAATTATTACGGACAGCCTATCTGTCATAAAAGGGCTAGGAAATTCTCACAACGTAAATTACTTCACCTATTCTATCAAACAAAATATATTATCACTACCAACGTACAACATATAGTTAGCATATGTTCAAGATCACAAAGAAATAACCGGGAACGAGAAAGCAAATGAACTTGCTAAAAAAGCATGCATATGAGGAGATGATGTCGACGTGCCAATCAGACCAAATTTCATCAAAAAGAAACTTAAAGAAAATATTGTGGCAGATGGAATTCCGAATGGCTTGAGCTAGAGAACATACTGATACGAATGGGTAAAAAGCGTGAACAACCCACCAGCCCTTATTCCATTGGCACATTGGAAAATGCAAGCGGTCTCAGCACATAGACGATTATCTTACTACCTAAGAAAATTCGGCATCACAGAAGAGGAGAAGTGCAGATGTGGACAAGCAGCATCTTCTTTCGACCACTATCTCACCTCATGTTCAATTACTAAAATTGAAAGAGAAACGTTACAGAAACATTACAAACAGAACATACACAAGCATAAACCAGAGATCATTAGGAACAAAATAACAAATAAAAATAACAAAAGAGATAGTAAAAAAGCAAATCAAAGCATCCCAATATAATAATAATAATAATAATAATATAATAATAATAATAATAATAATAATAATAATAATAATAATAATAATAATAATAATAATAATAATAATAATAATAATAACAGTAATATAATATTAATAATAACAGTAATAATAATATAATAATATTATACAATTATCAAAAGGAGTGGTTATCACTAAAATAATGCCTCAAAAGGAAGGAAGAAGGAGCAGAGCGAGTAGGAAAAAACAAGAGTAAGCAGCAATCTCAATCCATATCGACTCGTCATAATGACAAAAAAGAAAGAAAAGTAAGATAAATAAATGTGCAAAAACTGTGCGGAAATATTCCTATTATAATTCAAAAACCAAAAATCTACGCAGCTTCCCTACACTTTCTCAGAAAAAGCTAGATCCCTAGATCAATAAAGGGGTTTTTAAGCCTCCCTGAATAAACACCATAACTCTGGAGCAATTGAAGCATCACAACCTAGTGCAGACACGAGCCGCTACATCCTCCTTAGCAATGAGGAACTAAGACCCCCTGGATTGAAGGTAGGCTCATAAAAGCCCACCTAACCATGGTATTCGGTGCAACCTGGCAAGGCAACCTCGAGCTATTGCATAATTATGCAAAAAAAAGGAGGAAGATTGACCCCCTTGTGATACAAGGTGGGATTTCAGGAGCCCCTTCAGACACTGTTCAATCAGTGCACAGGAAATTGGGCGGACCAGGAATAGGAGATGGTGGCATAACAGCTCCAAAAGACCGCCAGGAGCCTCCGGCGGAAAATTGGAGCTACTTTAAAAACCCTAACGGTTAGTGAGGTTGGACTGGAGCTGAAATGTTTACAGGACAGTAAGGTGTTCAGAGCAAATTGCAAATGTGAGATTGCAAACGTGACTCCTCTCAAGATGAAGTCACGGGAAAAATAAAAAGGAAGAAAAAAAAGAAAAAAAAATCAACGAAAAGAAAAGGCAGAGGGAGAGATTAGAACTATACTGGATTTATCAATAATAAAAAAAACCGAAAGCAAAGGCTCCTGACTCCTAACACATTGTACAAAGAAAAAGAAATTACCATTATTGGTGTTATGAAATGGTAGCCTCTGCTCAGTGCTGTCAAACTGAAACTGTAAGAAGTATGTAAAAAGAATTATGGAAAAGAAAAAGGAAAAAAAAGAACAAAAAAGGAAAAGCGACAAATGGGGAATGAAGTAGAAAAAAAGAAAGGAAAAGAAAAAGAAGAAAAATGAAAAGATACAGAAGGAAAAAATCGAGAGTTTTACTTTATGAAAGGAAAAAAAGACAAAAGAGCGAGAACAGAAAAAACAGAAGAAAAGAAAGGAGAAAAAGAAAACAGAAAAAATCAAGACAAAAAAGCCTAAAAAGATAATAAAAAAAACCTAATTTGACGCCAAATTCTGGAAACTATGTACATTGCGCTCACAAAGGGTAATTTATAACAGCCATTGAGGCCCGTCTGTCACAAATAAAAATTTTCTTCCTCAGAATCAGAATCATGCAATCATAGCTCTGAAGCTTAAGAAAAAAAGTTTTATAACCAATAGCATTGTAAGCAACTCGACATTCTGTCGCATTTGAAATCCGCTTACTTCAATATATGAAAAAAATGAAACGAAAACACCAATAATGTTTACGTACTACTTCGCATCTGCTGCTAGAAAAAAATATTGAAATCAATATGCAAACCAGCTTGACACTAATGGGGTGGGGGGAGGGGGGCAGTAATAAAACTCTTTTAGTTTTACAGGGCAATCATTTAGGAAGAAGTTTAAATCAACAGAAAACTCCCACTATCAACCGACAGGAAAGCAAGATCGATCTCCAAGACAGCCCCATTAAGCTACGCTTCGCAAGATTCGTCACTGAAAATTAACTCTATCAAAACCAAGTGGAAAGCAAGATTAACATTGTAAAACAAACTAAATTTTTTGTGCGGTTTGACAGGGGATGGAGTCCGATTCTCTTGTACCATCCTTCTCCCTCAAAATTTCACTTGGCTCGACCTTATTAATTTTTCTTTTATAATTAAGATTATCTGCTATATTGGAGATTATCTGCTATATTGGAGATTATCTGCTATATTGGAGATTATCTGCTATATTGGTGATTATATGCTTATAGTGCGGGCCGAGGTAGTTTTTTTTTTGCCTCACAATACAGATTGGTACAGCAGTGTTCCCACGTAGTCTGTGACCCACTTTGTGTACTGTCCTCTTTCCACACCGATTTCTCCGCCCCTGTGCGGGGTAGCATACCGGTTACGTGTACCACGTTAACTTCACTGCCTTTACTTTTAATCACACTCTCTTTCTCTCATTTGAATGGTCATGCACAAGGAAGATATGTTTTGACATGAACCACAGAACGGTGTCAGATTGCGTATACAGTGCCCCTCTGACATCACTCATACCTGAGAGTTTTTGATTTGTGACCGTACGCGGGCTTCATTCGTCTGAACTAACAAGATGTTCTAGGGTTTTCGACCGGTGATCATGCGTATATTTTTTTTGCGACGCGAACGCGACAAGCTAAATCCGCTAGGGCTCTGGGTAACCAGCAACCGGCAGCCAGTTGTTGACAGTCAACTGTCGGAGTAGCACTGCTTGCGGCATAGAGGTAGCGTTTCTGTTACCGACATTTCGAGATACAAGCAAGAGAGCACCGCATCCTGCCCACGCAAGCGTGTATAAATAATTGGAGTAATTTATTGCATCGAAGAAATCGCAGCAGTGAACTCAAACGCAGAATAATGCGTGCACGCAACGCGCCCTCTTTCTGCTCTGGGTATGAGACAGAAGGTGAAGGATAATTCAGTTGCTTGCAATATTGCTGTACGCACTCGCTGTCAGGCCGGAACAGCGGCTTTCTGATCCATGCTTGGAGCCACCGTTTTCTCCTCGAAATATTTCAAGGTTCATTGATTTTGCTCGCTGGTGCTGCTGATTTGCTTACAACAACTAGATTACTTCAGCAGCAGCAGCAGCAGCAACAACAACATTAATAATAATAATAAAGTGAAGTGACGTGAACTTTATTGCCAAATATATCAAAACATGTTTAAACAACAAGGATGGTGGGATAAAAGCTGCATGTAGGCAGCTTGACTAGTCCCACCTCCCAGAACATTAATAATAATAATAATAATAATAATAATAATAATAATAATAATAATAATAATAATAATAATAATAATAATAATAATAATAATAATAATAATAATAATATTCGAGCTTTCCGCTGTTGAAACTTCACCCTTACCCTTGAAGAGATTTTTCTTGACATTGTCTAGTGAAAGAACGAGGTTAAGAAAAACAATACAATGCGCAGTCAACTCGTTGGCACTCCATGCCGATCCATGCGGACTGGCTCATCAAACACCATCGGGTGATCGTTGGGTACGACCAGGACATGCACCAGATATCCTTGTCCTTCAACGTCGGTACTCGGCTGTATGTTAGGGTGCTTCAGGTCAACGTGCATTTTTTGTTGTATACGTATTTGCCGAGTCACTGTCTACACTCAGTTCCCATCTGTTTACTTCGCGAGGCGTTTCGAGATTTGTGCGGAAAGTTTCGCCTTCGTTTGGTTGTGGTTCCGTTTCCCGCCAAGTCGTCGTAGGCGTAGTCGTCGTCGTCGTCGTCATCATCATCATCATCATCGTCGTCGTCGTCGTCGTCATCATCATCATCATCAGCCTGTCCACGTCCACTGCAGGACAAAGGCCTCTTCCATGTTCCGCCAGTCCACTCGGTCCTGTGCTTGCTGCTGCCAATTTATACCCGCAACCTTCTTAATCTCATCTGCCCACCTAAATTTCTGTCTCCCCCTAACCCTCTTGCTTTCTCTGGGAATCCAGTTAGTCACCCTTAGTGACCAGTGGTCATCCTGTCTACGCGCTACATGTCCGGCCCATGTCCATTTCCTCTTCTTGATTTCAACTATGATATCCTTAACTCCGGTTTGTTCTCTGATCCACTCTGTTCTCTTCTTGTCTTTTAAGGTTACACCTACCATTTTCCTTTCCATTGCTCGCTGCGTCGTCCTCAATTTAGGCTGAACCCTCTTTGTAAGTCTCCAGGTCTCTGCTTTCTAGCTAAGTACCGGCAAGATGCAGCTGCTATATACCTTCCTCTTGAGGGATATTACTTGTACTCAAGGAGGCGTTGTGCATTACAGAAGGTTTACCATCCTTGTTTTTAGGGGTGAAGCTCCTTAAGTTCCGAGCTTGTTCGTAGCGGCTGTGGCGTTGGCGCCGTAGCCGCCGGCTTGTGCAGTATATAGATGACGTCGCGATATGCTCTACGACGCAGTTCGTACCACTAGCAACAACCAACAGCCACCAGGGGAACGTATTTGCAAACCTCGTATTTGCAAACTTCCAGACCTTGTATTTGCAAACTTCAGTCTAGACACGATACCACAAAGCAGTAATAATGAAGTCAACATGAAATTGACAGCTCAAAACAACATACCAGTTAGGACCAATAAACCTTGTAGGTAACTGTACACAGCTTGGAACTCATTTACATGCATGAGTGGTATATAATATGGGTGATTTACGATAACACCAAACTATACCCCTGCTTCACCCACTCATCACCATTCATCTCGTGAATATGCCATGATTTTTTTTCATTTGTGCACTGCTGTTTTAACAAATATGACGCGTTAGTATTTAAGGGGCTCGTGTCCTAATATGGTCCCGCCGCAGTGGGCTAGTGGCTAAGGTACTTGGCTGCTGACCCGCAGCTTGCCGGATCGAATCCCAGCTGCGGCGGCTGCAATTTCGATGGAGGCAAAAATGCTGTAGGCCCACGCGCTCAGATTTGGGTGCACGTTAAAGAACCTTAGGTGGTCAAAATTACCAGAGCCCTCCACTACGGCGACTCTCATAATAATATGGTGGTTTTGGGACGTTAAACCCCCTGTATTTTTCAATCACTGTCCTCATACGAAAAGCCGACAAGTGGTGCGGAATATCACATGACCACTCACGCACCTCGCGGTGGGATTTGAGTGAGCGGCGCGTTGACTTCGTCATTGCAACGTCCGCCTGACTAAAGAAGTGATAAAATAAAAATAAAATAAAAGCGGCGTTCGCTTTATGTCTGGTGCACGTTCAAATAGCCACACTTGATATATTTCTGGCAGCTACGCTGACCATGTTGTACCTTAAAAATCAAAGTTTAGAATTGTCACCAGAGAAGTGCTGCCTTGTCGCATTTACATGCAAGACGATGGGGCAGTACACTATGACAATCAATGGGCGCGCAGTTGCTCATGATCGGAAGCACCACTTTTCAGACGTAATCACCGATCGAGACATATCATTGACGCGGCACGTGTTCTACTAAAAGAGGAGGGTCACTATATCATAGCGCATCTTCTCAACTGGGTGTAAAGTTGGGGTGAACTTCATGGAGCCAGTGCTGCAGCTCTACAATGCCTTATTTCTCGTATTTGGGAGATACAGTCTTCCTGTCACCAAAAATACCTGCAAAAATAATCTGCGCATTCTCCATGGCTGCAATCTGAAGCTCTGAGAGCGTGTCCTGGTCTTCCTAAATGTACGTATATACAGCAACAACAACTGTCATGGCTTGATATCATCCTAGGACCACGTACGTTTATAACTACGGATTCTCTCAGGGTACATATTCGACACGTCGCCCGGGTACCTTCACACCATCTGGCATCTTTAACTAAAAAAAACATTCAGTCATATTATTGCTGCCAATAGTACCTCACTGCCCTCGAACTATACGCCTGCAGCAAGACCCCCTCGCCTTTATGGTGCCTACATTAACGTGAAGTGCGCCTTAACCTACAAGGTGTTACGAAGTCAAGAATGACATCGGTTTCCCTTAAAAAGGCCGTGACACTATATATACATGAGGCGTGTAGTGCGCACACTTATATTTACACAAATGGTTCAGTTATGGCTACAAGCTCCACCACCGCAGTAATAATTCCAGCAAGATTCGTTACAATACAACTAAAGATATTTCACGCAGCCTAAACTACATGAGCTGAAACAGTAGCCGTCCGTGCCCCTATTCACTTTCTCATAGAGCAGACACCTGATTCGAGGGCCATCTTTTACGATAGCAAGGCAGCCCTCTAAAGTCTACCATGTGCTTTACGTCATGGATCCCATGAGCAGCTCGTAGCGGAAATCAGGCAAATTGATATTGAAGTGGCTGCCTAGTGACACAAATTGATATTGCAGTGGCTGCCTAGTGATTGTGGCATTCAGCGTAATGGTCAAGCGGATGCAGCTGTCCAATCTGCCAATGATGTGTCAGCAGTGTTGCCATTCCCCTTCCAGAACTCGACGCCGCCAAAAAAACAACAAAAAAACGATGCGCTATAGTTTGACGTTTAACGGTTATACTCATGGCGTTCGCCGACCTTCACAACTACATGGCTACATACTTTGGAACCTAGCCTCCAGCTACATCTCCCGCTCAGCTTATCGCGATGTCACACTGCCTTGCTGGCCCGTTTGTGGCTTGGAGTGGCATTCTCAATCGCCTATTCATTTCTGATTGGAAAGGCCGATAGCCCGTCACGCAAAGTCTCCGGGTGCAGTGAAACAGTCGCACACCTTCTCTGCGACTGCACTCACTTTAACTGCGAAAAAGCAACCCTTTCAACAGTATTATAGGTCAGCTGGACAATCATCCCCAGACAAAGAACAAAATCCTGAGGTTTTGGCCTACCCGGTCTACATCACGAGCTGCTCTGAGGGCGTTGTTGCGGTTCCTGCAAGCAACCGGACTTAGAAAGAAACTGTGACTGTTCACGGGCAACTTGGCTGCCTGTAGTGCTCGGACAGTGTTCCAGTCACTATATCTTTTTCCGTAGTGTCACCAACTCTTTTCTTTCACTCTTTCCTACCTCTTTTTCTCTTCCCAAGCACAGAGTATAGCAAACCGGTGTCTTCTTCTGGTTAACCTCCCTGTCTTTTTTATCTCTCTCTGTGATATCTTTTCACTTCAAGTCGAGTTGTGTTAGGGGAATATATAGGGCTAGGAATGCTGTGATTGTTTAGGTTAGGGGAAGTGCGACTGATGAACTATTGTGGCGAACGGATCCTTACTTCAATGTTGAAGTTCAGGTAAATGACTGTAAATACGGAAATAATTAATGATGTAATTGACATGCGACTGCAGAGATACTCAATGTTCCGGCGGTGCGTATCTTTACCACCCTGCCATGGGGCAGTGCGCGTTTCATTCCTCTTTTTTTTTGGAAGTATGAAAAGTGCCACTGATGGTCTCTGTGGTTATGGCTTTCATCGTAACGGCCATTGAACCTAATAGTATACCATCAATTCAACCAGTTGATGCTTCTTAGAATGATTGAATGTTATTATTCATTCAATAATATTATTCAAATTGATTAGGCAAATTACTGTATATAGAGTAAATTTGACTGTGCGACAATACTAGTTTTGCGTAGCCGAACTTCAAAGAATTATTCCTTTTGGAATTTCTTTTTCTTCAGTTTCTCCTAACCTCGCGGATACTTAGCAGCGTCGATCATTTATGCTTCTTAAAGATTGAATTCTTCAGTGCTGTTGATTATTTCAGGTTTAGTTGAAATTGTACTGAAGCGGACGAGATTCTAATAGCTCATTTATAACTAATTAGTGAGTATGCCTCTACCATGGGCTATCCTAAAGAACTTCTTGCACTCTGTTGTAACCAACTGCGATGGTCCTGAACTCGTCTTTGGAAGAACACCGTTTCTACAGCAAGTTCTTTGATACCGCGATGCCATGAACTTGCGACATGCTGCCAACGTATACTTAATGTTACCGTGCAAACTGGACATCATCCTCGTGCGCACCTTCGGGTTCGACCTTCGTCAAACACGTACTTGCCAATTTCATGTGCGTGTGATTACATCAAGACGTGGCCAGAATGCCCATACAGGCAACGCCCACGTTGGTTCTTTCAAGGTCACTGAGCTCGATGCGGTGATTTATTTCCTCACTTTTAATGTATAGTGGTGCAACCCCGCGCGCGTCATCGAATTCACTGTTCATTTCCGTCATTCCCTTTCTAGTTTATATCTCTATCATGTTTCCATTCCCCTCTCTCAATAGAGAGAAGGGAATCCTTTTCTCTATGAGAGTAACCAGAAGCCTTCCGGTTACTCTCTGCCTTCCATATTTTTGTTTCCTTCCTTATTTCCATATTTCAAATGATTTGTGGGGTTTAACGTCCCAGAACCACCATATAACTATGACAAACGCCGTAGTGGAGGTCTGCGGAAATTTCGACCACCTGAGGTTCTTTAACGTACACCCAAATCTGAGCACACCGGCCTACAGCCTTTTCGCCTCCATCGAAAATGCAGCCGCCGCCGCCGCCGCCGGGATTCAATCCCGTGACCTGCGGGTCAGCAGCCGAGTACCTTAGCCACTAGACCACCGCGACGGGGCTCTATTCGCGTATTGTTTGCATAAATATGAAGGCTATCCTGACATGCGCAGTAGGTAAAGTAAAGGTGCAAGAAAAAGAAAACACCCATATACCACCCAATAATCAAGGCCCTTCTCGTGTCACAGGGAAGGTCACTTTCGCTACTTTACGCCTGCTTTACACGTATCGTCTTTCTCTGTTCTTGCTTCTTCTCTTTGCATCACTGGAGTTTACATTACTAGGGTTTTAATGATTGTGTTTATTACAAGCGCTCGTGTAAGTTTTCCTCAAAAGTATATTTTTTTTTTCAACTGGAAGTTTACTTATACCCTGCTTTTCTTTTATCTCTCGCGATTTTTTTTTATCTCGAAGTTGTTTCGAAGTGAAACTCAGCCGGAGCTATTCATGCCATCAGCCGTCAATTTCCTTTAGCGTACCGCTCCTTCGGCGGTATCCTCCATAGCTCCTTCGCATTCACATGATGTCGGGGTCCGTTTTACGCCTTCATGGCGTGCGCGACGTGTCACGTTTAGGTGAACCACCATAGGTCTAGTGGACTGCTCTCGAAATACATTGGCGGAAACTTTTCCTGTGTTTTTCACGTTTTTTTTTCTTTACAAATACGTGTGTGTGTATTGGTACTATACACTGGTGCATCATTATAAACTGCATTTTTATATCGGTAACTTACCTGTCTTCCACCGCATATGATTTACATATATATCGCATTCTCTTCACTGTGCTATTATTATATAAGGATGATTATCGAGGCTAAGAAAGTAAACTTGCATCATCCCTCATGTATTTTTGTATTAAGAATCGAAGATGAAAGCCAGATTCTTTTGTTTGTTTTCAGTCGATTCTATTGGTCCTCCGAAAGCTTTCTACTCTCCACGTTTTTTGGTGCAATATACCTCCAGGATCGGAGGCCTTAGAAATTCGGTGTACTTTACGTGGTTTGGCAGTGCCTCCGAGATCGGTTCATTTTGAGCAAGCGACGATGTCACGTGAAGACGTGATCTTATGACATCACGTTATGTGATTTAGTAATTACACCGCAAAAATTTGACGACTTGTGACGCCACGAAGACGTAAAAAAATCACCATAACTTGAGGGTGATTTCTTCAATCATTTAAAGTTGACGCTGCTGACGCAGACAGTCAACGTTCACGTTTGAGGAGGCATCTGAAGATTTAGTTCTAATATTGTTCGACGCAGTTTTATTTTTTAGAGTGTAGTAAGCTGTTTTTAGGCAGTCACAGTAATCCTGAATAGATGAGCGTCTTTCATTGCTTCAAATTTACAAGGCATTCAACGGCTGTGGCCTTGGGGCGTTCTCTGATGAAAGTTGGGCAGAATGTTTTCGGTAAAAAGAATCCGTGTCTCTGCCGGAGCTGTATGGAAGCGAGGGATTATCTGTTACTCTTACTCCCAGTGGTTTCCGCAACCATAAGTGCGAACTGAGAAGTGTGATGTATGCAGGTAATACAACGTATCTATGGAAGAGCGGCCACTCGAGCCAAATATAAACTGAAATATATATGCCATACTCTTTTACTCTCGCGCGCACGTTTAGAGTATGAATACATGCGGTGGGTTTAGCAATCATCGTGTGTCTTCATAAAAGAAGTTGAGTGCCTCACGAATTGACGTGCCGCAAAAAGTTTTAGAATCCGCCACGTAAGAGTGGAGTTACTGGGATTTATCGCATGCTCCAAGCGCTTTCTCTCTCTCTCCTCTAATAACAGCTAGCGAGCTCAAGATTACGCAGACGGGACAAGCAAAGGGGGCAAAAAACTACGCCTGACCGCAAGCATGTGTCAGGACCTTGACCACTTTATTTTCTTCTTGTTTTTTTGGAACGCGCGCCTTACTTTCGGAGTGATCGTAAGCATGCTTGCAGGCAAGTGGTGGCATAATTTATTCGCAGAACTACTTCCCAAATATTACCGTTTTTTGCTAGGAAAAATAAGAGTATTCAGGCAGTATAGTTCAGTTACACAACAATATTCATCTGAATTGCTCACGTTTCCTTGCCCCGCTGTGGTAGTCTAGTGGTTAAGGTACTCGGCTGCTGGCCCGCAGGTTGCGGGATCGAATCCAAGCTGCGGCGGCTGGATTTTCGATGGAGGCGAAAATGCTGTAGGCCCGTGTGCCCAAATTTGGTTGCACAATAAAGAAGCCCAGGTTGTCGAAATTTCTGGAGGCCTCCACTACGCCGTCTCTCATAATCAAATGACAGTTTTGGGACGTTAAACCCCACAAATAAATCACGTTTTCGTTCTTAGAAACCCGGCGCTGGCCACTTTTCTGTCGGGAATGATATCTCAAACTGATAACGCGCGCGTCGTTCGCGACCGCGAAGCACCGGAACCGTATAGTGATAGCGCTAAGAAAGTAATTGATTGATTTGTGGGGTTTAACGTCCCAAAACCACTATTTGATTATGAGAGACGCCGTAGTGGAGGGCTCCGGAAATTTTGACCACCTGGGGTTCTTTAACGTGCACCCAAATCTGAGCACACGGGCCTACAACATTTCCGCCTCCATCGGAAATGCAGCCGCCACAGCCGGGAATCGAACCCGCGACCTGCGGGTCAGCAGCCGAGTACCTTAGCCACTAGACCACCGTGGCGGGGCAGCGCTAAGAAAGTACTCGAAGTAGATGACAATTTTCGTTATGTAGCAGAAAAACTCCCCAAATGCTCGAATTTTTCAGAATGTAGAGTGTGGTCACGCTAATGACGTGTTCCAGAATACTGATAGACCGCAACGATTGTAGGTGAAATCGGACACAAACCGTGCAATGCTGTCCCGAAAATTGGTCTTCTACACTAGCAGCTGCCGTGGCAGCTGAATGCTACTCTGGCTACGTCCCGAATGGTCCATCCTTTGAGTTGTTTTTCGCATTTCGATCACCGTTATTGGTCGTACTATACAAGAGTTTGTTAGCAACTCCAAGTTGTTCACGTGGCCGCTTTGCGCATGCTGGTTAAAGATATCACGGTGGGCCACACTGGCCTTGAGGATGCGTAGAGAAGCAGAGAAATTAAAAAGGTCGATGTCACCCATTAGCAGAGAATAATAACATGTTAGCTTTCACGTCCCAAAACCACGATATGATTATGAGGGACGCCGTAGTGAAAGTTTCCGGAAGTTTACACCGTGTGGAGTTATTTAACGTACACTGAAGTCGCGCAAAGCACATGCCTTGGCCGTTTCGCCTCCATCGAAGTGGGACCACAGTGGCCCGGATCGAAGCCGTGACGTTCGAGTCAGCAGCCGAGAACGGTATCCACTGATATACCATGGCGGACCATTTAGCAGAGAAAACAAGCACTTGATTGATATGTGGGGTTTAACGTCTCAAAACCACCATATGATAATGAGAGACGCCGTAGTGGAGGTCCATGGAGATTTCGACCACCTGGGGTTTCTTAACGTGCACCCAAATCTGAGCACACGGGCCTACAGCATTTCCGCCTCCATCGGAAATGCATCCGCCACAGCCGTTATTCGAACCCGTGACCTGCGGGTCAGCAGCCGAGTACCTTAGCCACTAGACCACCGTGGCGGGGTGAGAAAACAAGCACAGAAGTATCGAACGATTCAACGAAACAGGCTGTAAAAGCAGCCTTCCATCCAGCGTACCGTACACATACCTTACGCACGTGCAGGCGTGTCGTCTTTTTTAATGATTGTACCTTTTATTCATAGGTGTGTCTTTTACGGAGCATCATTTCCATTATTGCGGCACCTTAAGTGCAATCGGAAAAACGTCAACTTGAGCGATAAAGACGTGTGACTGACAAACACGTATAACTGTTATTGTTCTGTTGTTCTGTCACTACTGGGAAGCACAGCTTTGCGTAGCTGTGCACTTGCTTAATGGCTGCTTACTTTTTATTCAAGGATCTAACGAAACAAACAAACAAACTTGTTTAACCTGAATTCTCGCATAGAACGTGCAGCTACAAAAAAAGAAGTGGTATGACGCAGACTGCATATCAATCCATTTTAAACAAGTAACGTCATTAAAATCCATATCCAAATATTCATTTTGGTTGTCTGTGCAGGTATTCTAAAGAAAACAAAAATGAATGAATGCATTTTGCTTCAGCACTATTTTTTTTCAGGTAATCGAAAAAAAAAAAAACATTGGCGGCGTATGTGCGTGATTTGCTGGCAAAGGTCGTCGAAAGGCGATAGTCTTCTGTCTGGAGAAAGAGAATAAGACATTTATTTGTCGTTGTGCACGAGAAAATTGGCAAGTAGTATAGATGAATGAATGAAAAAAAAAGCTTTATTTTCTATCTAGCGTGTTAGTTGACTGAGCTCCCGCCTAGGAGTCAACTAGAAGGTCATTACTTCTGGTGGCTTCCTCGGCAAGCTGGATTGCCCATGACTGATTGTCCAGTGCTCAACTGAGCAGCACGGCCCGCCAACGTGCGCGGAAGCTGTCGATGGAGGCCGCATTCTCAATACTGTGTTATAAGCCTTGTAAGCACTGCGTGAGATATGGACGCATTCTAGCAGTTTTTTCTAGAAACGAAGTTTTTCTAGAACACAAAGTCACTCATATATGAAACACCTGTTTTTTTTTTTGCAATAACGTCGCATTGCTAGCGCCGCGTAATAAGCATTACGGTTCTAATAATTATGTATCTATGCATTTTAGCACTAAAGTAACACACTATTAAATGACCACGTTATGATGCTGGGCCAACATATGCGTTATATTTGTTTTTTTTTTCATTGACCACTTCAGTACGTGTGAAAGCGGAAACCAGATCAAGATGGCTGGTCGCTTGAGAAGGGGTTAAGCTTTCGCCATTCTACTAATAAATTGGGACACACACACACACACACACACACACACACACACACACACACACACACACACACACACACACACACACACACACACACACACACACACACACACTTCTGTGTCGAAGTATTCTGAGAAAGGCTTTCAAATGAAAGACTCTCGTCTTTAAAATAAATCAATGCATTTTACCGCAGCAATCGTTTCACAGGGATACAAAAAGACAACTGTATACTTTTGCTGCGAGAATTCGTAAATATTAAAATGGGCAAAAGGTATGCTTCATTATAATATGTTCGTTTCAGCACCTACAGGTTTGAATGTGTACCGGGAATATAAAAGTTTTGACGGAATGATAATAATCATCAGGCCTTGTCAAGCGGTGCCATCTGAAAACTGTGCAATAAAAAGCATAAGATTCAAGCACATATCCACGCTCATTAATAATCATCGGCCAGGCGAAGCTCATCACAAAAAATTTATTGACATGGTATCCCGGCAGTATAGTATTGCTCTCCATAGCTGACCCAAAGGTCGCAAGTCAGAAGCTCGACTGCGGCGGCCGCATGTCGATTAGAAAAAATGCTGGAGGTCCATATGCTTATATGTTGGGGCACGATAAAGAGCGCCATGTGGTCGAAATTTCTGGAGCTTTCTCCACTGCATCGTCTTCAACAAGCATATTGTGGTTTTAACGCTATAGCGTCAGAGGGCTCGTGTCGCAGAAATTCCGGCGTCGGCGTCGGCACCTTTGGTTGGGAGCGCAAAACCGTGCGTGAGCAAAAAATTTAGAAAGAACCAAATAAAATAAAGAATATAATTTTTGGTCCCCCTTGAACGCGTACCCTACCGTTCGGGTGGCAAGCAGGTGTCCTTCCGCAAAGCCACGATGTTACTTGCAGCTACGTCGAAAAAAAAAAACTTTACATAAATGCCATGCAGTAGAAGGAGTCCCCTTAACCCATTTTGTTCGACAGGTGTCAGGACGAAAATGAGCCCATTCAGTGATTTGTAGACGCATTCAGGGGGCCATCCAACCACGTCGAAAAAGGCCGGGATAGTGCAGCCATTACCGCTAAAAACACACGGGAACTTTATCTATCTATCTATCTATCTATCTATCTATCTATCTATCTATCTATCTATCTATCTATCTATCTATCTATCTATCTATCTATCTATCTATCTATCTATCTATCTATCTATCTATCTATCTATCTATCTATCTATCTATCTATCTATCTATCTATCTATCTATCTATCTATCTATCTATCTATCTATCTATCTATCGATCTATCGATCTATCTATCTATCTATCTATCTATCTATCTATCTATCTATCTATCTATCTATCGCTTACTCGGTTCGGGAGTATTGTGAAATTCGGCGCATTTTCAAAGCCGAATCAACCACCCGATTTCCTTTGTTACCCCCTAGGGCACGAATCTGTGATACTTTAGTAAGCGAACCTATTTGCTACTTCCGTCATTGAAGGGTGGTGGTCATTACCCGCTTTTCTATTAACTCAAAAATGACTCTCTAAAATTTCTCTAATCGATTCAGAACGAGCGGTGTTGAAGAGATCTTTCGCGTGCTGTAAAGTCTGTCTTCCGTCGTCCCGACGAGTGCGCTCGATGCTACACAGGATCGGATGGCACAGGGGAACATCGGACCTTGAGCATGCGTGCTGAAACCAGCGGATGAAATGCTGATCGCTCTCGCCCGTTGCGATTCCTGTGCGCCTGTGTGGCTCACTGTGTAATTTAAGAAAGCGTACTATGGAACGTGGACGCTGGCATGTGGTGGCACCCCGTGGCATGAAACGCAGCTGATCCAAAGGACGTTCTTAATTCATGTCAACTGCTAGCCAATAGCTATCTGCTGTTCAACGGCTATTAACAAACACCGGCAGCTTCGAATGAAGAGAAAAGAACAAGAAAGAGAATGAAAAAGTGTCTCCGTATAAACAGAGGGTGCCTGAGAAAATTGTAAGTTTGCGCTCTGCCTGTAAACTCTTTGCGACGCTCAACTGAAAGATTTGGCGGAGCTGTTTATAGTAGTGCCTGCCATATACGGACGATGCGCTTTCTCGGCAAGCCCGAGGTGTGGTTCATGTCCCCTTCAAGTCAGCCGCTTCCCAGTGGTGGAAGATGGAAGAAAGGCACGACGTATGATGCAGCTCCTAAAAGCGCGCATCTTCACACAACGTTGTCCGAACATGGTGTAAATTATGTATTTCCAACTCTGCTATTGCATCTGGTGCATTAAAACCAGGCCCTTCGAGATTTCCATCCGTTAATCAATGATGATATATGTCGAGGTGAATCGGGGTTTCGCCAAGTTTATACAGTGGTGTTTTAAGAAAATAATATTCGTAATTGGTTTAGAACAAAAAAGGCATAGTGGATAACAGTCATAGCATGATAATACGTGAGGTTTCACGTCCCTGAAACAATGATATGAGTACGAGAGACGCCCCAATGGGGGGCTTCGGAAAATTTCATCATCTGGTGCTCTTTAACGTGCCCTGACATCGCACAATACACGGGCCTCTGGCATTTCGCCTCCGCCGAAATGCGACCACCACGGCCGGGATCGATCCCGCGACTTCCGGTTAAGCAGCTGATCACCGTAACCAGTGATTCACTGCGTCGGACAACAGGCATTGCAGTCGATTTGGAGAGGCTGATTCAAACGAAGATTCCTAGAACTCATTCCAATGTATCGGTGTTGTTGCGTAGTCGATTGGGTTCTTGAGCAAATACAGAAGAAAGCAAGGTCAGTGCGTCAAATGTTTATTCTTCGTTATACAACCGTGCCTCGCCATTATGTAGCTGTCTCAATTGAGACAAAGCCGTTAAATTTTTTTTCGCGAGTTTAACATGATTTTATTCTTTCAGTTATGATAGACGATGCTGCAGCCTCTAACTCAACGAGCCCTTCACTCCCCTCTATGTGCTCCTGTGACGCACTGCTTCCCTTTTTTTTACTAATGTCAACGTGACCACGCATCATAAATTATTTACTGTTTGTTCATATGCAGCATACATGTAAAAAAGTATGAAATGAGCTGTACTGCCAAACGGAATTTCCGGAATCTTTCATTTTATTTCAATTCTGTCGATACCCGACCTTTGCGTTTTCTTCACTATGTCTATTCCACCTGTCTTAGAAATGACGCCCTTCATTAATTCCTATGCATTTCTGCTGTTTTGCCCGTTTCGTTATGACTGCCAATAGATAGAACTGAAGGAAGAAAGAGAGCTCATGGAGGGACTCGCCGAAGAGCTGGAAGAGCTTGCCAGATGATGCAGTAATCGTGAGATGACAGTACTTGTGGTTATAGCTGCTGTAGTAACTATTTTTACTAAATCTCACTGAAATGCCTGTAAAGACACAAATCACTGTTCTCAGTATGTGAAAGAGCTGATTTATTCCAACTGCTGGGAAAACTTGCTCATGTGTTGAAAAAAAAGAATAAAAGGAAAATAACAAAATGCAAATCTTGGTAAACGCTAGACATTTTCGGGTTCTGTTAGAACGAGAACTTTTGGACTTGAACTGGACGAACGCACGACTTCACTACGTATCTTTTGTGCTTCTAACAACCAAGGGGGGAAAAGGTAGCCATCACTCGGTAGTGGCCGCTACACATTCTGCGTTTATATTTTTACTGTAATAGTAAGAAAGCTAAACACGCCACACAAAGCTTCCCTAGGTAATTAGTTATACTTAGCGGGCTTTAGTAAGAGCCCCTAACCCTAGTACCAGCGCGAAAAAAAAGAAAAGTGTAATCCTGCGATGTGAGAAACTAAACTGGGTGTGTTTCCTTGCAAGGGGCACGAAGAGGCCCGAGAATAACAGTTTGCATAATCAGCACGTGTTCGCTTCAATGTCATCGCAGCGTTTCTGACGAAGGACCATTACCAGCGACGAGTGGGCCGACCGTCGTTAGTTGCCTCGCCCGAGCGAAAATCAAGTGCGAGCACATTTAAGCAGGCGTTGCCGTTTAACACGTGCCGTGACCGATAGAAAGTTGCTTCTTTTGATGAGTGCGCCAAGTTCAGGGAAAGATATAAAGGGTCTGCGCGTGTGTGTATGTTCGTGTATGACAGAGGGCTATATCTTCTTGACATTTTAGTGGACGTAGAATAAAAAGGTATGCTGTTTAACGTGATACGAGTAGCCGTTTATTATTTTTTTACGAAACTCCTTTAGAAGCCTCTGAAGTTTGTTTGTTAATATATGTGTATGAGTTTATACAATATTTACACGCTGTATTTTATTCGTGCAGCTTGATGCATGTGGGTTCCCGACACATGTGTGACGATGACGTAGTGAGTGTTTGGGGCACCGTATGTATGCCTGTGAAAATGAATAAAAGCGATCCTCACTCTAATGCCACACTTAGCCAAGAAACACGCGCAGGGAAGCCTAACAGCATAAAAAAGACAACAACAATGTTCTTCTTGACTTTTTTTAGATCTATCCAACAATACCCTCTGAACAAGCTATATGCAAGAAAACAACAATAAAACTTGAAGGATGATTTCACTTCGCGATCAAGAGTAGAAGGTGATAGTGTAATCGGACCCCGTGCGCCTTGCCTTCTCAATTGCTATAGCGCCGCTTTGGCTCTCATTGCATGCCTCAACCGTGTTGTCAGAAAACGAACGATTGTGCGTCCGGCAATGGCAGTTGCAAGCAACCCTAAAATGTCTACAGAAAGTATATTTGTGAAGGGCCAACTACGCCATGATTTCTCCCTTTGCGAAGTATCCACGAAGCGTCTGCAAGGCAACACGCGAATCTACGTAGCTGCTAACCTTGTTTGCGGTTTTGCCGCTGATGTTGATTAAGTATGCCTTATCGCTTTGCAACAGATGTGCCTTTAAAACACCAACTCGTGGTCCAATTGACAACTTTCGACACCTGGTGCGACGCGATATATTTGCGTGCACTATTACATGCGTTAAGGAGACTCCTCTCGCTACATGACATTCATATAGTGTTTTTTTTTGGCGCAGTTTCGAACTATAGTGGGACTGTAGAAAAGAATACCTATTACCCCGCAGAAGGCCTGGGTTTGATTCTCACTCGAACCAAAAATTGTTATTACTTTTTATTAGCATATTTCTCTATTTCTTGGTCATGAACAACGCTGATTTTTCACTCCCAACCAACGACACCGACGCTGCAAATCTGAGAAAAGAGCTCTTTAACGCTATCGCATTAAAACATTATTCGGAATTTCTATGCACAAGTGACACTGTATGAGTGTAAGCCATGAAACCAGATTTATAATGGCCAACATAGTTTTTTTCGACGCGCATCGAAATATAAGCACGCGGGGATCATTGCATTTCGTCTTCAAAATAGTATGGTCACTGGGTACGGTAGTCGAACCCACTTATTATTATAAACAACGCCTAAAGAACGCACAGGGATAAAAAAAGACACAGGACAAGCCCTGGTCCTGTGCTTTTATTAGTCCATATTTTTAGGCACTGTTTACAGTAAATGACTCGTACCAACTAGCTAGCGCCACCTATGTGCACCTGAGTCATCGAACCCACGTTCTTGGCTTTGATTCTATTTTGTGGCTGAATTACTCAAGCCTACCAAGTGTCTGAGATATACGCTGCACCAGGTATCCTACTGGCGGCGCCTGTTGCTTGACTTTGTTCCAGAAAACAGACGAGCGTTATATCGTGTTGTGTTGCATGCAAATTTGTGCGTGATGTCCGTGTGCATTACCACATTGTGCTGATCTATGAGAGTGCCACGGAATAGTTGCTACGAAGTTAACGCACAAACCGAAGGTCTCGTGGCTGGTGCAAGAAATGAAATTTTCTTCGAGGAGCCCAAAAAAACAATCGATATAAATAGGAAAGTTCACACGACCACCTCATTCTTTTCACATGGCTGCCAAATTTTCACACAACCACATAGTTTTCATGATACAACACTTCATTTTTGGAGCAAAGCACGAATCACTTGTTAATGTTTGTTGTTACACGTGATGCTCAGGTTGAGATTTACTTCACTCTTATGCACAAAATGTTACGTACCCACTACATTTTTGGAGGGATTATGCGAACCTGCGTGGCGGCAGGATTCGTTGATTTATGTAGTTGATGATAATAATAGTTGATAATGTCTGAGTTTTTTGTGTGACGGGCGGCCAGCTTTAAAACATTGGCTCGTGAAGCAATTCGCATGGTGTGACGCCCAATGAAAGTTAGGCTTCTGCCATGCAATATCAACGTTATATTGCGTCTGGAACTATGACTCCTTGCCAAAGATTGAACGCCTGTTTAGCCGGAGCATGGAAATGCTTCGGCCTATTTCCGCAGCAGTATCAAGCGCTGGGTTGGCCTTGTGGTAGAACAACTGCTTGCCACAAAGAGGACTGTGCTCAGCTTGGTACCATAATTTTTATTGGTTGCATCTGTCGCGACTTCCCGCTCATAGACTACAACAATTTTTTATTCACAGCCGACGACACGGACACCAGAATTTCTGCGACACGGGCCGCTTAACGAAGTTAGCGCGCAAATAATACTTGCAACGCTCAAACGCAATAATTTGCGCGGTATACTCTGTTTCCTGTTCTCCGACGGCGCGCCATTAATTTCGTCTCAAGGTGACGTCACTGCGCGCTGGAACAGACACTGACGCTTCCCGTGCATCAAGGCGTACGCCGTTGGGATCACGTTTTATCGTGACCAGATGCCATGAATGAACCATGCGAAGCTGGGCAGAACACGTCAGCGAAATTATATCACGTTAAGTAGCTCTGACGTGGGTCACGTCGTCATGCGTCCATCGCACGCTTACACACGAGGAATCACTCCGCGTTATCGAGCTGTGGAAAAATTTGTCATATTGCAGAATAACGAATTATTCCGCGATTTCTTCAGGCGAGTTCGCAATGATGGCTAGGGGTCACGAAAGGTGCGTTGCGCAAAAGGAAAGCACCTACATCTGGTACGAAGGAGCGAGCACGTGTCGAGGGTTTTAAAAAGAAGACCACGACTATCAATGAAAAAAAAGACAAATGAAAAGGGAAATAAAAGAGAGAGTGATTGTGACATTCAAGTGCATTCCTAATTTATACGACGAACAACTCTCCAAATGAAGCTGGCGCTCGTGTCTATGCGTCGTTGGCCTGTTCCAAACGTCATGTCATGATTGACGTTATTGAAAAGGCTACGTGATGCGGGCTAACGATTCTTGTATACAGACGCTACAAGTTTTTTACCCAGTCGGCTTCCTAATCCTGAATACCGAGCTATCTAGGAGAAAAAATTTAACAGACACCTTGTTTATTATCATGCATTTATTCGAGAATTCTACAGCTTGAGTGGTCGTATTAAAAAAAGTGATGTTAGCGATGAAAATGTTGTGCCCATTTACACCTTTTTTTTGCATGCTTCCGCGTTTCAGAAAACCATATCAGTTGATAGACAGCACTTTCGTTGCTGAGCACAGTCAGGTTGTAGGTGCGATTCACTGTCTCTCCGGTGGACGATCATTTCAATGTAGCCGGTATGAGACAGCTCCCTGTTAACCTTACGTGGGAAGTTGAGACATGGTGCGGCCGAACTAGCGAAAGCCGCTCATCATATGAATGTATTTGGGATATTATGAACAAGTCGGCAATTATTTTGCTGTTTTTACACTTGAGAGCGGCAAAATGGCTCGAGTTTGTCGTATCTTTATTCAAGGGGTTCATGATGCGCGTCTGTATGATATTCGGGCAAAATGCGCCACTTATCGTGACTCCTAACTGAAGCGCTATTGATTCAGAATCTTGAAGGATGTTACCCCCCGGCTCTCACGCATTGTAAGTGCGCGCCAATACATTAAAAAAGTTAGATGCGTATGTGGCGCCGATGTTACGTCCTCAGTTTTTTTAGGGGCGAAGCTCCTTATAGCGTGGCTTGGGCGTCCCTCGTATGTAACCACCAGTGGCACATACCCGAAATAGGTATAACACTTGACCTCCAAGGTGGTGCCAGTGAAAGATTTCTTCTGTGCGTTGTTTAACAATAAAAAATAGTGCTCAACGTACATGCCAATGGCTGCTAATGGGGAATGAGAGACATGAGCATTCGGCTTTTAGTCAACGCGCACGCTGCGATCCCCATTAGCAGCCATTGGCATGTACATTGAGCACTATCGGACAAGAAAGGGATGCTACATTATACTCGCTGGGTGTAACCTTCTTAGCTTTAGAAAGGTTTAGCGAGCGTTGAGCCGCAGTGCCATGAATACAATGAACTTGTATATACCATGAATGAACTCAAGGTGGTTAAAAATGAGAAGTAGATACGAAGCGCAAGCCGTAAGAAAGTAAAAGCCGAATTCTCATGTCTCTCATTTCTCATTAGCAGCCATTGGCATGTAAATTGAGCCCTATCTGACAGGGAAAGGTTGCTACGTTATACTCGCTGGGCGTAACCTCCTTGGTTTTCGAAAGGTTTAGCGAGCGTTTGGTCGCAGTGCCATGAATACAGTGAACTAGAATATACCATGAACTCGAGGTGGTTAAAGGTGGGAAGTGGACCCGAAGCGCAGGCCGTAAGAAAGTGTGCGTGTGCCACCTCCCGTTTAGTCCTTGGAATGTCCGCTGGATGGCGGTGCTTCTATATGGGGAATATATGATAAAAAGATGCGAGATGGTGGGACTTGGAGTGTTGAATAGATGAACGAACGGACACACAAACAGATGCATGGATGGACGCATGAACGGACGCAGGGGCGGATGCACGAAAGAACGCAGGGACGGGCGTACAAACAGACGCATGGACGGTCACACAGACGGACGCATGGACGGACGAATGCTTCGCCCCACTCTCCATCATTCACTCCGTGGATATGCTGCCATTTTTTTATTTGCTTTTTCTTCTGCCGTCACGTACGGTCATGGCACGGGCTATGTTCCGCGAGAAACTGGCGTAATTATTGTTCAGTCATACATCGCGCGTTCCGTGCCCACATTTGTATCATGCTGAAAAGAAAAAAAGTGAATTTGCTCAATTTACACACAGATGGCGTTATGTCTTCAGGGAAATATAAATTGGTTTTGTGATAGCTGCTGCCACCCTTAATAAATGAAGCAGTTACGTTGAGTCTAATTGCTGTCCACACCTAATTTTGCAGAATGTCTAAATTCAAAGGCAAATGATTGAATCACAGGCGCCGTATATAAAAAATAAAAAGACAGCAGAGAAACGAGAGAAAAAAATGCCCCTCAAAAAAGCAAAAGCGGAGACAAATTAAACGATAAAACTCTACAGTTTCGCAGCCAGCACATTCTGTTAAAGAGGCCCCGCCACGTACATGAATGCAGATATCAAGGCGCAAAAAATAAAATGGTGAAGTGACAGGGGGACGCACATTGCATGCTCAAATTTGTTAATAATATACTTGTTGGGGCTTCATGTCCAATAAACACGATATGATAATGAGAGACGCTGTAATAGAGGTCTCCGGAAATTTACGGCCACGTGGGGTTGTTTAACGTGCACCTCAATCTACGCACGCGAAATTGAAGCATTCTGTCTCCACCAGAAATGTGGCCAACGCCTGAAGTTTGTTAAGACATTTTGCATTAGCGATGTACGTAAAAAAAAGAAGTACTTTTGAAGACGTACTTGCCCATATTAAAAGCAAAGGTTCCTGGCGCTCATCAAGGTTTAGCTTTCTGCCCCTTCAGCACCCATCACTGTTTCACTGCCCTACGAAAACGCCTATGACTCCAATAAAATACACTGATAAAAGGAATGAATGAATGAATGAAGAAATACTAACCATTGAAAAACGCAAGATGAATGAAAATTTCAGTGATGGAAACACTAGCGTTGTCGTGTATTTTGAAATTAAGAAGTAATGACAATACTAAGGCATGTAATAAAACGTCTCCTTGGACGAGGTGGTTTACGCGTAGATACAGAATTAACTGCAGCCACAAAGAACATGGAGAGATGAAGAAAGGGCAGCCATGAACACGAGGCTTTTCGATGCTACGGCTTTGTGATGCACCATAATATTACAAATAACTTAGATTCACGTTTTTTGTCACTTCCGGGTTGGTGAGTTAGGCCTATGAAAATGCTCCTGTGTAAAAAAATGGCAAATTTCACCGACAGTGGGAATTAATGATATGCGAAGCATGAAGGAGGAAGTTGATTGATATCTGGGGTTCAGCGCCCCAAAACCACCATATGATTATGATATATGCCATAGTGGAGGGCTCCGGAATTTTCGTTTTCAACCATCTGGGGTTTTTTAACGTGCACCTCTAAATCTGAGCACACGGGCCTACAACATTTCCGCCTCCTTCGAAAATCGCTGGAACGTTGACATATCACATTGAAATTCATTCAGCGTTATGATGCGGACGTGAATTATGTCGTACATGACTTCAATATCATGATTATTATGATTGGACGCGTCAATTACCTTCATTCGCGTCACGTATCACCGAATTTCGTATGTGTGAAGCCAGCGAAATGGCCACGAGTGCTTCATGAGTGTGACATGTAGTCATGTTCTTACAAGAAGCACATCCCCTGATTCTCCTGTTTGCACTAGTCATTTACCTTCGTCATTCATTCACGTCTCGTAATACCAAATTTGGTATATGCGAAGCTAGTGAAACGACCGCTAGTGCACCATGAGCGTGGCGTGTAGTCATCACTTACATAACATACATGTCATGATTTCCACGTTAGGGTCTGTCACTTGTGTTCACCGTGCAGTCATGCCATACCATACCAGTTTTGCGATGTGTCATATGAACGAAACCAGAAGAGTAGCAAGACCATGAAATGCAAAGCATGGCATTCATGACACGCATGTCATAATTTTCATGTTTTAAGTAGTCACTTATGCTCGTCAGCTTATTTATTTAATTAAATATATAGATAAAATCGGGTTATGCTATACCAATTTTTGTATTGATACAATTGTCAAAACGGCCAGAAGAGCTAAAAATTGTAGGCGGCTAGATATATATATAGAAAGTCGTCGATGTTTGCTAACAATATAAAAGGCACCTACAGAAGTGCGCGGTATTGTTTGTTACCCCACTCGCTTGTTTCTACGTTCGGCGCAGCTTTATAGATATTTTACTTTTACTTGCAACAGCGTTATATTTAGCACAAGCCATGGCTTGTGCTAAATATAATGTTGTATACTATCATATTACTACCTTATTTTGAGCATGCAAAACTTTATAGCTGGTGTATTCACCGGAGTGTGAAAATTGTCATTGAGCTGTCACCATTGCTTAAAAAATATGATTTCACACTGTGCTGTGGAAGCCTTGCAAAAAAGTTGTCAAGTGATGGCGGGTAGTTGTCAGTATGAGTGGAGAGGAACGTTGTATATAGAAAAGGGCATGGGGTCTTATAGCTAACTGTCTCTCATATGTCATTTCAATCAGCTTCATGCGGGAAGCCTTTAGCTGTAGTCTTCTTTCTCACACATTCTTCTATACAGTGGAAGTTCATCTGCATAGGTTCATATGTTTCTCTTTCGTTATTAAAAAACGCATTTTTGCTGTAGGTATTTAGGACAACTTATAGCGACTGCTCATGAACGAGATATCGCTTTGTATGTTTACATGTACAGACATGTTTTTCCATATTTTTTCAATCAGATATTTGAAGTATCCTTTCAGTGCGGAAGAAGTTTTCGGATGACATAGAACTATGCAGACAGCATTTATCATTGTTTTGACGTTTGAAGGCACGAATTTCGCACTGAACAAGCATGAACGACGGATGAGGCTTCCAACATGTATCTACAGACCACGAATTTCCCGTCGCTGAGTGTAATAGCTTACACTACTGCGCCACGACTTTTTCCACTCATGATATCTTGCGGAAGCCTCAGAGATTCAGTACGTGACAAACAAGTGATTACTGGTGGCTGAGGGCAATGTGTAAGTCAAGCCCAGCGAATGAAGGGCCACAATGACAAAACACAGAACTCACTTGCCAGTGACGTTTTGCACGATGAGAGCACAAAAGGAAGCACCGTATCTTGGAATTCCTTCTTTATGAGGGTTGTTTTGTATAAAAACGATGTGACGAGCTCGATACTGCCTCCAGACGCCCAGTGAAACGAGGCTGAAAGGAGTACATTTGCAGAGTCTGGGCACGTAACAGGTCCAAGCATGTCGTTGAGGATATAAATGGGCTAAGGCCTGTGTGTATGATTCATAGCATGCGCCGCCATGTGTACGTACAAAAAATCAATGAGTAACATTTCAAAGCAATGACAAGCCGTAAAGATGGTGGCGATGTAGCGAACACACAAGCCGGACTTTCTGTGATGCGGGCCCATAGATGGCGACTAAGTTACAAGTAGACACGTTCTAAATATGGTCCATTCATGATATTGTCACAGGGTCGTGACGTGGATGAATGGAGCATACTGCGAGTCGAATAATGAACTGTTTGTTTGGGCGAACCTGTGCCCAGTAAACGGAAAGTCAGGTTACAGTAGCAGTCTTGAACTGATAGCGGCGAACGGAGCGTCGACCGTCGATTAACTGACAAGCGGCGAGGTGTGTTGGTATTTATATCCTTGCCATTGAATATTCTAGCGTTATCGCTAGCAGCGGCGTAGGTTCCCAAATAATCTGTGACGTTCCCGAAGTGGGCGTAATGTTAACAAAACGATCTACCAAAGCCTCGAGGCTTCTTGAACATCGCAGGCGCAGTTTGCGCTGAACGTATGTGTAACGGGATGATAACAAAACTCGAGGAAATTAACGTGGCATTGCACCCTTCTGAAAAAGGCATCTTCCAGATGCTTTAACAAAAGACGGAGGTACAATAATAAAGACAATGAGCAATAAGTACAGCAGCAACAACAAAATGCAGTCTTCAGGTTCACGCATGAAATGGTTTAAGGCGCACGAAATGGGCGACCTCAGGTCGTGCACGGCGCCCTTGAGAGTTCGTAATGCCGTCGGGAACAACCTCATAGTTGAGTGGGCCGAGACGTCGAACTACTCTGTATGGTCCGAAGTACCGTCGCAGAAGTTATTCACTGAACCCACGTCGGCGTATCGGCGTCCATACCCAGACAAGGTTCCCGGGCTGGTACTCAACGAAGCTTCGTCGAGGATTGTAACGGCGGCTGTCGGTCACCTGCTGATTCTTGATGCGCAGGTGGGCAGATTGACGAGCTTCTTCCGCGCGCTGAAGATAAGTGGTGACGTCGAAGTTCTCTTCCTCAGCGACGTTTGGAAGCATAATATCAAGCGTTGTTGCCGGGCTCCTTCCATAGACCAATTTGTACGGCGTCATCTGCGTCGTTTCTTGGGCGGCCGTATTGTACGCGCAGGTCACGTACGGAAGGATTTCATCCCACGTCTTGTGCTCGACGTCGAAGTACATAGCCAGCATATCAGCGATAGTCTTATTAAGACGTTCGGTGAGGCCGTCGGTCTGTGGATGGCAGGCGGTGGTGCGGCGGTGACTTGTCTGGCTGTACCTCAGGATCGCTTGAGTTAAGTCCGCCGAAAACGCTGTACCTCTATCAGTAACGAGGAACTTTGGAGCTCTATGACGCAGAACAATGTTCTCGACAAAGAACCTTGCTACCTCGGAGGCAGTGCCCTTGGGGAGGGCCTTTGTTTCGGCATAGCGTGTGGGGTAGTCAGTAGCTACGAGGATACAATTGCTCCCGGAATTCGGCGTCGGGAACGGCCCCAGTAAGTCCATGTCGATTTGCAGGAACGGCTGACGAGGTGGCTTGATGGGCTGGAGAAGTTCGGCGGGCCCAGAGGGCGGTGTCTTTCGTCGTTGACAGTCGCAGCAGGTCCTGACGTAGCAAGTGACGTCGGCTGATAGTCGTGGCTAGTAGTATTATTCTTGTATTTTGGCAAGCGTACGGGGAAACACCAAGGTGTCCAGCCACCGGGTCGTCGTGTAGGGCCTCAAATACTTCTGGTCTCACTGCTGAAGGAACGATGAGAAGGTGGTCGGCTCGAAGGGGCGAGAAGTTCTTCTTTAACAGAACTCTGTTTCGCAAGAAGAATGGCTCCAGTCCTTTCTTGAAAGCATTCGAAACACTCGTGCTACCTTCTAGGTATTATACAAGGCTTCTGAGTTCCGGGTCAGCTCGCTGTTGCTCGGTGAAGTCGTCGGCAGTTATTGTTCCTAAGAAGCTGTCGTCATCCAGGCCGTCGGGTGGCTGTGGTTCAACGGGGGCACGAGACAGGCAGTCGGCGTTGGAGTGTTTTCTTCTAGACTTGTAAACGACGGTCACGTCGAATTATTGATGTTTTAGGCTCCATCGTGCGATGTGACCCCAAGAGTCTTTCAAGTTAGGTAGCCAACACAAGGCGTGGTTGTCGCTAAAAAATTTGAAAGGCCTACCGTACAGGTAGGGGCAAAACTTTGACGCTGCCCAGATGATGGCAAGGCACTCCTTTTTTGTTGTGGAATAGTTGGCCTTGGCCTTGGATAACAACCGACTTGCATAACTGATACCTTTTCCACGCCACCAGTCCTTTGCACAATGATGGCGCCGAGTCCTACGCTGCTTGCGTCGGTGTGTACTTCTGTTTCAGTGTATTCGTCGAAATATCGCAAGTATCGGTGGTGTTGAAGGCGTCGTTAAGTGCCTGAAATGGTTCTTCTTGTGCCGCTTCCCACCTGAATTCGAAAGTGCTTTTCGCGAGGTGAGTTATCGGCTCAGCGATCTGTGAAAAACGTTTGACGAAACGCCTGTAGTAGGCGCACAATCCGAGGAATCGGCGTACAGCCTTCTTGTCAGTGGGCTGCGGGAAATGAGAGATGACGGATGTTTCCCGCGGGTCGGCATGGACTCCAGAGTTGCTTGTCACGTGTCCCAAGAACAACAGCTCCTCATACGCGAAGCGGCACTTTTCTGGCTTCAGGGTTAGTCCAGAGGTGTTGATAGTTTGAAGTACCGCTTCAAGGCGCCGGAGATACTCGTCGAAGCCGGAGAAAAATACGACGACGTCATCCAAGTACGCGAGGCAAACGCCGATTCAGCGCGCTCAGTGCAGCAAAGAGTAGCAAAACAGTAGAAAGGGCACCATAGAGCCGAATATATGTAATCGGAAAAACAAATAAGACAATAGCAAAAAAGAACATAAATAAATGCTTCACAATCCCCGAAAAGAAAACAGGATATTGACATAAGAAAAGCACAGGAAAACACTTGCTAGTCAATGCTTTACAGTTGGTACAGCTTTGACTTGGAGTGTAAATAACTTTGGTTATTTTTTAACCAGATGACGAGACAGCACGGGAGTTGTTTACAACACTTCCATCTGTGTTCATCCACTGGTGCTAAAAATGGTATAGAAGAGAGAAAACCAACTGGCAAGACGCAAAGCAATGCTCCGTCTTTCATGGACAACCTTGTGTTCGTGAAGTCGGAGCCACGTGGGAGCCATGCCTTGCCCAGTAAAGAAACGCCCTTTCTACGCTGGTGCTGTAATTGCTAAGAAACAGTGGAACAGCGTACATCGAAGGAAAAAAAAAAGACAGTTAGTCTGTTATCCACTACTGCGCTGCTTCTTGAAAATGGATTACCTGAGTTTGTGATACTTACATAGTTTCCTCAAAAGATTTCTACATCCTCTGATACGTGCACCACAAAGATAACAAAATTTAAGCAACATTTGGGGAGATTCCAAAGCTTCACGATTGACTGCCCCTCTGAAATTCGGGAGTGCAGCAGAACTCCAATACAAAAGGCCTCCTCACTTTTTGCACTCAAGTACGCACACTCACATGTGCTCTCTGTGTGTCCGGCTCTTAGGTGTCGAAATTATTTATGGACCAGTAAGAGAAAAATACTCGAGTGCTACGATTCGCAATGCTACGACAATAAAGGTTGTTTAGTTCACAATACAGAAAATTTCAATAATTGAAGCTCGTTATCGTGAAGGACCACTATCATTGTAAACTGTCTGTTGTTCACTGGCACTGGGTTGATTGGCGGAACATTCGAGAGGCCTTTTTCCTGCAGTAAGGGTAGTCAAGCTGATGATGATGACTGTGCGATGGGTTCAAACTTCGCAGGACGTCTACAACGCAGCATGTGAAATTAAGTTGGCAGCGCCTGTGCACAAATCCGGCAGCAGTAACAGCAAGATCTGAGCTTTGTTGAAACTGTGAAGAAAACTTTTAGAGACACACCACACACACACACACACACACCACACACACACACACACACACACACACACACACACACGCACACGCACACACACACACACATATATATATATATATATATATATATATATATATATATATATATATATATATATATATATATATATATATATATTTAGTGTGTTTGACAAACCTTGAGCCTGCAATTAAATACACTTTTTATTTCTCCCCATACTAATTAATACTATTCCTAATTACCTATTTTTAATTATGGGCTGGAAACTCAAAATATGAAGACTGAGATGTAGACCACTTTCAGAAACCACCGACTAAATTGTTTCCTGTACGATACGGCTCGCGCTGTCATTTTGTTCCACGTTGTCAAGAAAGTCCGCAAAATGTGAAAAGAAGCCGTGTGACGGACCGCGAGCGCACTGCTATATAGTGCTGCTATAGGCTTTCTTTACAACGTGGAAAAAATAACAGTGCGAGCCGTATCGTACAGGAAACAATTTAGTCGGTGGTTTCTGAAACCCTGCCCCGCCCATGAAACCCTTCACTATGTGTGCGGTGTATGTGTGGTTAGCAATGTTCATCTCCTTCTGTCTATTTCTGTCATTTATTTCTTATTCCACTCTCCCCACGCGTATGGTAGCAAACTGGACGAAGTCTAGTTAACCTCCCTACATTTCAGACGTGAAGCGTCATATGGTCGAGCTCAATTCGATGTGTGGCATGGCCACCATGCACGTCCCCTCCGCCTCTCTCTTCTCTTCTATTCCCCACCCCTCCCTGACCTCCAAATCCGACAGCGTCTGCTAACCTATGCTCGATCCCCCCCTCTCTCTCCTCTAGGCATCCCTTCCCCTGGCGGTTACACCGCGCTTGCGCATGCGTGCCCTCTTCCAATCCTCTCCTATGCTCCCCTCTCTCTCCTCTAGGCATCACTCCCCACGGTGCTTGCACACCCATTGAACATGCGTGCCCCCCCCCCCCCTCACTTCCTGCGCTTCCCACTTCTTCCGCTTCGCAACGCCGATGCAAGCAGCGTTGCTTGATTGAAAAAGTTTCTTGATTGAAAAAAAAAAACGGCTGCTTGTGCTGCACAACCGTTCACTGGCCAACCCATTTATACAGGCAATGGATCTTGACCTTTAAGGTAGTGCAGGGGGGGAGATTTCTCCTGTGCGTTATTGAACAATCAAAATCGCAGCGTGCGCGTTAACTAAAAGCAGATGCGGGTCTCTGAGTCCAATCAAAGTATTCTGTCTCTCAGTGCCTATTCGAAGCAATTGACATGTTCCGGTAGGAAACACCGGTTCATCGCTACAAGCTTTGCTCCTCCCCAGGTTTCTGTCCGGAGCTGCGCCGCGATAAGCGCAAGCGTCAACGCCGCTGTAAGTATATGCGTTAATGCCCGCTGTTTCGCATCTACACATGGTTCCCGTTATCGGGAGATGGTGGAATTTTTTCTTATATATTTTCTTTCTCTTTCTAGTCACTTGCTACCTTCATAATTTGCGGGCTGTATTCTTTCATGAAACGGTGAATGCGCAATTTGTAAGTTTTTAGAAATTACTTAGTTATCATAAACGTGCCTAAATATTCCCCATTGATATTTTAGCTCATATCAGTATTTGTCTGTTGAAAAAATGTAGCCTAGTTGGCCAACTAAATCTGAATAAAAAATTAGTATTGGACTCCAGCGTTCTGGGAACAATAATAACTAGGCTTGCTTCGTGTAGCACCATCCTTCTTTCTTTTAAATCTTGGGGCCTGATAGGTAGGATATCCTAGGTGAGAAATAGTATTAACGCGTGTTTAGCTAAAAAAAAATTGAATTGTAGACCCAAACATGTTCAAACGGTGCATACCTAAAACTAAAGCAGGAAGTGTAGCTCTAACTGAACCAAAAATACTGTCTGACCTCGGAAATTATGCAGTGTAAAAAGGTTGGCGAATTTCACAGGTATTTGAAACACATCGAATCACTAAAAATTCAAAGGTTAAATAAAAAATACCTTTGAGTAAAATTAAAATCATGAACAATCAGAGTATATATATATATATATATATATATATATATATATATATATATATATATATATATATATATATATATATATATATATATATATATATATATATATATATATAAACTTGGACTCCAGGTGAAAAACGAGACAAATATCTAGACATGTACATTTCAGCCATCAAACGTGATATAATCAGGGAATATCAAAAGCACCCACCCATTCGCAACAATCTCTCCAAGGAGGAGTGGGCGGCTTTGCGCAGTTTAAGTAGCAGCCTGAGCATCATTATGAAACCAGCTGATAAGAGTGGTCCTGTGGTTCTACTGGACAGGACTGACATCAAATAGGGGCTTCGTCAACTGGCAGATGAAAATTTCTATAAAGAGCTCCCTTGTGATCGGACAGAGGAATATGAAAGTACAGTTAAGGCCTCACTAATATCATTACGTTAGAGTGGTAAGATAACGTATCCTATGCTTAAAATGATGTCACCTGGCAACTCGTCTCCTGGGCGCTTCTATTTACTACCCAAAGTTCATACGGTTATATTTCCCGGCCGACCTATATTTTCCAGCAACGGCACTACTACTGAAAGAATCTCTAGTTTCATTGACTCTCTCATTAAGCACATCCCACAATCATTCCGATCATACATTAAAGATACCAGCCACCTGCTTCGAGAAGTCTCAAAACTTGTGGTACCTCTAGAGTGCTATTTGGTCACCATGGATGTCTCATCACTGTACACAAACATTCCCCACACCGAAGGAATCGCCGCCACAATCGCCACCTATGGAAAAAGTAAATCGACGAGTGAGTTTGACGAAAGCGTTTTAGAGGTGCTTCTTAATCTTGCACTTAAACATAATAACTTTGAATTCGACCAAACACATTACCTACAAGTAAATGGAACTGCCATGGGAACCAAAATGGCCCCAAATTATGCAAATATTTTCATGGCCTCTTTGAAGATTCTCTTTCTCAAAAATTCTCCATTCAAACCGATATTCTATCGATGCTTAGTTGATGATATATTCTTCGTGTGGGCTGATGGTGAGCATAATACTTCCCAATTCATTTCTGATTTCAACTCCCTGCATTCTTCGTTAACATTCACACACACGTATTCGCAGAAGAGTGTTCACTTCCTGGGTGTCACTGTATCACTCAGTGGCACCAGCATTACTACTTCCCTGTATAAAAAATCAACTGACCGCCAACAGTATCTGCATTTCCACAGCAGGTACCCCCATCACTGCAAAACAGGTGTTCCTTACTCTCAAGCCCACAAATACAGTAGAATTTGCTCTGAAATTACGCAATTTGATACCCACGCACAGGAATTGAGAGCAGCCTTCTTGCGTCAAAAGTGCCCCGAAAAAATGATTGACAATGCAATTGAGCAAGCTCGCTTTTTGGACCGAGATTCAACAATGGGAGAAAAAGGCGGAAATAAAGATATAACTTCAGGGGCAAATTTAATTCTCACATGCTCCGCGGCTGCCCTCGGGTGAATTCTATACTAAGCCGCCACTTCAACATACTTAAACAGAGTAGTCGCCTCTCTGCCGTTTTTCAGACTCCGCCCAAGGTGGTTCACCGAAGAAATAAAAACCTGAGAGACTTACTGGTCAGGGCGAAAACATAGAAATCCAACCACTATCAGGGCTGTAGACCATACAGGAAACCTCGCTGCAGGTGTTGTCCTTCTTTTTAACAAGCACAACAGGTGATGCCGAAGGACTGGTTGAAGGCTCTATGACGTCTGTGCCTAGCATTTTCTCTACCTCCTTCTGGATTACTTGGCGCTCTGAATAAGACACATGGTAAGGACGCTTATGAAGGGGACTGGCGTCGCCAGTGTTGATACGGTGGGATACGACGCTCGTGCGGCCCAAGGAACGGTCGTCGATATAAAAAATGTCGAGGTAAGAAAATAGAAGACCACGGAGTGCTTCAACTCGGGACGGTGACATCATTTCATATCATTGTCTAGGAAAGCTCTATTCTGTGCGGCTGCGACAGGTTCGGCTGCGGTCTTGATGTCAGGAGTGAGAGATGAAATTGTACGTTGCTCCAGAGTGGAGAGTTGTGCTAAAGCAATACCTTGAGGAATGACCTTATTCTACATGGAGAAGTTGAGGGCAGGGAGAAGAGTCTTGTTGTCGCTAATCCTCACTATAGTATGAGGAAGTATGATGTTTCGGGAAAGGGTCAGGTCAATGAGTGAAGCTGCCAACTAGTCGCCATCAGGAACAGGTGGGAACGGCGACATAGAAATGTACACAGCGGCATGAGGCGGTAATCCTAGACAATCCACGGACCGTAGCCGTGTGCGAGCTGCAGGAGGGACATCAGAGTATAAAGGCAACTCTAGCTGTAAAGTGCCGGTTGAACAATCAATGAGGGCTGAATGCGCGGTCAAGAAGTCAATGCCGAGAATCACGTCGTGTGGGCAAGCGTCTAGAACAGCGAAGAGGACTGAAGTGTGAAGGCCGGCAACAGTGACGCGGGCAGTGCACATACCAAGAACTGATGTTCGGATGCCGTCGGCTACTCGCACAATCGAAGACATGGCAGAGGTAAGAAAGTTTTTCAGGCGGGATCGAAGACGTGAACTCATAACGGATATGTGGGCACCAGAGTTTATTAGAGCTGTAATGGTCAGGCCATCGATACTAATACCAAGTAAATTTCGGCTGGAATTAGTGGTCGGTAGAGGTTTTTCTGTCCGAGTTGTCAATGCAGCGCGACCTCCAGGAGCTGCATCTGTTACTTTACCGAGAACTGCCCAGAATACGCTGGTGACGGGGAGCGACGGCGTTGATAGGAGCGGGGCTGGCGACCCTGAGGCGACGGTGAGCGGCTGGACCGGGTTCCCTGGGCGACGACATCGGCGTAGGATGGTTCGGAGCGTTGCGTAGATCGGCTAGGTGGCAGGTCCTGAAGGTGGTTATCGGCAAAACGAGGTGGCGAATACTGCCCACAATCCTGTCGTTGGTCGTCTAGAAAACGTTGCCGGAAAGTCCATCTGTTGCGGCAGTGGCGGGAAATGTGGCCAACGCGATGGCAAGAGAAGCATATCGGTCGATCATCTTGTGTGCGCCACTCAGATGGATTTCGGCAGCGTGATGAGAACCGCGGTACCAACGCGGCAGCATCAACAAGTGGGGCGGCGTGGTAGTGAGCGTTAAATTTATGGGCTGCGGTGTGTGGCTGGAGGTTTGGAAAACTAAGACGCCCATGTTGGCAAACTCTTGTCGCACAACAGCCAGAATAAGAGATTTTGGGGCCGAGTTGTCAGGCACAGTGGGTTGATAAGCAGAAGGAGCCATGGCTTCCATCTCCTGGCGGGCAATCCTTGTGATGTTTGGAGAATTGACGAATGAACGTGGCGCCACAGGATCCTCGCCGAAAGAAGTCGCAGTGGTGTTCGGGAGTCGGGAAAAACGTTGAGAGACTCTCCTGCTATTGGCTTGTTCGAACCGTCGACATTCACTGACAATTGAGTCAATGGTGGTACAGTTCTTGCATATAAAAATGTTGAAGGCATCGTCGGTTATGCCTTTCAACACATTGCTGACCTTTTCTAGTTCGGTCATGTCTTTGTCAGCATTCCGACACAAGGCGAGCACGTCTTGGATATAGGTGACGTTTGATTCGGTGGAAGATTGAACTCGGGACGTGAGTTCGTGCCTGGCTGCCATTTGTCGAGCAACTGACCGGCCAAACAAGTCACGGTGCTTCTGCTTGCACACGTCCTAACTCGTCAGGTCTTCCTCGTGCGTCTCGTACTAGGTGCGTGCAGTACCTCGCAGGTAAAAGATGATGTTGGCCAGCATAAGCGTCTCATCCCATCTGTACGTATTGCTTGCTGACGCGCTCTTTTAAGGCGAGCCACTCGTCAACGTCAGTTGTGTCGGTGCCGCAAAATGTACCTGGATTGAGAAGATGGGAAGGGATCACAGGTGACGGAGCAGGCGTAGACTGAACGGATGGTGCACTGCCTTCAGGCATCGTGGCTGGATGAAGCTGACGTCCGCTACGGAGATCCAGAGTCGGAATGTTACCCAGCGCCTCCACCAATAATATGTAACGGGGAGTATTTATTAAGTGACATCGTCCTCTTGATTCCGTCTGCGTCATTTCTGCACCCGTGACAATATATATATATATATATATATATTGACACGTGTGTGTACGAAAAAGAACGATGACAGGAATGTTTTGTAGATTTCAGCTAGTGGGACAGGGGGTTTTTCGAGACGACAACGAAGCAGGCGTCTTGCTGTGCAGCTGATCCTGAACACGCTCTTTTCGTTGCCGTAAGCTGCTGTCACCGTTTGTTCACGTTGCACTGCTACTATATATATATATATATATATATATATATATATATATATATATATATATATATATATATCGGTCGATTCTATTTGCTCCCCAAAATACACAAGGCAGGTAATCCGGGACGTCCGATAGTATCCAGTAACAGCACATCAACAGAAAATATATCAGAATTCATCAATTCCTTAATAAAAAACATCCCCCCAAATTTTCCCTATTACCTAAAGGACACAAACCACTTCATCTGCGAAACTTCAAGTCTCGACATCCCAGGCGGCAGTTTTCTGGTGACCATGGACGTCTGCTCACTGTACACCAACATACCCCACCATGACGGAATAGCGGCTATGGTTTCTGAATATGTAAAATCTGACTCATCAACTAGTGTAAGTGGCGAGGTACTGTTTACACTTCTTGAACTTGTACTAAATTATAACCATTTTGAGTTCAACGGCAAGCATTTCCTTCAGGTCAGTGGCACTGCAATGGGCACGAAAATGGCCCCAAACTTCGCGAGCACCTTTATGGCTTCACTTGAAATCCCATTCATTGAGGGACGCACCTTGAAACCTTTCTACTACAGAAGATACTTAGACGATATTTTTATGATATGGAACCATGATGAGGGAAGTCTTTTCCGCTTCATAGAGGATTTTAACAAATGCCACCCGTCAATAAAATTCACGCACAAAATTTCCAAAACTAGCATTAACTTTTTGGACGTTACTGTCACGGTCGAAAATGACCGCTTGTCAACAAACCTTTACAAAAAGCCTACAGACCGTCAAATGTACCTACATTTCAACAGCAGCCACCCAAAGCATTGCAAAACGGGTATTCCATATTCTCAGGCCTACCGGTACCGAAGAATATGCACCGATATGCGGGAATTTGACAGACACGCGGAACACCTAAAGCATTCCTTATTGAAACAAAATTATCCGGAAGACATTATTGACGATGCCATACTACGTGCTCGCAACGTGAACAAGAATGATATAATTAAGGGACCAAACAGAGTACCTAAAACGACTTCCCAAACGAACCTTGTACTAACTTACTCCTCATCAGCGCCACGAATCAACAACATACTTTCCCGCCATTTCAACATAATCAGGCAAAGCAAACGACTAACTTCTATTTTCGCGAAACCACCTCACGTGGTGTACCGCCGGGATAAAAATCTGAAGGACATTCTTGTCAGAGCAAAGACAAACACCCCCAAAATTCAATCAGGGTGCCATCCCTGCGGAAAATCTCGATGCAAGGTATGCCCACAGATGCTCACAACACGTGAATCCAAAGCGAACTTCTCGGATTTCAAATTCTGCATAACTGAAAGCCTTAATTGTGACTCCAGTAACGTAATATACATGCTACATTGCAACATCTGCGGACAAGAATATATCGGCCAAACAGACACGCCATTTCGGCTGCGGTTCAATAATCACCGGTACCACGCCACTTCACTGCCGAAGCTACCTTTATCTAGACATCTGCGCCTGCCAAACCACAGTTTTGAAAATATTAGCGTAACTCTTTTGCAGTCCGGTTTTTCAAACAGACGCGAGCGCGAACAGCGTGAGGCATATTTTATTTTCAAATTTCGTACATTAGCAGCCGGTATCAACGAGGACCCCGGAAAACTCAGCTGCCTCCGAGAAGTAAGCCAGGAGAAAATTGGTGACAAAGATTGATAGCTGGAGACCATGCTTTTTTCTGACTGACTCGTACGTGTACACTGTCCTTTCTTCTTCTTCTTCTTTTTTTCCACATGTACATACAAAGTGTTTACGTTCGCCTACCACTTCATGTCCGTTGAAGGGAAACGGACGAAGATTAAAGTTAAATAGCCGACCAACCCATTAACGAGAAACCTTTCCTTTACACACACCGCCCGCCGCCCGCCGAACGACCAATTACGGGGAAACCCCTTTCTTTAGGCACGCCGTCCCGGCGACAATCTTGGGTGGCCCGCGGTGACAATCTTGGGTGGCCCGACACACGCCAAGAACTGAACAGCACGTGATATGAACCATAGGTGGATGTAGACGGACAGTTGGCTTCGTTCTCAGTGCTGACAGTGGTTCTTCCTCTTTTTTACTTTCTTTCTTTTCTTTCTTTTTTTGTCTTTTTCTCCCCCCCCCCTTTTTTTCCTTTTTCCAGTTCCCTCTCACTCTCGCAAACGTCTTTCAAGGCGAGAGGGACGCGGCAGAAAGGAAGTTTGGAAGCTCATGTCAGTATAACTCATCCCCTGATGAAGGGAGGTCCCCTCCCGAAACTGTTGGGAAATAAATATATTTATCCTTGTTGACAACGCTCCCGTTGTGCCATATCCCATACCTTCACGAAGACTAACTGGCCCATTGAATTATTACTCCCACTATATATATATATATATATATATATATATATATATATATATATATATATATATATATATATATATAGTATATATATAAAGCGAGCATATAAGTAGAGCATCAAATGCGTTTATTCGAAGGTCGTAGGTTCGATTCCTTCTCACGGCAAGTTATTTTCTCACCAACTTTTATTTCTCCTTAGTTACAATAAATTGGTTCTAATAACTTCCTCTATACATTGCTTGACATTATTGTCTGTTAGATCTCATTATTATTGCGTTAAAACACAGAATATATATATATATATATATATATATATATATATATATATATATATATATATATATATATATATGTTTTCAGCATTAGTAGCCAGGTGGCGCAATGAGTGCACGTCTCCACATCGTCACGACGCGTCGGCGCGGGTTCTCATCCCAAGAGTAATTTGCCCCGCGGAAAGGAAGGATGGGGTGGATGCTCAGTCGCGTGCCCTTATATCGTGGTGGGAGATCGTATGTCTTGGCTGGTCTTTGGCTTTCACCGGAACAAATCCGTTGTAGTTACCGGGCGCACAAAGGTCACTGCAATCGTTGCACAGTCTCCGTTTGCGAAAAGAGCGTGCTTTTCAGACACAGCGAAGTAACACCTGAGACGCTTATTCGCGTTCATCTGTACCCGTGAGCATGTTTCGTGCATTATTTGGGATATGAGAAACACGGGACATGTTTCGCTCTGCTTGCCGTTCTGCGCGTGACGTTCCAATTGGTTGCTATCGCGTTACTGCTTCGTCTTTGCGGCAAAGCAGTGACTTTTTTATTTTTACCTTCTCTTACCTTTTCCTTCCCGTACCTTTCACTCACATTTCACATCCTCCACAGGGTGTTGTGGAGGTGTCCCCCATAGAGAGACAATAATGATGACGTGCTTATTTCTTCCCATTCCCCTAAAGAACCTCTACGTGTCTTTCTTGGTCATGACACTCGGTCATGACTGCGAGCCCGTGCTGCTGCCAGCAATGTTTCTGGCGGGTGGTGCTGGCTGCATCGTGGTGGTCGGTGTAGACGACGCTTCAGCGCGGTTTGGTGGTCTGCCCGAAGTGTCTCTGGTGGGCAACATTGGCTTCATCATTGGGGTCATACTTGGGAACGTTGCGTCTTAGCTTGAAAAGCCTGAGCGTATTATGGCGGGTAAAATTGACTTAGTCGTTGTGGTCGAAGTTCTCTGCAGGGACGTGGTTTGGAGTCAAATTTCCTTGGTGATGGATCTGGCGGACGGCCCTGACTGTGATGCAGGGATCGTCGCACGCCTAGCACAAACTTCACCCTTGCAGCCTGGTCTTAATTTGTGTTTGTGGGCCCGTTCGGCAAACACATTCGCAACACAAAAAGTGGGTGAACTCGAACAGACAACGAACGGGATCATCGTCATTTGACATGGTAGGCTCGCCTTCGATGTCATCGTAGTCCTTTACTCTGCGGCGACTAGGACAGAATACGGTGTCTGGTTGATCCGCACCATGTTTGTGCATGTGACCGGAACCCCTTGCCACGAGACCAGTTTCATGGTTACCTGCGCGGCGTTCACGTGGTACACCAGTAGCTAGAATGGAATGCTTGGCGTCAGCGAGTCGCATGGGAAGTAATGGGAATCGCAGATGGCGGGTGCATCTACCTAGGGAGCATTGATAGGCCTGGTCACGCTAGTCTTGGCTTTCCGAGTGGTTCACTCGCATACTCGGCCAATAACTTCACTATCTATATAGTGAAGTTTGGTGGTCTGCCTGAAGTGTCTCTGGTGGGCAAAATTGGCTTCATCGTGGCGGTGACACTTGGGAACGTTGCCCCTTAGTTTGAGAAGCCTGAGCGTATTATGGCGGGTAAAATTGACTTAGTCGTTGTGGTCGAGCTTCTCTGCATTGACGTGGTTTGGCGTCAAATTTTCTTGGTGATGGATCTGGCGGACGGCCCTTACTGTGATGCCGGGATCATCGTACGCCTAGCACACCCTTCACTCTTGCAGCCTGGTCTTGATTCGCTTCGCGTTTGTGGGCCCGTATATATATATATATATATATATATATATATATATATATATATATATATATATATATATATATATATATATATATATATATATATATATATATATATATAACTGGCACGCCCTGTATAGCAAAAGGTAGGCGAGAGCAGAATGTTTAAAGCTGCCATTTTTTAGCACATACCCAATAGCTTCCTTTTAAAGGGAACGAACGTTAAGAAAGAAGTATGAGTATATGCGTCCAAATAGGCTGAGTGAATTGTCTGGGGTAGGGTTGCCAAACAGAATAGCTGGCGGTGTCGTTGCAAATGAAGTTCTAAACACTCTTGATCGGCATGTCCACGTATTCGCAGAATATTATGCATGTATCTCTGAAAAAAAAAACACGTCTTTATAAAGCGTGGATGTGCATTTGTAAACAAATGTGCCACATGTTTCGCGGCTTCCCCACCTTATTGCGCAGCGTTGCTGCACAGCATCGTTAATGCGTGGATATTGAGCAAATGCCAAACCTATGACGTCTTCGACGGCACGTACGAACCGCGTAGGGTACGAAACTATGGCAGACGGATACTTTCCTCCTCTTCCTTTTTCTGTAAGCTAGTTCGGTTTGTGTCTTTCCTCGTATGCAGCCTCCTGCTGCTATGATGAATGGATACGAGACCTCCATACGAAGTTCCAGTGTGACCACTTTTGATTACTTCGTTGTTGATGTTAACTTTCGGTCCTTATTGACGCCTTTTGCCCCTGAAATTACTGCTGTCGCCAAGTGAGAAGGTCAGCGCTTCCAGCATTGCAATCACTATTGCGGTATTGACAGCACACTCGATGCGTACTGTCTTGCTTGCTAATAGCTGCAACAAAAAGGCGTTCGTCACGCAGTAATATAATGTATTAATGGCTTTGAATCTTGATATACATAGAAAATAAACGTGCAGTCGTGCTCAATATGAGTTGCAGCATGCTAGCTGTGGTTAAGGTGACCCCAGGCCTGAACAATGACACTGACAAACGTTAAATCGGTTCAGAAAGCACCGCTAACTGCGAGAGAGATATTCACCAATTGTTTATTATGTAGGTGCATATTTGCAGTGTTAACGTCTTTTCGACCTCAGACAGCATGTTAGAACTCTTATTGAGTGTGACTGTATATTTACGGTAGCGTCAGTGGCGGTCTTGTGTATCGTAGGCGAGTGAAACTTTGTTTTTCACACACCTAATTCTTTTTTTTCATTTTTATTACCACCAAGTGATCATCTGCACCCGCATCCCTTTCTTACACTGGCCGGATCCTAGTGGATTGCCGCAGTGGCATTGGTCGAACTAGCTACTGAAGGGAAGTCTGTTCGTTTGCGCTCCTTTCTGGAGAAAAGGCGGCACCCGCATTTACTATGGCGCCGGAAATGCTGTAGGCCCGTGTTCTCAGATATGGGTGCTGGTTAAAGAACCCCAGGTGGTCGAAATCTCTGGAGGCCTCCACTACAGCGTATCTCATAACCATATGGCAGTTTTGAGATGTTAAACCACACATATCAATGAATATAAACGTTTTCAAAAGCGTCTGATTAGATAATTTAGTTTCCCACTTTAGATCAATTATATGGTAGTATTTTTTGTTTACCTACTGCAGATGCTCGCAAAGTACGCACACAAACAAAAGAACACACCCTAACATGCCTGTTGGCATGCCGTAATTGCAGTGCTCCCGAACATTCTTCGCACAAACGACCATAGCAGTTGATCGGGCGTGCCTACGGTCTCTTAAAGAGGCACTAAAGAGCAAAAACGCTTTTTCGTGTATTAGGAAAGTACAATTTCACTATCCCCAAAACACCACGCTTACCTCAACACGACTCTTGGTATGCGAGAAAACACGTGAAATGAAACTGCGGGTGGAGACACCACTTTGAGATTCCTGCACCAAACACTGTGACGTCCTCAATTTTTAAACTCGGGTACTGGGTTCTACGTAGCTTCCAATTGATAAACTTGAAGTATACATTATCATGTGTGGCTGCCTTAGACATAGCATACGAAAACTCAGAAAACTTAATCGAGTCAATCTCGCGAAAATGAAATGAAGTACATTGTGGAATTTCTTACGCCTTGGGCAGAAAAACCGCGAGAAATTTGAAAATAAAAATTCAAACTTGTCTTTCTGCGCTAATCATGAACTTATGACATTGGAGTTGTCAAAGGGCAGTTTATAAATCTAAGACAACTCATTGTTTATCTTGAGTGTCACTTTGAAATGCCTCTGCACAACCTCGGATGAGGATCCGCGCAGACGCAGCAGTCACTGACGCGCATGTGACCCATTAAAGCAGCGATTTAATTCATGCCTTGAGTTGCACATGACACGTTGCATCCATAATGTTTCCTACAAAGGGCTTCGACCTACGGCAAAGAGCCTTGATGCTTCACTAATGATCAGTTATACGATCGAGGGATGATGTTTAACGCACACTTTCTATAGGATGCGTCACAAGCGTGTTTTTTTTACCTCTCAAACTGGCTCGTGTACTTCCCTGCATTCAGGAAGTTTCGGTGTGTTTTGCATCAGGAGAGACTCCAGGGTCACAGATTTCACGAGGGTTGCAAATGCGGCACTTTTTTTCTGAAAGCCCTGAACAAGACGACTTTTGATCACGGTCTGCCACGGTGCTTTTCTGCAGATCCGAAGGTCGCGGGTTTGACTCAGGCCATGGCGGTCGCATTTCAATAGAAGCGAAATGCTACATGCCTGTAGACAGATTGTTAAGATTTTGAAGCCTTCCACTTCGGTGTGTTTCATAACGATATCTTTGTGCTGACACGTAAAACACCAGGTATTAATAAATGCGAAGAATTTCTCAGCAAGCTTCCACGACTTTGAAGCACCTTCAATCTAGCCGCCTACGACTTTTAACTCTCCTGACCGTTTCAATACTGGGATTTATACCAAAACTGGTATAGCCATAACATCACTGCATGACGAGCACAACTGACTAGTCATAACATTGATATTCATGACACGTATGCCATGAATGTCATAATTTACATGTGATGGTCTTGCTGCACTTGCGGTGGTTTCGTTCACATGACATATTGCAAATCTGATATATGACATGACTGCTTGGCGAACATAACTGAGACTTCCTACACTAACGTGGAAATTATGACATGCTTTTGATGTAAGTCATGACTACGCTCACGGTGAGCTTGCGGTCGTTTCGCTAGCTTCACATATACCAAATTTGGTATTACGTGACGTGAATGAATGACGAAGGTATATGACTGATGCAAACATGATCATCCTGAGACGCGTGATATAAGAACATGGCAACATGCCACGCTCATGATGCGCTAGCGACCGTTTGTTTCACTAGCTTCACATATACCAAACTTGGTATGACGTTACGAGAACAGACGATGTCCAAACATGATAATCGTCACATGCGTGCCATGTAAAACATGAGCACATGTTACACTCATAGCGTGCTCGCGGCCGTTTCGCTAGCGCCACATACACATATACCAAATTTAGTATCACGTGGCGTGAATAGACGCCGAAGGTAAATGACACGTCCAAGCATGATAGTAATGACTTGGAAGTCAAGTACGGAAGAATTTACGTCTGCCTCGTAACGTTGTGCTGATTTTAAGGTGACATATCAACCTTCCTCCTTCGTGATTCACATCTCATTTATTCTCACTGTACGTGGGATCTGCCGATTCATCATCATCATCATCATTATTATTATTATTATTATTATTATTATTATTATTATTATTATTATTATTATTATTATTAATGTTCGTCATCGTGCCTAAACAGAAGCGTTTATAGCTTATTCATAAATAAGGACCCCAAGAACTATCGCAAGGTTAGCGTGTACGCCTTGTCGAACGGTAAGTGCAGATATGCACTCTTACATTCCCCAACTACTTATAGGCGGACAAAAAATTAAATTCTTTTAAGCTACGACGTACAAAAACAGCCGTAACTATCACAAACCAAGAGAGAGAGAGATAGAGAAAGATTGAATGAAGAAAATATAGATATATGTTAATTAGGCTTTATCCAGCTTGCTAGCGCACACGGGGTGAGCAGAATGAGGAAGTAAAAGAGAGATGAAACAAGTTTTTTATATTTCACTTGCATTGTGCAGCGTGTCTTCCTACGGCCACCTAAGTATTTCTCCTTTCGAATATTTTAGAAGAGTTTGATCAAATAGCTCTCTTAGGAGTGATGGGGCCCTGCTCTCAAATTACTTCTCCTGTAAAAGATCGATGCATCCTCAAAGCACCTTGGAGAATCAGCCTTGTGTATGTCAAAGCACGAGCATTTGCGCAGCAGGTAATATCTTCCCATTCGCACTTAGCGCACACGGGCAAACGGTGCCTCTTAGTGCAATAGCTGGAAGATTTGGCGCTAATTCAAGCCACATTTGACAGCCACAACCGGCACCAAGAGCCAAGCGGTACGTCCTAAATTATTTATTCGTAGCGATAGTGTGTAATCGACGGTTGGAGTTGTGTAGCTTGTTACGCTGATTCAACGGTTTGTCGCTAGAAATGACAAAGCTCTCTTGCAGCATGTGTATTCTTGGCAAAGGCATATTTATCGTAGAAAAATTTGTCGTGGGCACCGCACCTTTGGGCGTGGTCTTACGTTACACGCCCAAGGAGGTTCTCTCTAGCCAAACACGTTGGAAAATAGAGAGCAGCCCATCGCATAGAAAGATATTTCACTGCACTTCTATTATAGGCTGGAGGGTCTACCCCTCTTCACAGAAAATTACACAGAACACAGGCAATGAAGTTCACATTTATACAAAGGGATTCGTTTCGCAGTGTGGTTTTATATACCTAAATTTATCCGAGTCCTTAAACAAAAGCTTGTGCTCCGTTGTGGGGAATAGCCAACTATGAGCAACCGCTCTGGCGATGCCCCTCATTACTGGGCAGCCATCAAGACAACTCGGCGAAGTGGTGCACCATCATCAGGAGTCCCAAAAAAAGGGGATCATCATGGGACCGTCCAGAAAGCTTGTGATGCGCTGGTCATACTTAGCCTGCCCGTTTCAACATGGGAGGAGCCGACCACATACTAGTCGCGTCCCTGAAGCCTTTTAATAAAGTCGGACCAACGAAGCACGTTCCAATATATATATATATATATATATATATATATATATATATATATATATATATATATATATATATATATATATATATATATATATATATATATATATATATATATATATGTATGTGTTTGTGTGTGTGTGTGTGTGTGTGTGTGCGTTCCCCCACCTCTTTCGTCCTCGTGACCACATTATTGTACATTATTACAGTTCAACAGCAGGACCACAAGTCACTGCAAAGCATTGTCAGGAATTAATACCTTATGGTCTCACCCCTCTATCAAAGCCTTTGTGCGCTCACTGTCACTTCCCTTTCCTTGGTACGCATAAACTCACACCACGGATTACTTGTTCAACTCATTGAGTTACGTGTCAGGGTACACCCCTTTACTCATAACTATATCATATTAGCATGCCTGGGTCAGTATTCATCAGAGAAAAATTTATCCAGAATACACTGGCGTTCCTAGATGCGTGAGGAGAGGCCTCAAGGTACGCGACTGGAGGCAGAAGGCCAACATACCTTGCCGCATGTGTACGGCAGCGTTGGAAACACGTGGAGCATATAGCATTAAGACGCGTATGCCTGCGTAATACATGTGAATTACATATACAAGTATGTTCCCGTGGCATAGTTGTGTTCGCATGCTTGAATTCGTGCGTAGTTCTCAATGTCATCGTCAATTGGATTGGCTCGGAAAAGCTGTCACCAGTGTAGCAGAAGAGTATTGTCAGAAGTAACTTTTTAAGAGGACACTGCTACATATATTTTTCATCTTCCAATCGACGATATCACAGACGGGACTCCACTTTAACGCTTTTTTAAAGCCGGAAAAATAGCTCGCCACTGCTTTCTGTTTGCACATGCCTCCTGTTTTCAAGCGTCTGTATCAGGATGTTGGGGCGCCCCTGTATTCACGTTTCTTTCCGCATGCACCAACCAACCTCGGCACGTGCCTATCGTTTTACGAGTACAGCTCCGCTTCGCGAGCGTAGTTCTCGTGCCTGTTTTTTTATACGCCCTTTTTTCTCCTTCTTTTCTTTTCGGTCGAAACACATTTACGAGAGACTAGTATTGGACATCTCGTTAAGACGAGGAAGCGAAATATATTCCCTCTAATTCCGCCACCGTGACGTCGTGTGGGCGTTGTTTTGCTCTCATGTTGACGACCGCGTTCGTTTCCTCCCGGGGTCGTCCGTGTTGCTTTCCTGTGCTCGCCTTAATAGGCGTTTAATCGGCGATGTTCGTGAGGCACGCTTCATCGACCAGCTCGCCCTGCGAATGCTAAATTAAGGTGCAAAAGGGGTAGCGGTGCTCTACCTGGTGTCAAATGGAGGCAGCGGCGATGTTGATGGCTGTCCCACTTCATTGCAAATGGTGCCGCTGCGGTGATTCGAGTCCCACCAAGATGTTTTATGTGGGAATCGTTAGAAGGGCGAATGGTGCTACTTAGCGTGCCATTTTATGAACGAGCTTCTGTGCGGGTGCTGGTGGCATAAAAAGGCGTTTGCGTGACTTATCTGTTCACCTTATTGAAATGTATACGGGCAAGTATATGTTTTGTTTATTACCTGGGAAGCGAAAAGGCGACGTCTATATGTCTGAGGCAAAATATGAATTGATGACTTGCTGCTCCTGCATGCATGATTGTTTCCCGAGACGCATAGACGAAACGCATGGCGTCTTTTTGTGAGTGTTACGTAGTACTTGATTCCCTGGGTTCACTCGTAACGCACAACATAGTGCAGGAGTGGTTATCCTAGTAGGCGTGTTAAGATTTATGCTTTTCGCTATAATTTATTTATTAGTACAAAAACAAGTATATCTGCGGCATATGCCCTCTGAAGGCGGGCTGCTTCAAATAAATTGAAGACCTGTCATTGGATATGCAATAGCTATTCGCTAATGCTCATACCCAAACAGATTTTATTTCATCTGGTATTCAATAACCTCATGCAAAACATTCTATGTATTTCTTTAGTTATAGAAACATACTGACATGAGCGGTTGGGCTGGCTCGTCATGAATAATCTAAATTTCTCGAATTACACTCCAATTTGTTCTTTTTGCAGTGAGACATTGGCAATATACTGCCAATATGCAGCCGCCTAAAGACGTATGAAGCAGTGTAATACAAGTTACCGCGATCGTACAGTACAATTCATTCGGAAAGGAAGATTGCGTGCTTGAAAAATGTCACCCTTTTTTACATGCTCATGGTGTCTGGCTTGGAAGTTTAGCCCAGCCTGCTCGAAAGGACTCAAGTGGCAACAATCGTCAGCAGCTTCCAGTGGTAAGGAGGCCGGCCACTGGGGGGTCGCACTGACTGGTATGTGATAAATAAAGGTTTGTTCTGTCTTTTTTCTCTCTATGTTAAGTAGCACAGAATAGCGTTTCAAGACATGCTCGACGACGGGCTTTACACTACACACACACGCCGAAAGAAACTCTAAACTCTGCTGTCTCTACTTTTGATAAGCTATAGAGAACCACTGGCAACATATTTGCTGCAGCAATTAAAAACCACTAGCAGTAGTAGTAGCAGTAAGAGTAGTAGTAGAAGTAGTAGTAGTAGTAGTAGTAGTTTCATTTTTTGGAATACAAGGAAAGGGAAACAGCAGTAAACGCTCTTTCATACGCCTGACAAATGCCTCTGCATCTGAAGTTCGTCACAAATACACACTTATGCACATAAAACAAGCAACAAAACTTTGCGACGTATGATGTACCACATGCGCGCTAACAAGGGAATGCAGCAATCAAAAACAAGCAACAATAATACACTTTAAGATACTGAAAATCTACTATCATTACACATTAAAAAAGAAAAAAAAGAGAAGAACAAAGCTCGGTGCATCGTATTACCACATTGAAATACCAGTAATTTTTGGAATTTCCTTGTGGTAATACGATGCACCAAGTTTTTTCCTGTATATTTTTCCCACGTCCTGAAAGTCATCGCCGAAAAAAGATGGGGTCCGTCATTAAGTTCTATGCTACAGTTTACAAAGCACTTTTTATTGGTGTACTGCGCTACAGTTCTCCTCTGCTTACTAAAACTTGCAAGAAAAACATTCGAGCACTTCAGAGCGTGCAAGCACAGGCAATATGTGTTTATCTCGACCCGCCGGGTGCTCAGGCCAACTCTTAATGCTTCAAGATGGCCAGGCCAATTGACGAGTTGCGAATCTGGCAATGGAACTGCAGGAGCTTCACCCACAAGAAAGCTTTCCTGCAGCAATACCTCCGTAGCCACGAAGCCAAACCTCACATCATGCTATTACAAGAGACTGTAGTACCAACCGCCACGTTTTCCGGATACCAGTGGTTGCCCGGCCCCTCGGGAGGACGCGGTATCGCCACCTTGGTCGCTAACAAGATTACCTGCACAGCGCACAGTCTCAATGTGCCCGAAATTGAGCACGTTATGGTCGAAATCCTCCCTGGAAACATATCACAACAAAGCGTATACATGCTCAATGTATACAGTAGTCCCAGCCACCATAGACAAAGATTCACACGCTTGTTCCAGAAAGCTGTCCGCCTCGCGGGGCCTAACCCGCTAGTGATTGCAGGCGATTTTAACGCTGCGCATAGCGCCTGGGGCTACACGTACGACACACCCAAAGGTAACGAGCTTTGGAAAAGTGCAAATGACATGGGCCTTATTCTCATTACGGACAAGGCCTTCCCCACTCGCACTGGTACGTCCACGCAAAGAGATACTACGCCGGATCTATGCTTCGTCAAGAATATCTCCGACGCCCACTGGTCCAACCTCGCGGTAGATCTCGGTAGTGACCACTTCATATTGGCTGTACACCTCCCCACAGTAAGCAGGAAGACCAAGTCGTACACGTGGGTCGACTGGGACCTCCTTCGTAAGACCCGCGCAGAACGACCTCCTCCCGATACCCCACCGAGCCTCGAGACGTGGACGGCCCAGCTCAAAGCTGATGTAAACAAGGCAACGAAAACTATCACCACAGACCTTCCAACCGAAAGGATGGACAGTCGTCTCGCCCACCTACTAGAGGCCAAACAGTCTCTATTGGCCCGGTGGAAGGGCCAGCGCCTTAATCGGAGGTTACGCAAACGCATATCTCAGCTGAACAAGACCATGATGGATCACTGCCGCATCCTTTCAAAACAGCAGTGGGACGAAATTTGTAATTCGATTGATGGTCAGGTTCGAAATGGCAAAACGTGGAACTTACTCAAACACCTCCTCAATGAAACCAACACCCGCACAAATCAGCGTCATTCGATCGTGAAGATACTTCATCAGGCTAAACAAACAGTGTCACCGGAAGATGTTGTCAAGAACCTCGTGGAAAAATATCTCCCGCTCCCCACGGGCCCTGTGACCCCTCACCCTGATTACTCTGGCAGCAACAACACTAACTTAGACGCCGAGTTCTCTATTGAAGATGTACGCCGAGCTCTCCATGAGCTCAATGGCCGCTCAGCCCCTGGCCCCGATGGCATCACCAACAAGCTCCTACGCAACCTGGACGATTCTTCCGTCACTTACCTCACTGACACTATCAACGAGATATGGAAAAAGGGTGAGATACCCGATGCTTGGAAACTAGCTCACACGGTTCTGATACCCAAACCGGGAAAGGCGCCGAGCCTAGATAACCTACGCCCCATATCTCTCACGTCGTGCGTGGGCAAAGTGGCTGAGCACGTCGTCCTCAACAGGGTTGGTCGGTACCTCGAAGATAACGACTACATCCCGCACCACATGATTGGCTTCCGACCAGGGTTATCCACTCAAGACGCCATGTTACTCCTAAAGCATCAAATTCTAGATGGCGGAAACACTCGGGACACTCGTGCAATACTCGGTCTCGATTTAGAAAAGGCCTTCGATACCATAACGCACTCGTCAATCTTGAAAGCGATCGCAGCCCTCGGCCTAGGTCATCGATTTTACTACTTTATCCGCTCTTTTCTCACTCGGCGCAGAGCCGTCCTCCGCGTAGGAGACCTAGTGTCGGAAGAAGTGGAGCTCGGACAGCGGGGCACTCCTCAGGGATCCGTCCTCTCACCCACGCTCTTCAACCTCGTGATGATCGGGCTTTCCGAACGACTTTCAAAAATAGACGGGCTAAATCACACTATCTATGCGGATGATGTAACCATATGGTGCTCCACAGGGTCGGATGGCTTCATTGAGTCCGCCCTGCAAGAGGCTATCGACACCACCGAGTCTTACCTCGACCACACCGGTCTCAGGTGCTCACCTGCGAAGTCGGAGCTGTTGATATATTTGCCCAAACGCCGGGGTGCCAAGCCCAAAGGGTGGAAACCTCCGGCGGAACGCAATATCACCCTCCACACCAGAGATGGTCGTACTATACCCAGGGTAGACAACATCAAGGTCCTCGGCATGATCATCGAGTCCCGCGGAACCAACACCCAAACAGTACACAAGCTCAGGACTAAGACCGAGAATGCCATACGACTCGTACGTAGAGTAGCCAACAGGCACCATGGCCTCAAAGAAGACAACCTGCTGCGTCTCGTACACGCGTTTGTTTTGTGCCATTTTACGTACGTTGCCGCTATACACAAGTGGCTACGTGCTGAGCGCGATCAACTCAATGCGCTTATTCGCAAGGTGGTCAAACGAGCCCTTGGCCTCCCTATCACCACTCCAACGTACAAACTCCTCGAGCTTGGCGTACATAACACGCTAGAAGAGATCGCCGAAGCTCAGGAACGTGTGCAATTGACCCGACTCACTACAACCAAGGCGGGCCGCCATATTCTGCGCGAGCTCGGCTTCTTCTCCTCGAGGGCCAGGGACCCCCCAGAGTTGACTCTAATTCCCCGTGAAATCCGCGACCTTATTACGATCGCTCCCATACCACGAAATGTACACCCCGAATACAACAGAGGCAGGCGCCTTGCGCGGGCGACCGCCATTCTCAAGCGCATAGACATGGAAGCGGACAACGTCTCGTTCGTGGACGCCGCTGCCTATCGCAACAACCAAGCCTTCGCCGCGGTCGCGGTATCATCCGCGCAGCAGACTCTTACCTCAGCCACAATCCTCACCCGAAACCCCGAAGTAGCGGAGCAAGTAGCTATAGCTATAGCTATGCTCGACAGCAAACGGGAATTCATCTACAGCGACTCCAGGCCGGCCATCAAAGCCTTCGAACGCGGAGTCATCTCCGACCAGGCGTTACGTATCCTGCGCAATGCGGACCCGAGTGCCCTGAAGCACCACACTGTCATCTGGTTCCCCGCCCATCTCGGCCAGGTGCCGGGTGCCCTACCCAACCTCAACGAGATCGCCCATGATGCAGCGCGCGCACTTACCGACCGCGCTGCCACAGGGCAACCTCATCTTGCTGGGTTGGATACCAATCGGGATGCACCAATTACGTACAATGAAATTACAAAGCACTTTTACTTGGAACGCCGCATTTTTCCACCCCCACATCCGAAACTTAATCGACCGCAGGCATTAACCCTACGCCTATTACAGACACACACGTACCCAAACCTTGCCACGCTTCACGTTTATTATCCCGATGCATACCCCAGCGACACATGCCCATCATGTGGACACACAGCGACACTCGAACATATGCTCTGGGAGTGTAGAACAACTCCTCCCGACTCTACCTCAAGCAAGTGGGAGAGGTCCCTCAGGAGCTCACTTCTCGCCGACCAGCGATGGGCCGTCCAGCAGGCCCACGAAGCGGCCGCCAGGTACTCCCTGTCGGTCCCTACGTGGGAGACGCCCGCTACGCGCTAAGCGCGTCCTGCAGGACCGAAATAAAGTTTTTCCATTCCATTCCATTCGGCCTGCCACGAATTACCTCAACCGCAGAACAGTTATATTGGCTCGGGATCATCCGGTTACGACCTACGTCACAACCGACGTGCTGAGAGCACATATTGGGCACATTTCACGGGTGGTATCGAGCAATTTGACATTTCTGCCAGAACAACGACCACAGGCTTCGTTCTCGAAGGTTGTCAGCTCCCACCGCGCTTTGCTACCATCCGGTTTTATACCCTTGGCGCGTTGTGCCTAGTGGAGCCCACGACAACCCGACGTGCGCCTTTCCGTCCCAGGAAGAAGAAATAGAAAAGTCCTTTCTGCCTTGGCCTTCAAGCAAGCGACTCTGGACTGTTTACACACTTTCTACGCTGACGGAATCCACGTATACACGGATGGATCTACCACCCAGACTAGCTCCACGGGTGCCACCTTCATTCCATCGAGACAAATCAACATCACTTAAGAACTTTGTCACGTGAGCACATCGAATGGTTCGAAAATTGTTGCCCTGCGAGGTGCCATCGATTATATCAAGCAACAACCGGCTAATCGATGGGCAGTATTCTGCGACTCCAAGGCGGCTCTTCAATGTCTTTCGTCGGCACTTCGTCGCGGGTTGTACGAACAACTGGTATGGGAGATCAGAGAAATGCTTCACTATGCGACCGAACAAGGACACAACGTTGTGTTCCAGTGGATACCAAGTCATTGCGGCATCTCTGGGAACGACCTCACCGATGAAGCAGCCAGAAATGCACACGTACAAGCAAACCCTGTGTCCGTACCTTTATCTAGGATTGACTCGGCTAGATACTTAAGTAAGCTGGCGCAGGACAGTACATTCCAGAAGTGGCAGTCATCACAGTTTGCACATCATCGACTATATTTTCTCGACCCATCTCTACGACTGCGGTTACCCTCTGGTCTTTACAGGGAGGAACGCACAGTGTTGTGCCGTCTACGTCCGGGTGTAGCCTTCACCAATGCCTACTCATTTAAGATAGGAATGGCCGACGCCCCGCCGCGGTGGTCTAGTGGCTAAGGTACTCGGCTGCTGACCCGCAGGGCGCGGGTTCGAATCCCGGCTGCGGCGGCTGCATTTCCGATGGAGGCGGAAATGTTGTAGGCCCGTGTGCTCAGATTTGGGTGCACGTTAAAGAACCCCAGGTGGTCTAAATTTCCGGAGCCCTCCACTACGGCGTCTCTCATAATCATGTAGTGGTTTTGGGACGTTAAACCCCACTTATCAATCAATTAGGAATGGCCGACAGCGCAGAGTGCAACGACTGCGCCATCGATGAGACTGTTGAACACATCTTATGTTACTGCTCGGCGTACAAAAACGAGAGGATTCACCTGCGCAGTGTTTTAAATTAACTGGACAGAAGTGATTTCACTGTCGAGAAAGTATTGGGACCATGGCACTGCCCATCCGATTTCCGAAAGGCAACGAAAACACTGCTACTTTTTCTCAAAGACACCGGCCTGTTTCATAGTTTGTGACTGTTACGCGTTGGCCCAGTCAGTGACCTTTTCTCTCCTCATCTATAACTTTCCTTCTCCCTCTCCCCTTCCCCAGTGCAGGGTAGCATACAGGGGCTAAGCCTTGGTTAACCTCCCTGCCTTTCTCTTTGTGGTCTATTTCTCTCAGTAATCTTGTCATAAAAATAACAGCATACTTTCCGAACACTGATAAATATGTCATAGCCTGATCTACTTACTCGTTTTATGCAATATATATTAGTGATGATAAGTCAATTTTTTTTTTCATCAAGATTTCTTTAACTTGTTTTTCAAGTTTCCCTAGACTGACGTCAAAATGGAAGCTATTGTTGAATTCATTAACTAATTGCGTTGATCCATCTACCTACCCGCCCTTCCATCTATCCGCTCGTCCATCCATTCATCCATCCATCCATCCATCCGTCCGTCCGTTCATCCGTGTGTTTGTGCACTCGCGATCAATTCGTTAGCTTGACATATACTGAAAAAAGTTCCATGATGCGATATGAACATATAGACCTGAATGGCTGGTCATGACAAGAATATCGTGACAATGTCATGAAAACTAAGATGAAGCCGTTTAAGTCTCTGACTCTCGTGATCGTTTTGTTAACTAGATATATACACAAGTTTTCATGGGATGACGTGAGTGTATGAGAAAATTTTTTTGGCAGGTTGCGACAAAAATTTCACGTGTATGTAACAGTAAGATACCTGACATCTTCGCTAATGAGCTCTCCGTCTGAGTGGAAGTATACACTCTGGCCTTGCTCAAGTTACACCTAAAATATTTACTCACAAAGGCGATATAGAAGGCGCACGAGTACGAGCGAAGAAAGTGTTAGATAAAGGTTGCGTAAAGTGCGAGATAAGCAGGCTCTTTTAATTCTTTAGCGCTTACAATTACTGCGGATTCGTGCTCGATCAGCGCCGCCAGTAGTGGCCGTGCGCGTGAATCCGTCGGGACATTGTCCAAGCACCGCAGCGCCACCATACCAGCTGTCGAGGCCCTACAGCAACTCCAGTGTCTTACAGAAGAGAATTAAAAAAAAATGCTAGAAAGGAAACGGAACGCCGAGGATCACGCCAACCATCGGATGAAAATTAACTGCACATATGCGCGTCATGCAGCGGCGACACTTGTTTTCCGCTTCGTCTCCGTCCCCGATAAGAGAATCGGTAGTAGAACTCACGTGGCACGGCGATCGCTAAAGAAATTTAGTGCTCAGAAATACTACGCACAACGCGGAATTCAAATGTTACCCTTCAATTGTGTAGAAAAGAGCGCTTTTCTTTTTTGCGAAAATGGTGGCTCTCTTCGCTTCAAATTTTGAGCTTACTATAGTGCCTCTATCACATTTTTTTGGCGTCCCCGAGAGCAGCTTTGGACGATGCCACTACGATTCTTCTTATGCTGTTGATTTTTTCAACCCCTTTCGGAAGTGGGTGATACTTGATACTTTCCGAGGCCGGACGCCCTTAAACCGAGCGCAGAAAAGGCAGCCGCTTTGTTCAGTCAGACCGGACTTTCCTACTTCAGAGAAGGGAAGAACATTTTATAATTATTTAACTAAATTAAGAGTATCTAATACAGAGTTGCGTGCTACAAGTTTTTGATATAAAACAACAGTCCTCGAGTTGTTTATTAGAAGGTTATCGAATGAGCATGCGTTAATTGGCCTTTTTATTGTAATTTTAAAATTTTCATTGAAACCAAACACAATTATTATGTTCCGTTACTTTTTATTGCGAGGAAAAATAGTCATAGCTGCAGAATGTTACAAAAAAGCAAGCGGGCGACGTAAACTTTCCTTGCCGTCGCTGCAAAGTTTGAGCGCCAGATATTTTGATGCGCATCAGGTGGTTCGTGTTGATTGATTGGTATGTGGGGTTTAACGTCCCAAAACCACTACATGATTATGGGAGACGCCGTAGTGGAGGGCTCCGGAAATTTAGACCACCTGGGGTTCTTTAAAGTAAACCCAAATCTGAGTACACTGGCCTACAACATTTCCGCCTCCATCGGAAATGCAGCCGCCGCAGCCGGGATTCGAACCCGCGCCCTGCGGGTCAGCAGCCAAGTACCTTAGCCACTAGACCACCGCGGCGGGGCAGGTGGTTCGTGTTAATACACAGCCTATAACGAGACATTCTCTCAATGCACGTATAGTTAAGGTTCGATGTTGTGTGCGGCAATATTTTTATAACCGTAAAAGTAAGGGTTTTAGCAGGTCACAACAGAGCACCTGCCAGGGTGTAATTTTTTGAAAAGTTCAGGCCAATCCACTTTTTTGTCCTTCTTGCTTAATATTTGATTTCATTTACGGTGACTGCAACAGCGTAGTCACCGTGTTTGTAGGCTTCAAAATGTCGTGTCTCATACTGGGGTGGTAACTGCAGGTTTTAAATGTCCGGTTACAATGCTTCAACATCGCTTTGCTCTTCCTTGGATCCATCGTGTGTCTGAGACGTATCACGTTTTCCGGTTGCTCACACAGCTGCCTGTCCTGCGAGCCGTTATGGAGCGGCTCCATTTCTGCCGATTGAGTTGTGCTGCTCATGTTTCTGCTTTTTTGGTGAAGTGGCCTGTGGAGGATGTTAATTTGCGGTTATACTTTTATGTTCTAGTCTTAAAGGTATGTATTCGGTATCGGCGATGTCGGTCGAAGACTGGTCTTTCGGCAATGAGTGCTGTAGTTAAGAAGGTTTGGTGAAATAGCGCCTTTATTTTATGACTCAAGATGACTTCAAAAATCACTGAAGAGAGGCAAATTTTCATTGACTTACACAATCACGGACCCAATTTGGCTGGGAAGCGGTTAAAATCACGATCAGAAGGGTGTGTGGTGCCCTAACAGACAAATGACATCAAAACATAATAGAAGTGGAAATCACATATGAAGAAGATAGGGAATAATATATGAAGTTCAGGAGAAACAGTGGGCGCCAGAATGTATCGTTGCACTTCGGTCACTCACTCTGGGGAGAAGTAACCTGTGAGAAGTTTTTATTCTTGCTTCATACACTTTATGACATGACAGATAATTGGGGTTTCTAGTCTGTTTTTTTTTGTCGTCGGTGAAAGGTTAATGAAATCGAAGTTACGTAGGATTTGTCGGGGGTAATGCTGGAACCACGCTGAGATGTCATGCCACAGTGTTTTCCAGCTATTTACATTGTTGTTGCAGCTGAATGCTTTCTGTATACGGTTAAGAGAAATCAAACAAAACAATAAAAATATGATGTGTTTAAAAAGTCAAGGACATCTCAGCGTATCCGCATTGCTCTTAAAACAAAAACATTGAATGATACGGTGAACAAAAAGCACCTCATAACAATTATTGTTGTTTAACCCCGAGTTCTTTATTCTTCCCATCAAATACTGGCATACCGGAAAAGACGATAACGTTGAAAATGCCCATATACGAAATTTAGTGCACTTTTTGAATGGGGTGTAGTAAAAATGAAGCCCGCTTGCGGTGAGAATACACATCTTCTGCGTTTGTCATCTGACTTGAGTACAGTGCGATAGATAAAGCACTTCGCCACATGCGTCTCAGTGAAATAGTACTTAGTGAAATGGGTCCCGCTGGCGCTTCGCGAGAACGCGTCTACTCACGTGGCCGTGTTCGCAAGCAAGCGGCCGTAAATAATGAATATATATATATATATATATATATATATATATATATATATATATATATATATATATATATATATATATATTGTGAAATGCAAAATAAGGTGTGCTAAAAGAGAACGCAAAAAATGTTTATTGCATGAAGTTAGCGCTCCAACTCATGCATGCGACGTGTGCCTTATCATATAATATTGCCTCTAAATTAACCCACCCGATACACGTGGAAGTGCTGACCGTGCGGTCACCCTGACCGACACGGCACGGGGAAGCCAGTGGCCCGCATCACGTCAGCTGGTCCCCGCCGCGAGGAGCCTTGAACGCAAGGCTATTTCCCTATGTGCGCCCTGCCAGCGAAGGGCCGCCTTGAAACACTTTTTGTGTATACGCCACGCAGCCGGCGACACGTGGTGAAAGTGCCGCAGTATAGTGTCGCGGATCTAAGTAGTCAACACGGTTTGGCATCGGTCGCTTCTGAGGATTTACGGTCGAAACCTCGGCACGAAGCTGTGAATCCTGGGGGTCACATGGCCTGACCATTTGATGCGTCTGCTGAAGTAAATAAGGAAAAAGAAAAGTGGGTGAAAAAATAACTTGCCGTGAGCATGCAAGTTATTTTTTACCCACTTTTATTTCTTTTTATTTACTTTACATTGGTTCTAACAACTTCCATATACTTTGGTGTTTTTTCAACACCATATATTTTGGTGTTCTCTTCAAGCTACTAGGGGAAGTTGATAAGGTGTGAGCCTGAGGAGTGAAACTTCACAATTTATCACTGGAATGCGCTTAATTTAGCCACCTGGACCATTTAACCCCCTGGACCCAAAATACTTGGCTTGATTTTATGTTGTATGTCGTATGTTTTATGTTGTATGTGTGTGCACTTTTTTGCACGAAATACACATGCTATGCGTAGGTGGGTAGAAGTAAGCACACGCACACGTATTCGTTTGACTACTCATCAGTATGAACCAATTATTAGTATATGATTAGTTTTGACCACTTGTTTAGGTGTTCACATTTTTTATTGCACAAAATACAAGTGCTCTGCGCGTGTGGAAGCACGCACACGCACATGTGGTGGTTTGGCCAGTTATTACTATAGGCCAGTTATCAGTATATGATGGGTTGTTTGTGTTTGGCCACTGATTTATGTGTGCACTTTTTCTCTCTCTCTCTCTTGGCTGGACGATGGCATAAAAGCGCAGCGGAGCCTACTAAATTTTGTCTGATGAATATCGGTCTCCGAACGAATAGTCACCAAGCGTATAGGTATTGTTCCTTATATATATATATATATATATATATATATATATATATATATATATATATATATATATATATATATATTAGTGTAGGTGCAGGAATTTGCTAACCTTTCGTTTGCCAGCGAGTGCGCTGAGAGCTGCACTGGAGAGAGAGAGAGGTATGACAAGGGCGCAGGAGCTATTTCTGTTCGTCAGTGCGTGTCATGACCTCGAACATCTTTTTCTTTTTTTCTTCGGACCGACTTACTTTCAGTGGAATGAGAGCGTAGGCACGTGGTGGCGGCCACGGTAATTATGCAGCTCATAATTTTCAAATCAGAGAATGGCCGTGGACTTCGTGTGTATGGCGTTGTCATTTTTCTTTGTGGCAGTGCCCGTCGAGAGAATAGCGAGCGATTCTAGTGCACTTTAAGAGTTAATTGTAAAGTATTTGCCCTAGTTTATAATTTTTGACAGAAACTTTCAGTCTACAGCGGACTCAGAATAAACTGAATCCACTGGAAAACACGCAGCCATGAAAAGGCACGTTGATTACTCACTTGAATTTTCGCAGCACTGTGCAAACATAGTTTACACAATAAACTTAGTTCGTAAACAACGCAATCAATACGGCAAATGTCGTGAATTATCACACTGTTTATCGTGAATTGTCGCCCAAAACAACGTCACATCGGTAGCCGCGTCTGAATGCCACTTCTGTTATGATAGGGTCTTGTAGACTATTGAACTAAATCGAAAGAGCATAGGACATAATGCGCGTACTTCGAACACAAGTTGAGGGCACTGATATTTACCTTAAATCTTAAACTGTGGCGGTATCTATGTAGAAATGCATGCTTCTGAGAAGTTTACTGAACTTTGTCATCAAATAAAAAAAAAGAACTAAACCACATTCGTGACACGTGCGCATGCTACTGGATACAGTTTCTCACTCCATTGAATTGGTTTGGCTATCTACTTTTGTATTGATTTTTCATTTTTTTACATGATAAAGCTGGCCACGAGGTCAACTTTTCTTTGTATACCAGGTCACCTCTAACCCGAGGAAGCATTTTTGACATCAAAACTTGAAGAGTTTACAGAAGAAAGGCACTTAAATCGATCGTGATAGCATTTTGTTGACGATCAATAAGGGTGTCCCACTTGGTCATTGCGTCTTAGGCTCTACGAAAGGTAGCGAAAGCGTTTATTCCGCATCATTCGTGCTGGCCAAGTGGTGCTTAACTCTTAAGCTGCATGCCCACGAAAGCAGAGAGAGGGGCTGTGGGGAATCCTCTTTTTCTGAGTGCGTTTTGATCATGAATTAAGTATAAAAAAACTAAGTGGACGCACTGTAATTTTAGCGTTCTTTTATTTGTAAGAAAAGTGACACAGAAGTTATTTTTTAAAGAAACAACGCTAAAAATAGGTATGTAAATATCAATTTGAATTCACAACGTATTTCGCACCGAAACTTCTGGTCTGGAGTGTAGTTAAAATAAATAGAAAAGTCTATTAGTACATATCTTTGGCATCACCAATATCAAATATAACCAGTAAAAAATGAAATAACCAGCAAAAATAGGAAAAATTGAGAGCGCTTTATGAATCTAAACTAACTTCTTAATTTAGGGACTCCATAAAAACAATTCTCAAATCTGTAGCACATATCTGCACTTACTCTACAAATTGGGAAGCGAAAGGTTAAAAGTAGTGCCAAGAAATAATAACTGTACACAGAGGTTTTCATAATACAGATATCCGGGCTATTAAAGCGTAATGCAAAATTATTTATGGAAATCGTATAAGGTGGTGCACCGTTATTACCACCCAGTTCGTTCTTTTATTTAGGCAACTGCAATGATTTATTTTAAAGCATGAAAATGTCAAGTAGGACAAGTAGCTGTGCATTTTAATGTGGCCAGCACACCAAACACGTGCACACAGGTTGGACAACGCAGATGCTGCCTATCACTTAAAGGTTAAAAAAGAACACACACACAGGCGTACTCTACTTAGCACTGGCACGCCTGTCAGGTTACTGTCACCAACTGCGGTTAATTACGTTGATAAACTGCAATACTTATGGGACGTACAGTCAAGCTCAATAGGACTTGCAACATGGAAGCGCGTGGCCCCACGAGTTCAATGATTGCGCATGGCTTCGAGTAGCCCTTGTTTCGATTAGAAAACACGTTTCTCTCACTTGGTTACGATGTCACAAGAAAAAAAATAGTGTTTAGTTGTTGAAATGAGAAATAGCTAAAGCCATCCGCAACATTTCCACTCGTGAGGCTTCCGTGTTACAAGTCACATTGAGCGTGACTGAACAGCCCCAGAATTCATCATTTCTGGGGTTTTACTTTTCAAAACCACTAAAAGTATGAGGCACGCTGTCGTGGAAGGCTCTAGAAATTTCAACCACCTAAGGTTATTCAGCGTACACTGCTATCGCCCAGTACACCAGCATCTAGAATTTTGCCTCCACCAAATTTTGACAGCTGCGACCGGGATCGAATCTGCGTCTTTCGGTTCAGCAGCTGAACACCACCGCAACAGCGATTGCCTCATGGTGTAAGATGTTTACGCTAATGGATGTAAGCTTGTTAGCTTGAGTCACGAAATATGTCAGGCTGCTAGTAATTTTTGCCTACATATTGTTTTACAGAAAGAGCCCGGTTGAATAGAAGAAAAATAGGTCAATACAATTGTGTCAATATTTTTTTGTTTAGCTTGCATGTTCTGAACACATCAAGCACAAACAAGGGACTTCTTGCGTCCATTGCTACTGTGTTATTATAACATAAACAATCACAAAACAGTCATGGAAGGTAGATGCTTAGTTGGTGCTTAGCTTAGGCCAGTAGCGTAGTCAGGGGGTGGCACACCGGGACTGCGCCCCTTTCCTCCCTCTCCCAAATTTTTTTCGCCATGGCATACGTATCGAAAAATGACCATTTTGGGGAGGTGCCTCCCCCGAAGTATAAAAAATGCCCCCCCCCCCCAAATAAAAGTTCTGTTTATGCCTCTGGCTTAGGCAGATTTTATGATTTTATAAATAACTCTTTCCTAAGTCTGTGAAGCCGAAGAAAGCACGGGAAAAAAAAGGGGGGGGGGATTAATTGCACCTTTTTAATAGAAGTGGAGGAATTGTGTGTTAAAAGGAAATTGAAGAAAGTGGATGAAAAGCAGCTCGTTTGTGGTAGTGAAGAGTTTTCACATTACGAATGTAGTCTTCTGGTAGCAAAACCACGGCATCGGTCAACTCCACGTCCACTTTCTTGGTTATACTTGTGCGCTGATGATCAATGACATTGTGGCCTACATTACCATACGCGCCTTTCACGTCAAAGGTGATCATTTGCCGGCGACGTTTTTCCTGCTGGACACAACTCGTGACGCCGAACATTTATTTGCATAGATAGGACTGCAGGTCCTACGTTTTTTTGAGTAATGCCTAGGTTCAGAGATTCTGCCTATCGATACATGCAATGACATTTGCTTTTGGGCTGTTTCCGTTACTTGGACTAAGGTTTGTACGCCATTGTAACGGACAGCAACCCTGGCGTTAGTTTACCTTCAAACGTAGTGCCGGACGACACTAGCCTAAAGTATACGCGTTGATTGTTTTCAAGCACAAGCCCATGGTGCCATACCCTATATACTTCAATGAGCAGATTGTCACGTATGAAGGGACTTGACATTACTTCAACATTACTCCCCATAAGGGCCTTTGGGGGCCTCTAATGTGAATATTAGAAGAAGGCTTTTCTTTCTACGGTGCATTAGCTAAAATATATTATATTTATAGAAAATCACGCGGCACCTCTGTATGCTCCATGTGACAGTTGCGCAAGGGTTTTATTTTGGGCTTATGGCGCTGCAGCCTGCCAGGATTGCCCAATGCTTGAAAGTTCAATATTTCTTCTCATTGTAGAGTTTGTAGACCCAAACACTGTGCATCTGTCTGGTACTGTCTTGTAAGGGACAATGAACGCTATGTATGGAAGGAACTAAAGGTAACATTGAGCTACAAAGTTTGCTGCGAAACGCTGACAGGCAGTTTTTAAATTAAACTTCCAATTTTCTTAGTAAAATAAAAAAAGGGCTGATAGAAGGGGTGACCTGCAGTTAGAACATTCGTGAAAATATTTCGTACCGACAAAGGTCCGACAAAGCTGAAGCGGGGGCACAATCAGATTTATTGTGCACTGGTCATGGAATAACTGAATTTCTTCATGACACAATTGAGCGTTCAGAGCGTGTATCGCTGTATCATTCCTACACTATATCTGCGTATACGACACGATCCAGTACGCCGTCGATGTCATCGCATAAGCCGTAAATACTTGGCGTCAGCACACACTCGGTCCGAGGTCTCCGCCTGCGGCGCATTTTCAATTAGGTCTATGCCATGCAACAACATGAAAAACTAAAGGTATATGCAATGTCCGCCGCAATTGTCACCTACTGACGCGTGCCGTGCAGCTTGGCAGGCTGTGAGTTGCGCTGCTGAGCTTGAGCGTGTGGGCTTGATTCTTGGTAACGCGGCCGCATTTCGACGGGGGTGAAGCACGAAGAACAACCGTGTGCTTAGATTTGAGCGGACCCACACGAGGTCGAAATGAATCTGCCGTCGTCCCCCTGCATGGCATTCCTATTATCATATCGTGGCTTTGGCATGTAAAACACATGAATGATTTCGTATTACTTATTCGCTCCACGCTTCATGGACCACTTGTTTTGCAATTTCTTCTCCTCAGACTTTACTGTTCGATCACAATATGATACAAAGTGTAGTAGACGGCTGGTGATAAAATGCAAGGAGCACAGACAAAACAGACGAAAAGAGGCACGCAACACGTAAACACGCACACGGCTTAGTCCTGGGCAGTTTTCTTTTGCCCATGGTCCTTACTCGCGTTTCGCACTTTAGCTAAGATGTTCAACATGCATAATGCCAACAATACCACATCGCCACACTCGTTGGAAATAGCGTCGCCACTGAAGTTCATTGTCACTTCATCCTTCCCTTGCCACAAAACATAGCAGCCTAACTAACAAGCGAGTTCATTTAGTTCCAGGCATAGCTGAAATGTTGGAATAAGCATTGCCCAAACAAACTTGCAAAGTTTGATCACAATAATGACAACTCTATTTTCTGTAGCTCACTCTCAATGCACTGTTAGTCCAGAGTCACCTCCCCCCCTCCCCCCTGTGGACCCTTTTCACCGGAAAATTGGATAATCCATGTCTTGGAATGATGCGAATCCAGCAAAAGAACACGAATCGAAATGGTATATGGCTTGCTATTCCCAAACTGGTACTTTAGACGAGGAAAAGAGCCAGTGATAACAAAGAGGGGACAGCTACGAGAATCAGGGAATGTTCTCAACCAGACGGGTGGGACAAGGTGGGTAGCAGTCTGTAGAAAGCTGACACTCGGGGGGGGGGGAGGGGGACCATGAAAGACGCAGCAAAGAAAGCAGCGCCAAAAAAGCAACAATAAATAACGCCAACGTTTTGTATCACGCATTTTCCTCGTGAGCTACTTTCGTCGAGAATGTATCGCGGTAAAACCAGTTTGATAAGGGTCACTGAGAACACTTAATGAAATGGTTGAATGGGAATCTTATTATCTTACAGGATTATGCGCGCATAAGAAAACGTGCTTGCTCTAAAACATCGCGCAAGTGATTGAGTCGCACGAATCGGCAGTGACCAATACACGCGCTTTTTTTATCTTTTTTTCTCGCGGCGAGCAAGGTTGCACGAAAGTACAGTATTTTTGGAGTTCATACAGAGCATGTACCGACCCGCCACGATGGCCTAGTCGGCCCTAAGGCACTCGGCTGCTGCAGCCTTGGCGGTCGCATTTTCGATGGAGGTGGAAATGCTTGTGGCTCGTGTGTTTAGATTTAGGCACATGTTAAAAAATTGCAGGTGGTAGGAATTTCCGGAGCTTTCAACTACGGCGTCTCTCATAATCGTTTGGTGGTTTTGGGATGTGAAGCCCTAACCATTATACTATAGAGTGCCTACCAGAAAGAGAATAGCAGTTGTCAATAAATATCTGTGTCTCATCCGTTTATAATGACACATAATAATAACTGTGCACGATGAGACAATACCAAAACTGAGAGTAACCAAAGAAGTTTTTTATGGAGCAAAACGGCATTTCATATAAAAACAATGAGCTCGCAAATATATCACACGTGTGGCAATTGACCCCATAATAGATGCAAAAGCTTGAGAGTATTTTGTTCACAGTTATTATGATATTTGGCTGAACGTTCCAGTACCATCTGCACATCTGAATGCGCGAAATTTATTGTCATTAAACATATTCAAATATAGTGCTAGCCATCGCATTATGGGCTTGATTTATCATTATATAACGGAGCAAGAAAATAAATCAAAAACCAGAAAAACACATGAACGCAAGCACCGGCTCTCAACTGAAATTTTCAGTCTTGAGTGGGTGCTTGTGTTCGTGTGTTCTCGATGTTGTCACCTTATTTCATCGTGCCGTTTAATGATAATGAATCCATTACAACTCGCCCATGGTGATTTTGTATTGAGAAAGTTGGCGTATTTTAGTTGCAAAATGACACTCTAATATATATTCAAGCTTAACAGTTTATAATGCTGTTCATGGCGCGTGCTTAAACACTTTTCCCATGTGTGCTTGCGAGCCCGTATGTAGCACTCTTGCGCTTCAAAACGGTCTATATTAAATATGGTCCTCGCAGTCAATTCATGGGACAATCAACTCAGATAATGAGGCTATACAATGATTACTTGTAAAAGTGTTGTGGGACTCCTTTATTTATCGTAATAGCTCAGTGTTTGCGGTCTCTTTTTTGTCAACAGCGCACAAGAATGCCAAAGGCATGTCTGGTATCCAGATGAGAACACCGTGTCGCAAAGAGCTCGATGGTGTTTATGCTATCTTGAACAATTTAAGTTGCCTTTTGCATGTGCGCAATTATGAGTGACATTGTGGAGGGACCATGAAAGACAGTATAGGGGCAAGCGCATATGCCTTGAGTGTTGTGTGCTGTTATTTTTTCCTTCGTGTCCCGAGATTACTTCTCAGAAGGCTTGCTTTATTTGTCTTGCTTGGAGCAAAAATGAAGGGGGGGGGGGAGGAGTCGTTCGGGTGGTTGATAAATATCAGCGGAGTGAATTATATCCGTTATTTTCCTGGAGCTGCTAGAGGCGTCAGTGTGGCTCCCTTTCGTTGATAAAGGAAGTATATCCTAGTGTATTCTATTCCGCAGATAGATGTCGTCCTGGCAGCAGTTTTTGGCCGTGCTTTAGGGCAAATATTTTTAAGGGTCTATATATTTGCCACGTTCTTGGCGTTGGATTGGTTGTGATTCAAGTGCTGATGTGTGTGTGTGTGTGTGTGTGTGTGCGGGCGTGTGTGTGTGTGTGTGTGTGTGTGTGTGTATTAAATTGTCTGACAGGAAAGACATACTGGCAAATGAGTCGATCCGCCGCAAGCCATTCACTTTTTTTCGAGGGTGGGAACGTAATGCATTCACTTACACAATACCAAATCACTCCGTATAACTGAACAAATAAAATGACCAAACTCTATGCTTACCCAGAGAATAAGAAATCAATTGATGTTTCGCTGCGCAGCGCCACGTGCCTGCTGTTGATTCAAATTTCTCGATTGTATTTAATGTACGGTTTGGCTCCATTAAAAATGGCCCAACTCACATTCGATTCCTACGCCGATTCGAGTGTTCAGAAGATTTGGTTAGGACATGCGGCGGTCACAGAGCTTAGGCCAACGTGCAATCGTCTAAATTCTTGATAGACAGGTCATTGTATGCTTTCGTGTTTAGTACCGCACGCCGAAGCACCGTGCCGAGTAATCATATCGTGCTGCCTTCCTGCATTTCAACAGGCTGGCACTCATTGACCTGACGTCTCGTTTTATTAGTTGTCACAAGCTACGAGAAGGAATAGTGATTGTAGTTGAAGATGCCGGCCATATACGGTGCTCTGCTGCTGATCTCAAGGTCGCGGGTTCAATCCCGGCCGTGGTGGTCACATATTGGTGGAGGAGAAATGGTTGAGGCACCATGTGCTGTGCGACGTTAGCGCACGCAAAATAATCCCCGATGGTCAAAATTTCCGCAGCCATCCACTATGACATATCTCATAATAATATGATGATTTTGTGATGTAAGCCCCGAAATATAATAATAATAATAATAATAATAATAATAATAATAATAATAATAATAATAATAATAATAATATAAGAAAGATGCCTGCCATGCCTGCTTGCAGAGAAATTACGTCAAAGTATCTTCGACCGAGCATCACTTACAAGGCATAACTTAGAAATCGGTCGCAGCGCACATAGGATACAACTTGGCACATGGCAAGCGGGAAAACTTTACATTCTTGGTGTAGTTGCAACGCATGTAAGAGCAACAAGGTGGGTCAGTAGCTTTGCCAATATAACTGCTAGTCTCCTCTTCGAAATTGACGAAACAGATCGCTAGCGATGACAGTGGCACACGCACGCACGCACGTACACACACACACACACACACACACACACACACGCACACGCACACGCACACGCACACACGCACACACACACGCACACGCACACACGCACACACACGCACACGCACACACACACACACACACACACGCACACGCACACGCACACACGCACACACACACGCACACACACACTTACACACACGCACACACGCGCACGCACACACACACACACACACACACACACACACACACACACACACACACACACACACACAATGCTGTGCATTTCGAGAACCATTTTATTACTACAGCGGTTTTCTCGCTCCTGGGCGTTATTTGCAGATGATGTGTGACATGATGTGTATTTATCATCCATGGTGAAGGCCAATATAGCTTTTATGCCAGTCGAACCTCTTTATATGAGACATTGCTGTAAAATATGACAGACAAAAGGGCATAAGAGATGCCAGTGTGGCTACAGTAAAATACGGGGTGATAGAAAAATGCATACAAGGTCCTCTGCTTATAAGAGACGCCTCATATAAAAGAGAACAATTGCTGCTCGGAGCGTGCCTCTTGAAAAGCGTTTAGCTGTAATTGATTTGGTTTCGTAAGCACCTACTGAGTATCCCTCATTTCGTTAACGAAAGAAAAAAGAAGCCTGTTTTCCGCAGAGCTCAGAAGGGAGGACAGAAGGCTACCGCACAATTCGTGTATTTGCACAAATACAATGGCAATAACCAATGGGCATACAAACACAGGTGCAGAAAAACAGAAGCGCAGTCATAAAATGCTACCGACTCGTTCAAAATAATGTCCTACGCATTTTCTAGCAGCATTTTCTTTTTTTATTTCTCAAACAAGAATACATCGCCATAGGCGGATGAGAGAAAAGGAATAAAATAAATTTGGAGACGTGTTGCTCACCCCGCAAACTAGGTACTACGGCCCTGTTAAGCCACAACACATGCATGCTAAGATAACGCATTGTAAGATAGCATACTGTTGTTCCCCCTGAGCAGTGAGGCCAAGCAGTCATTGCTAACAATTACCCGTGCACCTCGGATGTTTTTCCTATTGTGCAAACGTATGCACCGTCGTCGTTGTCGTCGTCATAGTTTCCAGCTTGTTTTGTCCATTGCAAAATGAAGGCCTCTCCCAAAATCTGCAGTTTACTACCCTGAGCGAGCTCATTCCATTTGATCACTGCAAACTTCGTAATTTTGTCACTTCATCTAGCTGATGGTATTCCCCTACTCCGATTAGCATCCTTTGGTAACCATTCTTTTTGTTGCCCTTACAGCCCACCCGGTTGTCGTTTGTACGCATTACGCGGCCAGCCGAGGTTCATTTTTTTTCTTGCTTGGTGTCAACTAGGCTACCTGCAACTCTGGTGTGTTATCTTACTCATTCTGCCAACATGCAATATATTTAGACTGTTACTATCATTCTACACTCGATTGCTCGCTGCGTAGTAACTATTCTTTTTGTGTAGTTTCGTTATTCACCATGTTTCAGCCCGGTATGTTCTAACTGGCGTTACGCAGTGGTTGTATACTTTTCGCTTTAATGACTATGGAAGATTCTCTGACATTGTTTTGGAGTGTCTGCCGAATGCTCTCTAGCATAATCGTATTCTTCGGCTACTTTCTTTTTTATGATTATATAGGTTCTCCAGTCAGTAGTCGTTCAAGGTACACATACTCCTGTATACCCTTCTATGTACGATTTCGGACCTTAATCTCTCTCTGTTTCATCAATCGCCAGGCTACCTAACCGTTATCTTTGTATACATAAAATTCATTTTGATGCCTGTATACTTGTTTGGCTTATTCCCTCAATTGTTTTCGCAATTCTTAGCCATTCGTTACTGAAGAGCACTACGTCATCTGCAAATCATCGGCTATTGAGCCACAGTCCATTACCCTTGATTCCTGTTTCTTCCTGTAGTAGATGTTTAAGCATTTCCCTCAAATGCGTGGTGAACAAAATTGGGAATATTTTAACTCCTTGTCTGATTCCTTTGTTGATCGCAATTTATCACTTTTTTGTGGTGGATTAAGGTAGGTGTCAAGTCCTTGTAGATGTTGGCTAATGTACATAACTTTTAGTAGTTTTTATTCATTTTATGCTTTTAATTCGATTGAGTAGTTATCAATACTGAATGCAATGCTTTTTCGTGGTCTACGAAGGCTAAATAAACGGGTTTGTTGTATGCAGCAGCTTTACCTATTGCATGCTTTAACCCATGAATGTAATCCATCTCACATTACCCTTTTCTGAACCTGGCTTATTATTTAGGTTATTTAAAGTCAAGTGCTTCTCTTCTCATCTTTGAGACTACTTTTGTAAATATTTTTATATGACCAAAAGTTAGCTAATGGGCTTATAGTTCCTAAAGTCCTTTATATCTACGGCCTTATGTATTGATGTAATGTAAGCATTTTTTTCTGCTCATAAAACCATTGCCTTTTTGAGGTACTGAGTATGAAATTAAAGCTAGTTTCTTTGAAATAAGTTCTCTTACGTCTCTAATACAGTCGACTGTTACTCCGTCATCACTAGCCGCTTTATTGCGGAGCATATCCCGCTTTACCCTTCTAAATTTATTGGTAGTTACATGCAGAACTTCCGCATCTTTCTTGTCACTGCTCCCTTCGAGCTTGGACGACTTATTTTTAACAATATAGTTCAGCGTACAATTGCTCTGCCACTCGAGTTATACGTCACTAAAGGTGTTTATAATCTTTCCCTGTGTCGTGGTTAGGTTCGTCACGTAGCAAGGCGTGTGACGCGAGGAAGATGGAGACAGTGCGGTAAACAAAATGAAGTTATATTGGACGAGAAAAAACTATTTTAATACATTAGTAGGCGTCGTACACGCACACGGTTCACACACATAAGGAAAGAATAAACAGTCTCACAGTCTGAGCCGTAGCTCGATGCCTTCAAGTGGAACCCGTTGCGTACTCGGATGCAGTCGTCGCTTGGGTGCCAGGTCAGCATACCTCTGTAGAGGGCATCACCACGTCTAGGCGTAGCCACACACTGTCAGCGACGTCAGCTCACTGGACGTGGTCGGCAGCTCCGGTCTTTCGAGGGCGCTCGCCGTACCGGAGATGTCCAGAGGACCACTCACCCAGAACTCGTACCTGGCCACGCTGACACGCCGTGACCCGAGGACGTCAATGGCTTGAGGACAAGAACCCGGCCTTTCGAACCTCGCGTGTAGTTGCGGGTTCGCCCTAGGCTCTCTTGCGTCGTCTTGTCAGCGTCCGCACAGCTTCGATCTGCGCGAGCGCCTTCTCTTCTTTCTTCATTGAGCGCGCTTCAATGCCCCTTCATTCTTGTCATCTTCCAGGTGATGTGGCACTGTCATCTGCTATGCTCGCATTTTACATTCTACTACATCACACCCTGCTTGTCTTTTAAACCGTGCATATTATTTCTTCCTCCACCGAGTCCCTTTCTCAGTGTTTTGACGATGGTGCTTTTGGTTGTACTGCTGCGTCCATCGCTTTGCCGTTGTAGTTCCGTAAGTCGCGGACTTCTCTCTTGCTGATTACTTTGTCATCTCAGCGAACTCTATTTCACATGCTGAGTTAGTCTTCCTTATGTGTGGCCCGTTCTTCATCAAGTTCTTAGCAGATTGAGAAAGCTTGTCTAGTTCTTGTCTCGGTGCTTTAATTGTGACTTCAACAGCTGCTTCACGGATTACTTGTTACTGTTTCAGGCATTCATTAGATGCCAATATCTTATCTCTTACCTTGAATGTGTATTTGTTTTCGATCGTATTTTTTCAATCTTCAGATTTTAATCTTACTAAATTTAGACTGTGATTTTTTTTCGGATCTAATCCTGCTGGGGATCTTCATAAGCTAAAAGCTAAGTCCTATTGCCACCCTTACTAATTATGGGCACTGCACTTCACCTGGCTTACGACATGAACATCCTGATTTATGTCTAGGTGTCCAAACAAAATAAAATACATGTCTTTCTTTCGGTGTCAATTAGTGCTTTTACATCTCAACTTCATATTTTTACGCTTTTAGCAAACGTGTTGATGATGCGGTACCTGTTCCGCTCGGCGAATTATACTAACCTATCTCCGCTGTTGTTTTAGAGCCAATACTTTTACTTTCACTTTCACTTTATTTTCTTAAAGACCCCACAGGGGGGGTGCTACATAAGGGGTGTTACATAGCATAATTATCGACTGCCTCTTCCCCATTTCGTTTTCTTCCTGCTTCTACAGATTTAGATGCGTTGATTCTATCATCAATGTAAACGCAAGGGGACTGCAAGGTGAAAGTCTGCGCAGGTTGTGCTGTAACTCAGGCATTTGTTGTGCCTTTACATGGGTATATTCAGAGAATATTAGAGAGATGGTTGTGTGTATGCCTTAGTCTTCATTAAACCAAACAGCAATATACACCCAGCCCATATAACAAATTTTGCATGTTTACTGTTTTAAGACGAAGCTATGTATATCTAAACAAAATGAAAATTCCTTCCATGCGCACAAAAACGAAAAGCATGTATATGCCACAAAAATTGACCATATCTAAACACTCGCCACTGGTACACTAAAAATGAAAAAAAACAAAGAAACACGTGAATGGTAATTATCAAATGAAGAGAGCAAAAATTAACTTGCAGAAAACTAGATAGGTTGGCCTGAGCTATATTTTGCTGTGGCCTGTTAATCTGCATGGGAGAAGGGGGACAGGCGATCGAAAAAGAAACTCTGAATGATGTTGATAACTTGGGGAGATCAGACTATAATACCACTACATGTATGTCCAGACCAAGGTTCACTTAAGTATTCTCGCTCTGGTTAAGAGTTATGATGTCGTGTTAAAGGCGAAGCATTGCATCTTGCGCCGAGAGTGAAGCTCTAAAGCCAATCATTTTGGTAGCAGTAGTTCATTATTCTCCACGTGTCCCTGGATGCATGCAAGCACAACAGGCTCCATAGTCTTTCTGAGGCACGATGTTAAGGAAATAGGCCTGAGATTTTCTATTAAGAGAGCTTTATTCAGTTTAGGTATAAATATGACTCTGGCATCTTTCACGAAGGTGGAAGGGTGGCCCTGTCCCAACAGTCATTAAGGTACTCAATCAAAGCTTTAATTGAAATCTGGTGAAGATATCTATGTAATTTGTTGTGAACGAGGTCAGGGCCTGGAGCCGACGTGGTACGGAGGGTTGCGAGGGCGTGCTCATACTCCGCCTCCGTTATCCTCGTATCTAATGAGTGACTAAATATGTTTCCCTGTATTAGATGATATAAGATCATTGCGTAATTGAGGTAAATGCAGCGTGCGGACGTTATCAAAGAGCTGTCCTATTGTTGGTAACTGTGCTCGTGTAACAGTTTGGTGATAGCGTGGCAGTGTCGTGCGCGAGAAGTGGTGGGGTCTAGCAGATGTCTAAGAAGTTGCCACGTTCATTACTGAGGTGGTCACGCATTCTTTCACAAAGCTGACCCCATTGTTGCGCCGCCAGTTTAGTCACGTATCGCTTGATTTGTTGGTCTATATTCACTATCCTTATGCTGAGATTCCGGTTCTGGCACTGGTGTTTCCACCGTCGCAGAATGACTCTTTTGCTTCCCACATATGGAGAAGCTTAGAGTCGAGAGTAGTTGGTTTGTGTATGTGTGTGTGGAGGGGGGGGGGGTAGAGTTTTCGTGTGGATTTCAACATCTTTTTGATGCTATTGGGTCTACTCAGTAAGGTCAGAAATGCGTGAGGGGGTGGTGCTGTGGCGGGTCTCTCTAAACTTGTCCCATTGTGTGAGCATAATTGGTTTTGGTGCAATGGGTCTGGATTTTCGTTCTATAGTAATGCTAATAATATATAGATTACTCCTAAAATTAGTTTGGGTGTTAGTACAAACAATTGTGGAAGCATTGTGAGTGAAGGTGAAATCTGGGGACGTATTTTTGTTTACACTGTTTCCCAGACGAGTAGGCACTTCCGGGTCGTTGTGCAGTATATAACGCTGTTCCTGGATATAGGACCAGCGGGCTCTCTCTTTCAGTATAGATGTGGGGTTACCTCACGCTGGGTGAAAGGCGTTGAAATTCCCCTCTATGAGGAGGGTGTGGTTGCCTGCTGAGGATGTAACTCAGGCGAATAGGGAAGAAAAGCAGTGGCTTTTCTGTTGTGGCCTAATATATACGTTGGGAATGTATAAGAATGGCGAGTTAAGTTCATGAGGTAGTATATGGAGAAAGTCATGCTCAATGCCGATGTCGGCAAATTTTGAATATGTAACTGTAAGACGCTTCTGAGTTAAAACTGCCGTGTTTGGTTTAGTATCAGCCCGGTTTTGATGCGCTCTATTACCTGGCAGCTGCACTATACCATTTGTTTCTTGTGACGCAATGATAGGGGGAGGGGTAGTTCGGGATTTGATGTACTGCAAGAGGCTTGCCTTTTTACGGTGAAACCCCCTGCAGATCTATTGCCATAAGCGGAGTTCAGTGTGGTTACGAGGAACCATTTTCACTAGGTGGATTTGGCTTAGGTTGGGCAAGCTCTGGATGGTTAGCGTGATCCATGTTGATCCACAGCGTGACTCTATCTAGGGTTTGTTGCATCGGTAACATAGCTTGTTGTATTGAGGCCACGGATTAATGTAGCTTCTGCAAAAAAGCTGTGGAGAGGGTAACAAAATTGTCTAGTTTTCCCCCGAGTTTGGTTACTTTTTCGTTAACATTGTCAACCCTCTCTAGGTTTGCTTCGACTCTGTCCACTCGCTTTTCGAATGACAATGTAGGAGTCGAGATTTTTCGTTTTTGCACAGGTAGATGAGTGGCGTTCCTAGTTATAAGGGTGATTGAGAGAGGAGCTGGGAGTGGTGAGATAGGTGTAGGGGTGAGGGATGAGGCGGGGAGGTATGGGGAGGTGGATAGTTGTTTGAAGGACTGAAGCTCTAGACGCAGTTTGACATTTCCTGCCCTAAATCTAGCCATCTCATGAAGGCAATAGTTCGAGCTGATTTTGAATGGAGCTTTCAGGGGAGACTACATCAGCCCAGCTCCCCTAATGTCCAGGGCCAGTCCGGGGGTGGGGGTCTCGATGAATGCTTTTGTTTCTGCTTCGGCTGCGTCTGCGGCTGCATCGGTTTTGTTGTAATGTGATACTGGGTGAGCGTCCTCTATGGGCGTTCTTGAAATATGTGCTTGAGTCGAGGAATGGAGCTGCACCTTGCTGAAAAGTTGAGGGTGCGTGCTTCGGTTTGGGCTTGCGGCGCTGTGGGCAATCGGGCGAGCCGGTGGGGTGTTTATTATTGCACACTACACCCTCAGGTTCACATTCGTAATCGAGGGGTGGGTTCGGAATGCCACACACTGGACATAAAGACTGAGGGGCGCCTGGGCAGGCGTCTGGTCTGTGGCCAAGTTCGCGGCAGATATTACAGGCTTCAGTCTTATGATGATAGGGTACGCATCGGGTGATGCCATCCTGATATCTTATGTAGAAAGGCACGCGCGTATCTCTGAAGGAGACCAAGATGTACATTGTGGCACCTATACGACGTCATGTCAGGGTGAGGCTTAGTCTTTCATAGTGCAATTGACTTGACAAGGTCGTTTCAGGTATGTGTTCCATGGAATATTACCGATGACCCCTCTGCAGGTATACGAATGAATCTGTAATATGGGTGACAACTTCAAAGCTGCGCTCGTCCATCTTCATGGATTTGATACGGTGGTGCACTTCGGTGATTTGCGAGTTTGGTGTGCTTATGAGCAGAATGTTGCTTACAGAGCTTTTGATGTGGTCGTGCATACGCTGGACAGGCTCGAAATATATGTTGAAGTGTTTCTAGTAATTGGCAATGATCAGAATCGGGATCTGTGTCGCTGCGATTGATCAAGGGCATACTTTCGAAAAAGAAAAATGGGGCATACACGTGAAGACCAGCCCAAGACGAATACGGTGAATCACCCATATCATGTTTCGCAGTAGCTTGCGAGCCATGCGCAACTTCATTTCATGGTCCCATTTATGCAGTCGCCTGTGTTGTTGTTTTGGTTTGTTCTGGTACTATACTGTGGAGTTGCGCAATACGCGCCGAATCAAGACGTTAAGGTCTGTTCGTGAAAACGCAATGCACACTTCCGGGGCCTTATTTATAGATTTTTAACGCCGTTGCCTGCCTCTTCATTCTCCATTATTCTACAGTGAACAGCTGTCCACTCGAATTGGACATGACGACCATTTTTTGTTATAATGCCAAAAAGCTCTGCAACTTCTGTAGATATAGTACGCACCTTGTCTCGAGGCGCAATCGATGGTTTCAAGAGCAGCTTTGTCATCGTAGGATATCTCCCATCTACTAGCGAGCTAGTCGCATTGCCTCTCGAATAGCAACAATTTGTCACAGTTAATGTGTTCTTGTGGCTTAATTAAAAACTCCGAGCTATGATAGTCTGTGAGACGACAAACGCTGTGGCAAAAATGTATGGTGTGGTATATACACTAGTGTATTCTTGTGCCGCACTGTCACATATTGTGTAAATGTGAACGAGGGTAAGTGGCTTTAGGTTGATAGGTGGTACAAAGGACTTCTTTGTAATACTAGGTATCTGAAGCCTAACAGCGGTCCAGGTAGGACGACTCATGAAGTTGCCATAGGAAAACATGGGGAAGAGTATCTTCATAGTATAATCTTCTCGCACCACGATATTGTTCTTGAATATTTGAAGTCTGGGTGGGTGGCCGAAAGTACTGATAAAGAATGTTGCCTAAGTAACGGCAACAGGCGTGAATGAACTAGGAGAATCATTTGGTCGAATAAAAAAGAAAACTTTTTTTTTCTAAACCGAAGTAGACTTTGGGGCAATAAAATGTGGTCATGAAATTGCAATGATCATATAGAAAGCTTCGCCTGGCTAGCATTATGATTCTTGAAAGACGCGGCATGAGCATCAGAGTACTTTTCACATGTTTTAATTGTAATGTGCCGTTTAATCTCAGGCTTTGCCATGGTAGTCGAAAGCAATGCCTATTTGTGGCTTGCGTACACATAAATAGAAAAAAAGAACGACTGCTGGACGTGGAAGAAATTCATAAATGTGCCGCTTTATTGAAATGCAAAGTTTTTGCATGAGTTGTTACATGCTTGTTACATGCTTGTTACATGCTTGTTACATGAGTTCATGCTTGAGCACCTTGAAATATTCAGATTAGCTCCCAACTAGACGTTTAAGTACAGTACAGTTTAATTACCATTTGAACACTTCACCTGTCCCCCCCCCAAAAAAAAACAAAGTGATGTCTCATATATATTGTCTCCTGTCGTGGAGTAACACTCACTCAATAAGCTTGATGGCGTTGCACACAAGTTTCTTCCAACAATTTTTGGGCACATGCATTCACTCATTCAGGCACGAATGTTTCGGTATTGTACACTAATTACGAGAGGATGTTTTTTAATGCAAGCCGACCGCTTTGTCATGCCAAAGTGACGACTTTGGGGTCGAAGGCTTCTCATAAATAGGTTCTCTGCATGCGACGTCAGTCCTCTTTCATGGCTTTGTTACGTGGCCGAATTTTGATTTCAAGGCCTTGAATGGCTTTCAGCACAACTTCGATAGAAAGCTGAAGCTGATCCATCCTAAGCTTGGAGGTTACTGTGTAACGACGCATGATCTGGGTTAGCAGGATCTTGTCTTCCAAGTTGGCAAACTTTTGACCTGTCAAGAAAAAAGGTAGCTGATCAGGTGTGCCGCCTCCTGCACAAAATCCAGGTTTAATTCGTTCTGATCGACTGACACTAAGACTAACGTATTTGCATTTTTTTCGCAGATATTATCGAATCCATGCACATACAGTAAGTATTCTGTAAATTCAGCACTAGCCTCAGCCGTAGGTAACAGTTTTTACTTGGTATGCCCTTAGGCGTGTTACATAACAAGCGCGTAGTTTTCGAGGTTTATATTTTGAAATTTATTAGGTAAAAATTAAAGAGGCCCAGGGATTCCAGATGTAAAATAAAATACAGATTGACTGATTTTGGTGCGCATTTATTATAAATTTCTACTATTTGGCCTAACCTCTTGCTTTTATCGCATGTGCAGTACACTCGCGTAATGGAACATGACAATTAGAGGACAAGTAGTTCATGTAATTTTGTTTCCACCATCTTTATTTCATTCACATCGACGTAATTTCGGCTATACCACTCACATAAGAGAGAACAATTCTGTTAGAGGAAATTCGTATTCATGGCTTGGTTATTTCGAGTAATAGCTCATATCCATCATTATACTAAATGTTGCGACATCGCGTTTCAGTTTGTGTGCCCGAACATAAATCGGGTTACATATTATGTACGAATGGTGTTTAAGACCGTTGTGTAAAAAAAAAAACTGTCAGGGAGACATCTTATTCGAAGTGCATGTGTAAGAGTATTAATGTAGCAATAATTATTAGTGCGAACAAAAAATAACGCAAAAATACTTAGTATAGGAAGCGAGTTATGACAGGCGGAAAATAATTACATTAAGGCTTAACACAAATATACAGAACATTTACAGTAGATACTTCGAAACGGAAGTGTTTAGTAATATACAAAAAGGCTTTGTTACGCATTATTCAAAAGAAAAAAGAAAAACTGCATTTCAAAACATTATATGTGAATGTAGTATGACAGTAGATAGCATATATATAGTGAAAAACTTGTTACTAAAACATTACTATGCGTATGTTATCGAGCTTACTCGTCATTACATTTTTTATCATAAATATAGATGTTTAAAGGTGTTTTTTTTTCTTGAGCACTCACCAATGCAGTTCCGAAAGCCACCGGAGAATGGAATGTACAAGAAAGGATTTTTTTTCCTTGGTGTCCAAAAATCGTTCCGGCTGAAACGCGTCGGGATTTTCGTAGTACTTGGGATGTCGCTGTATGAAGTAGATAGCGGCGACAGCAACGGACCCTTTGGGCACAGTGAATTCGCCTAAACGAGAATGAATGCAAACACGGGAGCGTCAAGTAAGGTGCCAGTATGCTTTTTTTTTGCAAATTTCGTGCAGATGGTGATTGAAAAGACAGACACGTCTGTCTCTAGTATTTATAGGCTTTGAGTCCACTTATATTTCAAAAAAATCTTACGAACCCCTCTTGGAGCACCGTTCTGCTGGCTTTCATCGTGTTAAAATAGGCACTGGACTTCATTTTAGTTTTCGCACTATTGCTGGTGAGCAGCTAGTTAAATAAATAAGGCCGTCCAAGAGAATATGATCATAGTACAGCATCGTAAGAATTAAGAAGAGTCAGTGAATAAAATATTTCATTTTGTGAAGAGAAAAGTGTTTACAGCCCTTTCCGCCTTCCCCTTCACGGCATGCTTCATAACCACACCATGGTGTAAACGCGTCTAAACTGAACAATTATTGCGGTTCGACAGCTATAGCAATGCACTATACAATAGGAATGAGTAAAAGTCGTAGTTTTTCCTGCCGTATGTGTTACAGCAGACATCCGTGCCTCCTCTTGGGCTGCCGAAATAAGAGTGACTTCCTGAACTAGCCAATTTAGCTGTCAGAATAACATGCCTTAGTATCACTGTACCGTATGGTGAAGTAACGCACTTTGGACGAGGACAAAGGGGACAAGAAAGACACCATACTTACTACTTTCACAAACTTATTTCAGAAACGATAATCCATATAAGCGAGTGTCTTGTCCCCTTGAAAACTGCATGACACCATACGTTATAACGACGTCACCAACTGTCCCAGCCTTCAACCCTAATGAGCCTCATTCCTAAGTGTATCGCGCGTGACAACACGCACTTGCGAATTACGTTACCGTACTCGTCGCGTCTTACTGTTAGAAGGTACCGACATGTCATGTAACCACTATAGCTTGCGTGGTTTTGTCAAAAAAAAGGCAAAGTTGTATGCACGACTTGCTCAACATTCAATCAAAGCAGAAAGAAACACATTTCTCACCAACTTTCATGTCTTCATCGACATCGCGAGCAATGAGCGGAACTGGGGGATAAAGCCTCATGGATTCCTGCAACGACCGACAAAAAGTCTTGTGAGAGTAGTGAACGCAGACACACACACACACACGCGCGCACACACACCCACAGACGGAATGCACAATGAATGAATGAATGAAAGAAAGCAACTTTAACTTGGTCTAGCAGGACACGACAAGGCAATCTTTTTGCACTCTTCAAATTCATGTTGTGTAGCATTTTGCACTATGTAGCAGGCTTTCTATTCCTCATAATTTCGAATAAGCCAGTGCGTTTGCATAAGCAGAATAATTACGTCTTTGTTGAGACCGTACCTACAATGAGAACCACAACAGCACGTCAACCGTGTCGACAGTAGCAGTATAAGATGGTGGCGGCATTATTCTAAGTTTTTTTGGTGTACGCCAGTTTACGACATACCAATTTTTTAAGTACCGGGCACGCTTGCTGCACGTTAGCGCTTACAGAGTACGTCTCGTTAGCGATAAAAAAGGCTTAGCGACGTCAACTGTGAAAGCTTGCAGAATCACACGTCCTTGAATGGCTCTGGCATTTAGAGTTGATAATAAAGATGTAGACTCTAAGACGTGAAGGAGGAAAAGGGGTAGCGAGGTTGCTCTTTCAGAGGAGGAACCATCTTGCCACACCCATTGCACCATTTTGGGAGTAACTGCGAAGGAGCAACCACGCTCACCCGGTTATTCTTCAAAGGAGGAACAGTTATTCTGCGCAAAAGAAAAACAGTTTTTGGTTGGCTTAATTAACCTTTCGAAGTGCTTGCAGGCGTTTGATTAGATGTGCAATTGATGTGCAAATATCACATTCAGAAATAAATTTCGGAAAATTTGCAGCAAACACACGGGAATCGAACTCACGACTATTCAGTCAACATGTTTCTGCAGTAACAACTACACCACACTACGGCACCGTCTGAAAGAAAACGGGCTTGTGTAGGCACCAATGGGTCGTTTGCAGACGGCACGAACATTCCTGCAGTTACTCCAAAAAGCGGGCGCCCTACTCCACAAGTAGAAAATCGCCTCTCCTTGCTGTGCGGTGTGCCATCTTTTGCGCACATTTCGTCTTTTGGAGGAGCAAAGAGCCTTTTCCGGGTCTACTGCGCAGTTCCTCCGCAAAACAACGTCTAAGTAGTGACAGCTAACATGAGGGTGGGGTGTGTGCGCTGATATACAGAAGGCGTGCTTCATGACAGTTACTGAAACGCAATGCTTTCTTACAGAAATTGCCACTTTTTAAAGTAATGTTTTCTTATGAGACGTGATTTAAGTGGAATGCAGTATGACAAGTCTGTGGCTGACAGAAAACAGTCTTGCGTGCGCGCGGCATCACTCGTGCTACTCGATTTGACGTACAGGTCAAGCGCCTCAACAAGGTAGTTAGTATGGCATTGCATTGAAAGAAGTGAAAATAAAGAGGCCGTGACAGCTCCAGAGAGGCCGGTATGTCTTTTTGTTTGTTTCAAACGATTTCAGAGGAGGTAAAATGATTTTTTGGGTCACATCTTACAGTCAGAATTACTGTTCTACAAGTCGTCGAAATTGTCACAATAGAAATTAAAAAAAGAGTAAAAGAAACAGACTTTAGTTATGTAAATTAAAGCATTAAAACAACTGTAGACGGACGAATCGCAGTGATGAGATTCAATAAAAACAGCATTATTTTAATTCCAGATAGGAAACTTTATGCGACTCTAGTCGACGTTCACCATAACTAGGAAACATTAGATAACCAAGCTTCATAAGGCCTGCTAGTATACATACCAATACGCCAAAGCTAGATAAAAAAAGGCCTGTACTCCCCACACGTTGAATTCTGCTAAAATTTATAACAGACATTGTCGGCATCGTCGTGACATGATTGTACCGCGTCACGGAAGCAGGGTGGATGAAGCCCAGGAAGGCATTGTCTTCTAAAACTATTGTATGAAACTGTATGTAGTAGAAAATAGTTTGTTGTAAACAACACAAATAACCAGATAAGATGTTACCGAAAAAAAATGGGAGTGATAGATATCAAGACACAAGAAATCTTACAGGCATACAAAACATAGTAGCTTGTGTTTGAGTTTGAGTTGAGTTCATTTTTACCACATACAGTTTGAAGTAAATAGCTCAGACGAAAAAAAAAGCTGCTCTAAGCAGCGTGACAATGCCCCACGTTCAAGATTTACTGGGGCAGAAAAAAAGTACAACGCTACAAGCAAGTAAAAAAAACAATTCAAACCGACATAACACAGTAAATATCAATACCGAGAAAATATAAATACAGACATATTGAGAAAAATTTATTTAAAACGAAGGTATTGGAAAGAGTATGCACACAATGTTATAAATAATTTTTAAACTATTGAGAGTTTTAGGCAAACAGTAATTCAATGCATCAAAACCGTAGTTAGTGCGTGGCTTCGGAACATACCAATGTTCAGAGTATCGGTTCAGGCACCTAGAAGGACTCGGTTGTAAATTAGCTAAACTGCGTTTATAGCCGCGACATTTAGCAGAGTGAGACCTGAAGGAGATTACTAAGGAGTACTTGTAAAACTGGTTTAGTTTGATTATTTTATATTTAGTTGTCATTTGTGAAACGTGTGCATTGAAAGGAAGGTTTCGAAGAGAACGTGGAGCATTTTTTCAAGGATAATGAAATTACCTAACGACTGCTTCATTCCATTACCTCACATTAAGTTGCAACAACGTAGATGTGATGTAAAGAGTGCGTTAAATATCAAAATCTTTTGAGCAACTGCTCATAGACGTTGACCGTTCCTCAATAGACCTATGACCTCGCAGAGCGTATTGTATTGAAATTCCGTAGGGTAATCCGATTTCACGTGTTCATAAAAAACAGCCCCCTGAGATTTCCCAGTAGAAAAGAAATATATTTTGTTTTTGTTTAACATAAAATTGCAGAAACTAGTGACCTCATTAGGTGGGGACCTGGAGTGAGAAAGTACAACTCTTGTTTGGGAGCAGCTAATGAGTAAAAAATTTTTAAGTGTTTATGGTACATTTTTAATGTTGAGTTTGCTATATTCACAAGATGATTTCTGTTTGTACCTGAGAAAATAAAAAAAGATTTGTATCAGCTGCATAGATGACGTATGGTGCTAAAGGGTGAACAAATACACCATCATTTAAAAATGAGATAAACGGAAACGGCCCCATATACTGACTTCAGGAACGCCATGTCTAACAGTTTGCATATCAGAGATTGCCCTGCTTATAGATACATATTGGTGTCTGTTTGTTAAATAGCTTTCAATTAGACCGAGATATACCCCATGGATTTCATATCAGCACACTTTTCTTGGTAATGCATCATGCTTACTCTTGTCGAAGGCCTACGTCACGTCTAAAAATATCCATAGTGAGAACATTTTTTAAGGTCATTTCTTTCTGAAATCGAAGGGCGCTTTCGGTTGAAAAACCTAATTTAATTGAATGATATGTAGAGTTTAACGTCCCGAAACCACCATATGATTATGGGAGACGCCGTAGTGGAAGGTTCCGGAAATTTTGACCACCTGGGGTTCTTTCACGTGCATACAAATCTGAGCACACGGGTCTACAACTTTCCACTTCCAACAAGAATGCAGCCGCCGCTGCCAGGATTCGAACCCACGACCTGCGGGTCAGCAGCCGAGTGCCTTAGCCACTAGACCACCGCAGAGAGGTCCTAATATAAGACAATATTGCGATAGAGCTATAACAGCTTGTTTGTCAGAAAATGTTCGAAAGGCTGAGATGAATAATTTTTCCTAGTCCTTTAGAGAAAATCGGAAGAATGGAAATGGACCTGCAATTACTTTTAACGTTTTTATCTCTATTTTTATAGATTACCGCCCCCCTGGCATTCTTCATGTTCCGTGGAAAAAAAAACATGCTTTAGGGAAAGATTGTAAACGTGTGTCTCACAAGGGATGAGCAGATCTACAACACGTTTATATGATTACATTTTTAGACCATTTAAATCCTCACTCTCTGTCATCGTCAAACTTTTGAATACTCTCATTATCTCATAAGTACATGCATAGCTCAAGGCACCTGAATGGCTTGGATCTCCCACTAGGTTAAAGCTACTCGCCAAATCAATTGGAATAAATTACAGTGCCAAGAAATACAGTGTCAAGGCTCACCCATTTAGCAGGGTATGAGCACCACGTACTTTTGTTCACTCTATTTGTTTCGACTTTGGATTCTTTGTGTGGTGCAAATAAATATTCATTATTTCCTCATGCTCTCTTATTGTGGAACACGTTACTGGAAGAAGCAATTATTGCGGACGCAACACATTCATTCGGCCATCTCATGAATAACTGTTTGCTTGATTTTTGAAAAGCTCATATATATTTATCATGTTCCTTATTGAACTTGAGAATTTAAAATTTTTCTGTACTCTTCATTGTATTTTTAAAATTCCATGTCGGGCATTGTCAATGACATTTACGTAACCACTCCTGCTTGGGCTCGAATAGCATTTGCAGTATTTTTGAATGAATGAATGAATGAATGAATAAATAACTAAGTAAATGAATAAATAAATAAATAAATAAATAAATTGTTCACTATAACTTTCACAGATCCCATGTATGAGAGACTGCTCGGCGGACGTATCTGAGGTGTCACACAATGGGCATTTATGGAACGCCGTCTTTTACACGCGGTGTAAAAAGTGAGGTCTGTAGGCCACGCCCCATTGTAAAAAGTGCGCAAAGCTATCGTTCAAGTGCGGTCAACCTTCACGCCCGTGTAAAAACATATTGTAGGAAATATTCGGCACAGTAATGTTACTTTTGTTTGCTTATTAACGCGATGACGGTAAAGAGCTCGTTTCACAGAAATTTCGGCGTCAGCTTCAGCGTCGTCTGTTAGCGAAAAATCATCATCATGGCATGACCAAAAATAGAGAAAGATGCAAATAGAATAAGTAATAAAAATTATGGGTATGAGTGAAGACCAAACTTTGGTCGCTATAGCGTGACAAGTAGGTGTTCAACCATACAGACATGCCTCTTCTTGTGAATACAGTGAAATTAACCTCCTCTGCTTGGAAATGCAGTGAAAGTAACTTTCATGTCTTACGAACACACGCGTACTGTATACTTGCTTCACAATACAACAAGAAATATTGCTGTAATACCGTGGTACAAGCGTGCATTGCCATCGGGCGTCAGAACACGGTGTTATCATAATGACTTCATGGTTTGAAGCTTGTCAACCACTACAAAAGGCACACACGCTACTGCACCTTTAAGGCCACGTAGTGAGTGTATGTATCAAGCTCGAAACAATTTCATGCAATAACTGTTTGAAGTACGCATTAGGAACAGAATATCGCTGTAGCGTTCAACTTTTACAGGAGAAACTTAAGGGCCCCCAATGTTTTCAGGGGCCAAGCTCTTGAAGGTGTGGGTCTGTCCATCCCTTGTCTGTATGTACTTGACCACCTATATACAGTTCCGCCTTTGCCAACTGCCCACTACTTCGTCCTTGCAAACATTCCACTACGCACCATAATCGATCCACCGCTTCATCGACCATAAAGCAAGTACTGTTTAGAAGTAGCCATTATGAAATGCAAGATAGTCGTGTACTTGTATCCATTTGCACGTTAAAAAACCATAGATTGTCCCACTGTGTCCGTCCTTTATTCGTAGATGACCGCTTATAGTTCCACCTTTGCAAACATAACACTACGCTCCATCACCGATCCACCACTTCACCGACCATAAAGCCGTTATAATGAAGGGGCAACGGAAGCGATGTATAGCCACAAGTTACGAATAATAACATTTCTTGCATAAATATATATAGTGCTTCTCATATCATTGGGATGTAGTGGGTGATATTCGCGTATGTTTCACGGTTTAGCGTTGAAACCCTCTAGCGCCTCGCCCCACTTATCATCATCCACTCCGTGAATATGCTGTCATTTTTTATATCATGTGCTTTCAATGAGCGTAAGACAAACGTACCTTGACAACGCACTCCAGGTACTTCATCTGCTTGATGTCTTCCGCCGTTACATCCCTTTCCACATCTTCAACGAAAATGGCGTCAATTTCTTCGTGCACCTTTGCCTGTACTTCAGGATGATTTCCCAGCAGAAAAAGGGTGTAGGCTATGGAAATGGCTGTTGTTTCAAACCCCTGGAAGAAGATGAAGGGAAACGTTTTCGCTGCCAGCAACCACACTTTGTTTCAGCCACAGGGATGTTTTATTCGCCGTTCAAGAATACATCACTGCCACTAAACGATTTTCTTGCTAAATTACTGTCTCACTATTTTTCTTCTTTTTTTTCTGCAAACTTGATATCGGTATTTCAAATCAAAATTAAGTTACAAAAAATTTGTAGGAATGACGCATTGCTGAAAGTTTAGGGCAAATTCACCTTATAATCGGCCAATCCCCTTCTTTGGCTACGAGCCATTTGCACAGGGAAACAACAACAACAACAACAACAACAACAACAACAACAACAACAACAACAACAACAACAACAACAACAACCACACTTTGTTCTTTTAGTGCAGCAATGTTGCGCATATCGGTGATGTTGATTCGAGCTTACGCACATGGTATCATATAGAAAGACACCAAAGTATATACGGAAGCGTACCTAAACTACATTAAAGCTCCTATTCGGATTCATCCCAGTGCTACGTGGAGGATTATAGGGCATGCCTCTAACTTTTGGAGCTGCAGCTTTCTAATAATTGCTTCAAGGATGAATACAACGCAATAAAAACAACATAAACATAAAACGTGTGATAAAAATACCCCTTGTCACAAAGCCACCCGCGAACTCTTTTTAACTCTCTCGTATTTACGTCAACGCCCCTCCTTGGCCAGCGCCGTGGGGGAGCATTGACGGTTATGACACTAGACTTGTGACCCGCAGGTCACGGGTTCGAATTCCGGCCACGACAGCTGCATTTTCGATAGAGGCGAAAAAGTTTGAGGCCCGGGTACTTAGATTTAGAAGGACGGTAAAGAATCCTAGGTGTTCTAAATTCCCTAAGATCTTCCCTACGGCCGACCTCATGATCATAACGTTGTTCACGGAAGTTGAACCTCAGCTAGTACTAATATTTACGTCAACGCAGATGTGGCCCGCGTCACATGGTCTCCCTTACGGCATGGAAATTAGACGAAACGTTTCACAAAGGGAGTTGGGCGATCTGCATTAGCCCCGGAATAGAGAACTCTCGTTTTCAGTAGGCTGTAGTTACAAAAACTGCAAATACAAAACGTCCGTAGTAAGCACAGTATAGTGAATTTCATAACTATTCCAAGTTCTTTCATCCCATTATGCATTCAGAGCGTGCGTTAAACTGGGATGAAATTGCACGTAAAAAAGAAAATATCTGACACGCTTCGCCAAAAACCATCGTGCCACCAGTGTCTTTAACTCCGTGAGTACCGCGATGTGTTAACGCAAGTGCATTTTGTTCAGTTCTTAGTAAGGTAATTCTTCTTCTACATTACCAAAAGACATAACATGGAGCTATGCGTTTTTTTTTTCTTTTTTCATCGACGCCAGCATTCATGCCATTAGCACATGCGAGCTGTGGTGGGATCACGGCGTTGGACCGATCCGTAGCAATGGCTTCGTAGACTGATCATGAGACCTGTGCTCACCTAATATTAGAAATGACAATGTGATATAAGCGGCAGTGCAACTTCAAAAGCATTGATGACAACTTGCAGCGTTTAACTGATGTCGGCGCACGTGTAGAAAACGCCAACTAAAACACGCAAACTGTGCTGCCAGCCCTCTTGTCAGCATGACTGCTAACATACGTGCAGGCAGATGTTTGTGTTATAAAATCAAAACATTTTTGTCATCAATTTGAATAAGTTATAGTTTTAATCATGAGTACAATGAGAAAGTTTTCAGCGTGATTAGGTACGAAACATTGCATGCAGACGTAGGCCCAGTAGCATTCATTGTACCCCTAGCCGCTTCTGTCCAAAGCTCATAAAATTAGCGAGTGGCATGGCCGTAACTACATCTCCGCCGAACTCTGTAATGTAGTTTTACATATATGAAATTTAACGGAGTTCGGCGGTGGCCGTGTGAACCGGGAATAAAACCACATGTTCACGCTAAACAAGTTTTGTTTTTCTTAAGATAAAGAGACTATATTAGTTTTCCTCACCACCTTTATTATGCGGTATTAATATGGCTTAATATATTAGAAGAATACACTATTTTTTATTACTACTAAGGCATGAGGGAAATTTCTGTTACGAAAGTGTCACAGTCCGAAGACAGCTCCATATATGAAAAGAAGAAACTATGTACTGTGGTATAGCTGTGCACATTTCTCATGAAAATGACGCAAATACCCGAGCAACGTTCAGTAGTTTGTGTGGTTCACACACTATTGAGAGAAATTATGAAAACAAAGCTGTGAAGTTATTCCGCAGTTGCTGGCCCACTTCCCCGTTTAAGTTTTATGACGATAGGCCATTACAAGAAAAAAATTATATAAATATGAAACTATATTTAGGTTATTTCGAGATGTGTCAAGTGACCCATGTCCTTTCTTTACTGAAGCAGTTTAACTTAAGTGCTACCTCGAAGTACTTACCGGCTTTTCATGTGGTGACTTAATTTTAAAGGGACACACGGCAAAATATAATTAGGCGCGGCATTTTGAATTACCCTTCAAAAAAGTCTTTGTGCTTTTTTCGAGCCATGGAAAAAAATTTTAAATTGAAAAAAAATCGCATTTTAGTGGTTCGCATACTGTTAACGCGATTCAAACAATGCACATTTCAAGGGCTCGTGACCTTATCATTTCCCAATGCTGCTTTTAACGGGCGCTACTCCAACACCTTCTGTTATCTTGCAAAGGGCGCCTGCATCGAAAACTCAATCGATCATATTTCCCGCTATGCTTGGTTTGCTGACTAGTGTGCCTCGATGCGCACGACCCTGTTATGGTGTTGTCACTCGCCGCCATTTTATGTCCTACATCCAGCGACTCTCATTGGCGCGGTCGTAGCGTTGTAAGAGTCTGGTAAGACGCCGTGGCCACAAATATGGCAGCCGCAACGCGGACGCCGCCGCACGTGTCTTCACGCTAAAGCAGACCGCAGTTATTTGCATTGTGATGCAACGTGTTTTGCGGCAGCGCTTGACACTCGGACGCTGCAGTGCAGAGTCGCGATGCTGCATTGGATTTGGCCGTTAGAGCGGGATCAAGGCTGCCTCATATGCGTACGTATATTTGTGCTGTTGCCGTTCTGTGAGCCCCTGTCTGCGCCTATTGTGCGCCTTGCGGCCAAAATGTGACACCATCAACCCATGTATACCGTGAAATCAGTGTGCGCACCGTTCACTTGTTTTGATTCACGTCGGTCTAATGCTCGTCTCCTCCGAGAAGCCATGCAAAAGGCGCCTGACGACTTGTTTGGCTTTGAGGTGCGGGAGAGATGGTTCTTGAAAAGAGCCACGAGAATGGACGCTGTTGCGTGAGGGGAGCGCATCCCGGCGCAAAACGAACTTTTGATTCACCCGTGCTTTTCGCCATGGTATATGGTAAAATTCGGTTTTCCATGAAATAAAAGAAATGCACAATCACGATTTTATTGCGCCCTGTAGTGCAAGCAGTGTGATTTTTCATTAAAGTAGTTTTAGTAGTAATGATTATGTGCAATTAGACTCATGAGGGCGTCAAGCTCATTCCAAAATGTCCCCTGGTGGCGCATATTGTTTCCTACGCTTACATCGATTCTCCTGTCGTAGAGAGCTGTTGTGGATAATATTGACGTTCCAGACGTTCTCATACTTTGCCCTTGCACTCGTACATAATGTGTTTGCCTTTATTGTCCCTAAGCATAAAAAACTTCATTGTGTGTGTCAAATTCCGAAACTTGTATTTTTGAACGAAGGTGAGTACGAAAGCTTAAATCATGAAACTAAAAGGAACTCACCCCAATAAATATAGATGTGACTTCGTTCTTGACTTCATCTTCAGTTAGCGTGCCGTCCACCATGTGCATGTGCAAGAGAATGTCCAAAAAAGACTTCTTTGAGTCCGGCTTCACTTCACCCATCCTGTATTCAGACAGTCGTTGTTTCACAATCTAAAAAAAAAGAGAGAGAGGAAGGACAGTGGATCTAATGAATGAAAAGTAGCTGCATGCCATAGTCGTCTGGTGGCCGAGGCCAATCTGTAAAAGTTCCAAGAGTGAGATTTTCTTTATTACGGTACAAGGAATTATCTTGGTATGCAAATTACAAACCTGTGGACAGAAAAATGAGGCAAAGTAAAAACAAAAAATCAAATGAGGTTTAACTGGCACCGTTTTCCAGGGTGACAGTATCGCACATACACGTAACTTAGATAGATACCTTACATACTCCTTGCATATCTTGTATCTGTATCGCAATACGTCTCGCAAAACAAGTACTCGTGTATTTGCCATACATTGAATACTGCATCGTTTATCTTAAGATAAAAGATACTGATATAGCACCTCTACCATGTGAAACAATAAACGTTTCCTGGGTTCCGCTTTTCAAGCTCATATTGCTGCCATGAAACCACTTGAATACAACAAGGTTTTTTTAAAGCTTTTCGCCTCCAGAATCCTCCAGTGGGGTTAAGCGTTCAGGTGTGTGCGTTGTAATTGGCGGAGCAAAGTCATGTGGTGGCGTTCACTATCTCGACAAAAAAACAAGCGCGCGAACGTCCACATGCATCGGACCTTTTGTTTTACCAACGTTTTCAATTTTTAGCTGCGGTGGTACCATGACCCTTGCTAGTAACCACTGTATTGTTCTGCATACTCCAGTAAGTGCAGCGTCTTTTATGCCACTTTTGATGCCGCTGTATTGTTATGGAACTATCATTCGCGTGTTGCAGTGTTACGAAGTCTGAAGAATAAAAAAATAGGGCTGCTTTGCGTCTGGCGGGCATCAGACGAGCACCTGACACATTATTCGAATATATTCGATACCTGCCAGTGGCAGTTTATCATGTTACTCCCTTTTCGTTCGAAATATTTGCATTATAATTAGTACTAATAACTTCCCCTATACTTTAGTTGGCATCATTGTTGGTCAGTACTCGTTAATACTGTGTAAAACAGAGAAAAATGACTCTTTATATTAGTATTTCTTTCCTTCTTTCGCAAATAAGTGATTTGTAAAGTATCGTGGATGCAAGTATGACTTATTTACGATATGTTTGAATTATCTGCAAATGAGAGCCTAGCTACCATACCACAACAGGTGCTGATGCTAGATGAAATAGAACAAGCATTCACCTAACGATGGATATCTTGGCCTGTTGTATTGCTCTTATTCATGGTACATTATTCACGGAGCTTTTAACTGTAATTTGATTGTTAGCACAAACGCATTCTTGCTGTCCTGCGTTTGCTTTGGAAGGATTTGCCTATCTGGTCAGTGGAATCAGCATTTTAACGGGGCAGTGTTGAAGAGCTTGTTTTACAGAAATTCTGGCGCTGGCGTTGACATCCACCTCGTTGGTCGTGAACGAAAAGTCACCACCTTCTCCGTGGCTGGTTCGTTTGCATGCATATTGAAACAGCGCAAAGACGAAGCCTACAAAAGAAAGCCCTTGTGTTGTCAAGTTTTTCTGTGCGCTTAGTTTTGGCGCTGTTTGAATATGAACACCTTGTCCGTGACCTAAAGATGGAGAAAGATGCAAATAAAATAAACGTAAATGTTTCCGCGTTCGAGTGGGCAATAAACCCAGCCCGTCTGGGTGACAAGCAGGTGTTCTACCACAGAGCCACGAAGTTGGTTGAAACTGCCTTGAAAAAATAAAATAAAAACGCTGTATGGATGTCATGAGGTGAAAGGAGTCTCCATGTAGTGGAAGAATTGAGTGCCACAAATGGCATATGCCTAACCTGTACACTTTGACATTTTAGTTCGATGTGCCTTGCCTCGTGCCGGTCGAACCCTGCCACTTCATTGCTGCGCCATCGCTACTGAAAAACAGATTAACTTATCTAGCTCGCAAGCTTAGGTCGGCGAGCTCATTCATGAGTCGACTCACTCGGACTTACTCAGACTCAGGCCAAGCCGTGAGCCTGAGTCTGAGTGAGTGCGGGTGAGTAATGTTTGGTGAGCTTGATTTCGATTGAGTCTGGTGGAAGAAAAGTTTCGTGAGTGTCGATCTGAATGAGTCCGGCTCAAGAAACTTTTAGTGAGTGTGAGTCTGAGTGAGTTCAAAGCGTAACATATATTTCTTTTGTGAGTCTTAGTAAGTTCCACTTTTTTTGCTTACCTACAATCCTATCTAATCATCTTCGGCATAACTATCAGCCTTACCTGGATTCACATTTGTACGCACGTCTATTCAAACGTAGTCAAAGAAGTATCGTTCCTACACCATTTCAATATTTATGGATCCAAGGCGTGAATTACGTAGGGGTGGTTCTTTAAGCCCCCTTCCGCCAACTCTTCTAGAAAAGCTCTTGATAAATTTATCTTATGTTCTCCTCCCTTTCTTGAAAATGTCCCCACTGGTGTGCAACCACTCGAACTCGTATTCAAAGACACTATATATCAAGAGGAACCAAGAAGAGCACTGATTACGTCAGATATTTGTTTTACAGGAAATTTCCACCATGGTCGAAGAAGGTAATTCTAGCCTTAGACATGGGAGTTTGCTTACTCGAGCTCACTCAGACTCAGATGGAGACATGAGTCTGAGTAGGGGTGTGCCTGAGTAAAAATGTTTCGGGCAGTTTGATTACGAATGCGATCGGTTGAAGAAACTTTTCGTGAGTGTGAGTCCGAGTGAGCCCCAACCTGAAGATATATTTCATTACTGAGTCTGAGGGAGATATTTCTGACGACCTATGCTCCCAAATGTACCAGTGAATAGCCGGCGATAATCGGGGACTGTCACTTGCGCCCGAGCACCAACTGCAATAAAACGTCGTGCCACCACACAGCTACAAAAAAGACGGTGTGGCATCATCTGCCTGGACTCACGGCCACAAACGGCACATGCCTTACCTATACGCTCTGCCGTTATAGATTGACGTGCCTTGTACGGACGTGTCTTCGCGTGTTGCGTTACGAACGCGCAGTAGTGCTTCGCTCATTCCGCAAAAGGAAGAATTATGGCGTAGTGGCTCTTTCAAAGTGTACTTCCAGAAGGCATTCTTAGATAGTTTTAAACGGTAATTGTCTCACTCACTCAGACGTTTCATTCTTGGTGGTATGGTTTAGGGGTCCACCGAGAAGCAAGGTGAGGCTATACCGATTCAGAAGGTGATGCAAACGGGGAGCGATAACGCTATCACTTTCTACTCTTGAAGGCAAAGCTCAAGCGTATACTGCAGCTTTTTGTTTACTCGCGCATTGTTTCATGCACTCTAAAAAGTTTTCGGGAGTTGGTGTACAGTTAACCTGAAAAGGGCGTTTTGCGCCCCCTAGGGACGAACTGAGTGCAAAAATTCGCACACAGCAGCTTTAAAAAGTTGCTGTCTTCTCTACGGGGTGGACAGCGCCCTTTTTCAGAGTAGCTGCACAATTGTACGCGAACAATTGCAAACGACCCATCTGTACGTACATAACCATGACCTCCCAGATGGAAGGCGTGCGGCGTATTTTTTTTTCGGCCATCTCAATCGCACGGAGAGAGCGTGTTAAGATGGGCGGGGCCCGTTATTTTCTTCCCACGACGGCGCTCCCACGGATGATCGAAAAGGCTGCCGCGCTGTTGGTGTTGCTTGCATGTGGCAAGAAAAAATTGGTTTCGTGCTTTTATATTACCCATCGCTCAATCGGAAATGTCGGGTGAAGGTGTACGAGCGGCAAAGTCACTGGCGGGGCGTATATATTCTCAAATGGGCTTTTTAAATGTAGGATTGCACCGCCGGTATTAGATCACTTAAAATGACGATTAATTTGGAAGAGATCGGTATGTGTGGGCAACTTACTATACTTCGAGTTTGAGGGCTGTATAGTATGGGCAAAACAGGCGGAAAAGAAATAAAAAGTCGCAGCTTTGCCGCAAAGGCAAAGCAATGAATGTGATAGTAACAAATTGGAAGGTCACGCGCAGAATCGCAAGCAGATCAAAACGTGGTTCACGTTTCTCAAGTACAAATGACGCACGAAGTGTGTTCACAGGTACAGATGAATGCGAATAAGCGTCTTAGCTGTCACTTTGCTGTGTCTGAAAAGCGCGCCCTTTTCGCAAACGGTGATCGTGCAACTATTGCGGTGACTTTTGCGCTCTTGGTAACTATAACAGAATCGTTCTAATGAAAGCCCAAAGTCAGCCAAGACGTACGATCTTCCCCACCGCGATATATAGGCGTGGAATGAGCGTCCACCCCCCTCCTCTCCACAGTGCAAAGCATGTGTGGGAAATGAGAGTGCGCGCCGCCGCGTCGTGATGTTGTGGTGACGCGCGCTCATTGCGCCATTTTGCTGGTAAAACTGACAACAAAATAGATTTCCCCAAGATGCCCGTCACCAGCGGGAAGTGGTAGATATAAATATCTTGCCGTTTGAGTTTTCAAGAAGGTGCTTCTCCGTGGATCAGTGATTAACGCCTCCCACTCGCGATTCAGACGTCCCAAGTTCGGTTCCGCGCGCCGAACTCTTTTTCAGGATTATTCTTTTTCTTGTGTTAACACACACACACACACACACACACACACACACACACACACACACACACACACACATACACATATATATATATATACTATATTAATGATATCTAAAAGACAACAATGCCAAGGAAGGTATAGGGGAAGTTATTAGGCCAAATGTAAAGTAAATGAGAAGAAAGAAAAGTGGGTGAAAAGATAACTTGCCGTGGGCAAGATCCGAACCTGCGACCTTCGAATAACGCGTTCGATGCTCTACTACTGAGCTACCATGACAACTATCACCCCAGCCACATTATTGGGTATCTATGTCAATTTAAACGTAGGAGTGTCAGTCAGCGCCACTAGCAGCCATGGCGCCGAGTGTGGTACACTCTTTATGAGCCTGTTTGGCGTCACGTAACAGGTGAAATTATTACTAACTGGCAGCTGACCAATAGTCCCCCGTATACAACCTAGAGGCACCAAGTCTGCCAGTACGAGACCCTCGTTAATTGATGAATATATATATATATATATATATATATATATATATATATATATATATATATATGGTGAGTGACGGTGACGCCGACGTTGACGCTGGCGGTCAAATTTAGTCGAGAGTGCCACGTCTATGCTCACGGGTTCCCGATTGAAAAAAACGTCCACAATAGGAATGATGTATTAAACTATCCATCACTTTGGTGGATTATAGTGCTGGAAATGTTGGTGGCACATGGTGTATGGTGGCGTATGGTGGAGCGGATGGTGGATGGCGTACTCCAGCCGGCAATGCTGGAGCGCGAAGCAACGTGAGAACCACCGTGACGAGCTGCCACTAAAGAAAGAATAAAAATAATTGTATAAAAACGAAGTAGAAAGCGCCCGTAAAAAAGCACGACAGAGCGGAATCGAACCTGCAACCTTCGGATTTTTAACTGAGCACACTAAGCACTGCGCCACGTCGCGAGATAGCACGGTTGGTGTTAAATAAGTAGTCAACTCACAAACTTGCTGTTTAAGTTCAGTTCTGTTCGTCGCTTACTCGAGATGGACAGAATCTGCACCTGCTACCAAAATTTGTACATTTGATAAACACGAACAACTGCTGCGTGTAACGATTGTCACTGCGATAATGGCAACTGCGCTATATTCTTGTTACGGTTTACAACCAGAAGAAAAAAAATTGCCCGCAGCTTGTCTCGGGGGAACACTGAGGAGGATGCGGAGCATATAATTGGTTAACGGGGTGTTAAAGTGCGACTTACTTGGGTCGATGGCTACATTGGTTAACGTGGTTGTGAAATGGGGTGTTAAATTGCGACTTACTTGGGTCGATGGCTAAATTGGTTAACGTGGTTGTAGGAGGGGGTGTTAAATGAGTGAACACGTACACACGTATGCGAAAGGGCGGCGCTGGTCGAAGGGATGTCGATCATTGTGTTTGTGGATTCGTTGGAATTCATTTCACCGCGACCTTGGACGTCGACGCGCCGTACAAACCAACCGACGAGCGGCAACTGAGCGAGCGAGCGCCGACCTTGAGTATACATACAGCGCGACGGCGCATGCGCTGTCAGCTGTCGAATGTTCTCGAAGAAGAAGCGCGCGCGCGGCACAGATGGTGGGCGACGGCGCGACGGCGCATGCGCGCGCGTCAGCTGTCGAATGTTCGAGAAGCGGTGCGGACGGCGCGGACGGCGCACTACAAGGCGCGAGTATAAGATGCTTCCGCATCTAAAAAAACAACTCGGTGGACTTAGAAGCAGGTACAGTTTGTCGGCGGTTACTGCGATGTTTAATATCCGCTTCTCGCTTCTTCCAAAGGGCGATATGTGTTCAGACTTGATGACGCTTCTATGCTCAATCGATAGATCATCATCATCAGCCTGCCTACGTCTACTGCAGGACAAAGGCCTCTCCCATGTTCCGCCAGACAACTCGGTCCTGTGCTTGCTGCTGCCAATTTATACCCGCAAACTTCTTAATCTCATTTGCCCACCTAACCTTGTGTCTCCTCCTAACCCGCTTGCCTTCTCTGGGAATCCAGTTAGTTACTTTTAACGACCAGCGGTTATCCTGTCTACGCGCTACATGCCCGGCCCATGCCCATTTCCTCTTCTTGATTTCAACTATGATATCCTTAACCCCGTTTGTTCCCTAATTCACTCTGCTCTCTTCTTGTCTCTTATAGGTTACACCTACCACTTTTCTTTCGAATGCTTGTTGCGTCGTCCTCAATTTAAGATAGATACGCTCACACAATTGATTGTAATGTCTTTCGCGCAACGCGCAGCACATTAGTGCCAGCCCACCGCTGTTGCTCTGTCGTTGCATGGGAACAACTACATAACGGCTTGGCCAAAATGAATGCAGTACGCCAGAAACATTATGCTATCATATTGGCTCAGTAAGCATATGAATTGATGAGTCTGTGTTCTCGCATAAGAGCCAGTGAAGTGCCGGCGAGTGCGACCAGCGGCTGTCGGTGAGGGGAGGCGTAGATTTGGTGGAAGTGCTGCAAGCGCGTCTCATCGATGTTTGTCACTTCTTGCGCGGACACCATACACAATAAAAAAAGGCTTCATTTAGGTTAAATGATGCCACAACTGTGCTGTATTTTAATTTTTTCTCGACAAACTCGTGTATTCTGAAACCCAGAAGCGCCGATAACAGTTGTACGGGCTCGGTCGGTAGGACTAACTTTTGGTGGAAATAATGGTGATAGAACAGAAGGGTGAAAGTCAAATTCGCTGGGGCTCGTTTTGACGCATGTCGAAAGTAAAAGTTTATGCATATTCGCACGCACTTTGTTAACTTGAAAGTACGGCGTAAGCAATAGAGTGTGCAAAGACTGCCAGAGTTGCGTTTCTAGTGTGGCAACATCAAGTGACCGCTGTGTTCGGCTCTGACATTGAATATGGCCATTGCGAACTGTATCTCATTCATTTCTAGACCACAGCGCGCCGATGTGAAACATTTATTGTCACTGTTCACAGTGACACCTCTAGTCTTCTAAACATCACAACAAAGAAACAATTCGCGGATGTCAAACTGCTCTAAGTACCTTCGCGAATTGTAAACATATTCCCGACGGCATATTCTACGCTCCACAAATATTGAAGCGTTGTTGAGACCACAGGAACAAAAAAAATAAATGTGCTAGAAAGCTTACTGAGCAGCGTTGGTTTCTTTTGACTCTAAATATATGTATCTGCGCATTCAAGAAAGAAATGCTACAAATAAGTGATTTCTCAAACTGTCATGTGCTTTTTCATCATGCCACCACCATCCACAAAGCTTCCATCACGCCACCGTCATCCACCTTGCTCACCAAGCCTTCCACCAAACACGTTTTACCTCGCCACCCTCAGCCGGCATTTTCCATCGTCACCACTATTAACTCACCACCACCACCACCATCTGCCACCATTGTTTCCACTCTAGTCGTCATCAGCCGGCATTTTCCACCGTCACCACCATTGGCTCGCCACCACCACCACCATCTGCCACCATTTTTTTTCCACTCTCGCCGTCATCAGCCACTATGACCACCACAGTTTTCACCATATCCACTAATATTTCTACCATATCCACTATTCTTTCCACCATATCCACCAACGATTCCAGCATCCACAAACCCAGAATATTCAATAGGGTTACACTCGATTAAATGAGTTTTTTTTTCCTTTCGCAGAACTCGCACTGCTTTTCATTTGAACGCTATTTCAAGAATTCTTTGACACCCTGATGTAATGACAGCTGGCGTGAAATCCGCACTCGCATAGCGCACAACACTTCGCACTCACCCGTGAGGCTTCCCAGTTTCCCTTTCCAGATATCTCCCGTCACACCACAAAAGCAGGGGAAAAGGGGGATGGTGCAGGTGGCCACCATATGCCTAGGCTACATATAAACTTAACTTCGCCTGTTTTGCGATGAGCACGGGCAGGTTACAGGCACGTTTCGGTCACTTATAGTCATCCATTCGAACTGTGAGTTTTATGGTATTCAGTGGATGCGTTGGGCAATGTAAGAACGAACATGAAAATCTTTTGCTTGTTCAAGAAGAGTGCAACACGTCTTCAGAGTTTGCGTATCTGCTATGCAACAGTGCGCGTTACAAAGCAGTGAAAATTGACACTTTTGTTTTCGTTAGTATTCTACCTCGATAAATACTTAGTTTTCTTCAGGAAGGCACCGTTCTGAACCATGTGCGAGCCTTTCATTTGGATGCAGTCTAGAGTACAGTAAATGAACACAATACTGATATTGCCATTCTGCTACTAAAGCAGATGACAAAATACAGATGTCAAAAAAGAGACCATGACAACTCAGGCATTTTCACTGTGAAAGACATAGAGAGTAATGTAGGTCGACTAATCAAAGCCTTCTACAATATTCCTGCCAACTTGCTTATCACCATATTTTAGTGACATGACCAGGGCTCTTACCTATCTGAAGGCTAATTGTGCTTTGGGTGATCACCTCAGAAATACCCGTACGCGATAAAGAATAGTAAGATGTGCCATGATAGGAAGGCAATATGATTCAACGACAATAATTAGCCCAGTTTTTCCCCTTAGACATCTTCAGAAAGGAGGAATAATAGATGCGAAGCAGCTCTTTGACTAGCCTGTGTATTGTTGTACCTCCGTGCGTCCATTTGAATGAGCTGCAACGTGATCCCCTCACCCTAGGGGTTGGAGTGGTGCCAAGTTGGTCACGCCGCAGCTGCGCGTTGACGTCACGCCCGCCCCCCCCCCCCCCCCGCAGTGCGCGCTGATGTCCCTTCCTCCCTCACCTGCCGGGCACTAGCCGCTGCGCCCGCAACTGTCACAGCGTCCATTCACCCGCAACAATGCCGCTACCACTGCTCGCTACACCACCGACTCGTTGGTTCACACGCAATAAACCTGACGCGTGCCTAACGTGCGCGTTGAAACATGTCTGTACGTTTCACTTCTCACTCGCTTCATCGTCTCCACCACTCGCAACACTCGAGCACACGTCGAGTAGAACACTCAGCTCGTTTATTTGCGTTGGAAGGAACTTCGGGAGAAGACATTCTTTCACCCGCCAAAGCGATTAGGCCTAACCCGGCTGTCGCCAGCGTTGCGAAGGTTAGCGTAATGATTGATATGTGGAGTTTAACGTCCCAAAACCACCATATGACTATGAGAGACGCCCTAGTGGAGGGCTCCGGACATTTTGACCACCTGGGGTTCTTTAACGTGCACCCAAGTCTGAGCACACGGGCCTACAACATTTTCGCCTCCATCGGAAATGCAGCCGCCGCCGCCGGGATTTGAACCCGCGCCCTGCGGGTTAGCAGCCGAGTGCCTTAGCCACTGGACCACCGAGGCGGGGCGCGAAGGTTAGCGTAGCCGATTGCGTTCCCAAATGGCGACGTCGCCCATGCATCACCGATGTGGCGTGAGCTGGGGAAGCCAAACGCAAGCGTCGGCAACGCTGCTGCTTCGCATCCTATCACAATACCCTATAGGGAGATGTATTTCTCAAATCGAGGTATTTGCACCGGAACCTAATGGACCATAATGAAACAAAAGTAATACTGCCATAGATGAAATGATACCTCCTTACATTATTTATACATGAAAATTCAGCAGTTGTCAGGCTTTTCTTCGTAAATTGGACGGAAATAAATGCAGGAACAGAAAAAAATGCTTGCCTTACGTGCAGTCGTAATATTCTGGCGGTGATTCTTCCTCGTACGCGAGCCCCGCCGCGGTGGTCTAGTGGCTAAGGTACTCGGCTGCTGACCCGCAGGTCGCGGGATCGAATCCCGGCTGCGGCGGCTGCATTTGCGATGGAGGCGGAAATGCTGTAGGCCCGTGTGCTCAAATTTGGGTGCATGTTCAGGAACCCCAGGTGGTCAAAATTTCCGGAGCCCTCCACTACGGCGTCTCTCAAAATCATATAGTGGTTTTGGGACGTTGAACACCACATATAAATTGCTCGTACGCAAAAAAAAATGCACATGCTGGAATTCCGTGCGCTTCCTTACAAATGGTTTCGCAGCATGGCAGGGTGTATGTGGCTAGTGTGTGCACATGTTGACTCAGTGGTGGTGAGTTCAAATCTTGTGTGTGTGCTGTGAATTGTGTAAACGTTTTTGTGAATGCGATGCCTGCATTTCAATTGTTCATCTAATAGCATGCCTTTACAGACCTGAAAGTGCTCATTAAGTCAACCAAGTATTCTCGGCGCAAAAATTAACTGTTGTTTTCTTGAGTAATATAGGGAAGGAACAAGTGTCGATGGGACCGGCAACTAATGTTTCTCGACCATTTTTTTTTTAATGGCGTGACCGAAAGCTCACCCTTCGTCGTGTTTGTCGCTGCAGTAGTAAATTCTAAAAGCGCGTAGTTATTTTACAAGCTGCACCTTCCTCGTAGAACACTGCGAATTGATGACGATGCCGGAAGCCCTTTTCAGGATTCGAGAAAGCTGTCGTCGTTTTGCTTTCGCAGGAGTTCCTGTAACTATAGTATATGCTTAAGCACGCATATTTTGAGTGTGGTGCGCCTTGGTGGAATATTGGCTACGGTGCTCGGCTGCCAAGCCGGAAGTTGCGAGTTCGATCCTGAACGTGGCGGTCACATTTCGATGGAGGCGAAAAGGTAAAGACCCGTGTACCGTGTTGTCAGTGCACGTTAAGGAACGACAGATGGCCAAATTTACGAAGCCTTCCAATTCAGCGTCCCTCATAATTATGTCATATTTCTAGAGCATGAAAGTTGATATTATCATTATATAATTTGAGTGTTTCAGCCATTTTTTTGAGAATACCAAGCTGTTACAATGAGATGATGTGGCATTGTACACTTCCTTATATTTGCAATGCGCTGTGCGCGTCTGAGCCTAAGTTTGCCTTTTCCTGCGCCTGTGTCATGGGTGGCTTGTCCGGGATTCCTTACTCCCTCGATACACGAGCCAGCAGAAGAAATCTTAAACGTCACTACGCATATGTAGGCTGCGCCGAGTAGCTGCGTGCGTCTTTTTTTGAGACGAAGTGTAGGTAGACAAACTATGTAATTCCAAAATATTAGTGGCCTGAAAACTGCGTGTACGCTTGTACATGTACGATGAAAAGTTGCTGAAGACGCGCTGACGAGCGTGGGATTATTACATCACGCGAATGCAGTGCCACTTTAATGTATACTACAAACGGAGACCTATATTTATATTTTTATGAAGTAATATGCTTGTTATATAAATAAACGAACAATATTACAATAGTAAGAAAAACATCATCCACCACGGGCTTATCGGTTACGTGGTCAGGTACGTCGGAGCGTCATGCGTTTGGTACCAGATGAACCACAAATCATTTTGCGCGACTTTTAATGAAGAAATAACGATATAAATCCACCTCACACGAAAAAAAAACGGGGACTAATTTTGTGAGTGTGACGGACAATCTTTTCATCGGTGCAGTCATTTCATTTCATATACTCGGCAGTTGTCAGTGCCTTTAGGAGTAACAAGGTTTTTCAACGGGCTAGTTGGAAAAGATGCATAATATCTTACCGAGCACTCTGACATATGGATGAAGAAGAAACACACGAAAACACGCTGTGTTGCTTCTTCATACCTGTGTAAGAGTGCGCTGAAAGCTATTACCTTAAGGAGTTGTGGTGAAGGGGAGGGGAAGAAACGGTTTCTTCCTTCGCAGTTACTCACAAAAAGGAGAAATGGCAGTGCCTGGTGAGTTACTCCCCCATAGGAGAATAACCGATACCTTTACCTCTTCCTTCTTTACTTTGAGTGTAGCCCTAGACTACGAGAATATGCTGCGCCCGCAAGATCGGACGTCACCCTTTGAAGGGAAAGAGAATCGCTTAGAACACGAACTAACATAATTCCCTCCGAGAAAGATCGTATATTCTATCGGTGGAATCAAACCTCGTTGTTCTCAATAAACTCGCCGCAGTCATCTCTTTATTTTTTAGCTCAATATTATTTTTGGCATATTATCCCCATCACGTGATCTTTCACTTGCGTATGCTCTTAACTCTGTCGATATTAGCATTGAATTATAGGAAAATTTTAGGATAATTTTCCTAACGTAAAAAGTGCAGACATGCCTTCGTTAGTACTTAGCACATCAATGGCACCACGTCCGCTTGACGTATGATGCGATGCTGATGATTGAAATCACGAACGTTATTACCTGATGGCGTGGTGGCACCTGCCGATGAGTTAAAGAGGTATTAAAAACACATTGTGGCCTTAGCGACTAGCTCCTGCAGCACATCATTGCGCCTTGCCGGAGCTAATCGCGGAGGCCAGAAGCGCCTGGCTCGCGAGGTGGTAAAGAGACTTCACGTGACGACGACAGTTCGAAAAAACTTATTCTATCTAATTTTTATGCTCAAAACAAGCTGAATCGGTAAATATGTAGGTGATTTACCACAGTACCACTCATTCCTGTGAACATCGAATCGTGTAATAAGTAGTTTGCAAGCAGGGCTATTGGCGTCCGCTCCACTTCACAGCATTTAATGAACTTCTTCAGATCTTTGTCAGTGGCTTCTTAGAGAGGAAAATTCTGCTTGCAAATATCTCTGTTACTTTGTTGTCAACCACTGCAGGTTCAACTAGAACCGAGGGGAGCTATTCATTCAGCCATAAAAAACTAGTTGCAGAAAAGTCGGTTGTATTACTCTAGAGGGCACCAAAGCGTCATGCAATACTCGCAAGACTTCTCGGGCAGAGGACGGTACGACAACTTTCGGTGAAGAGACCGATTTTTATGCTGAGATTATCCGTACTGATTCGTCGTGGCTTCATCACTCTTGATATTTCAAAGGTTGCGTAGAACGGCGAGAGTAACATAAGCAGTGGTGGCGGTTGATTGATTGATTGATTGAGCATCAATCAACCACGGTGGGGCGCAGATCTGCTAGTGTATAGGAAAAGGAACACGGGGGCATGTGTAAAGACGAGCCGACTAATGCAGCGTTGCGAGGAGAGAAACGAGCAAACGCCGCGTTTTGATTTTCCAAAGCATGTAGCTCAGCAAGCATTTATAGTGAACTTGTGCACAACAGCAACGCTACAAATCAATTTCAACCTCTGAGTGGCATAGGGGCCCTTTGAACCTGTGCCTGGTCACGTAATACCGCAGCGACGAGGCCCCTAGTGAGCGCAGCTTCGACGCATCTTCACAGCGGATAGTCTGTCGTGATGTCATGTCTGCCACACTTGCGCTGCGGCAATGCGCACTTAGGCAGCTCAAGGTCATTGCGACGCGGAGAACGTCTTAATAGAGTTTTCTTTCTAAAACCGAAGGTTGAAAGCGGTAGTGCTCCACAAACTGTTTACCTTTCTGTTGTACTCGTGGACGAAGTTTATATTTTTCTTGAACTTCTTGGAAGCCTGGGTCATGCTGTAAAGAGTGTCGGACCAGTGAAGAAGGTTCATCATCCTCGCTATTACGCTCGCACCAATCCTGTGAAATGGAAAAAAAAGAACACGCTGGTTTAGATCTGGGTCACCAAAGGTTACTTCACTAATATATGAATTTGTTCATACTCATCGTTTATTTCGAGCAGTCGCATCCTTTGAACCTCAGCTTCATCAATTTGCACGCCTAGGGCAGTCTCTGTATGCAAGATAAATAAAACAAAAAACTGCTTTAAATCAAGCTCGTCATGTAACATTCCTACATTTAAGTGCGTAGCACTTCAAGGGCCCGGCTCCACGTCCATCCACAAATCTCATGTGGCGTGGTCTTTCTCACAATTAAGAGCGCAAAACGGGCCGAGACACTGCTGGAAATGATCAAAACCAAACGAAATTGAATGAACAAGGTTTAAAATAACCTAAATAACAGTTATAATCAGCAACTACTCCTAAATATTTGTCTTAATATATATATATATATATATATATATATATATATATATATATATATATATATATATATATATATATATATATAGTGGGAGTAATAATTCAATGGGCCAGTTAGTCTTTGTGAAGGTATGGGATATGGCACAACGGGAGCGTTGTCAACAAAGATAAATATATTTATTTCCCAACAGTTTCGGGAGGGGTCCTCCCTTCATCAGGGAATGAGTTATACCATATATATATATATATATATATATAAATATATATATGAGATGTGGAAAGGCAGGGCAGTTAACCGGAAAGCAATACCTGGTTTGTTGCAACCCTGCACTGTGGAAGGAGTTAGGGTCTTAGAGGAGACAGACGAAATCGACAAAAATACATCGCACCCATGCGGCTGATTCCTGCACAGCGAAAGAGGGTGCCAACGACTCGCAGACACGCGATTGCTCCTCTCACCCCCCCCCTCCCCCCCACCACCACCCTCACCACCACTACCACCACCACCACCACCACCACCACCACCACCACCACCACCACCATCATCATCATCATCATCATCGTCGTCGTCGTCGTCGTCGTCATCATCATCATCATCGCCAGCCTGGCTACGTCCACTGCAGGACAAATGCCTCTCCCATGTTCCGCCAGTTAACTCGGTCCTGTGCTTGCTGCTGCCAATTTATACCCGCAAACTTCTTAATCTCATCTGTCCACCTAACCTTCTGTCTCCCCCTAACCCGCTTGGCTTAGAAGTGTGGCAGCTTGGGCTAGTTGGTATGGCATGACGTTAGTTATAGCGCGAGAAGAAAACGACGACACAGAGACAAGACGCGCTCGTGTCCTTCGTCTTCTTCTTGACTCTGTGTCGTCGTTTTGTTCTCGCGCTGTAACTATAGTCATACCACTTGCCTTCTCTGGTAATCCAGTTAGTTACTCTTAATGACCAGCGGTTACCCTGTCTACGTGTTACATGCCCAGCTCATGGCGATTTCTTCTTCTTGACTTCAACTATGATGTCCTTAACCCTCGTTTGTTCCCTAATCCACTCTGCTCTCTTCTTGTCTCTTAAGGTTACACCTACCATTTTTCTTTCCATTTCTCGCTGCGTCGTCCTCAATTTAAGCTGAACCCTCTTTGTAAGTCTCCAGGTTTCTGCTCCGTAGCTAAGTACCGGCAAGATACAGCTGTTATATACCTTTCTCTTGAGAGATATTGGCAATCTATCTGTCATAGCTTGAGAGTGCTTGCCAAATTCTCTCCACCTCAAGCTTATTCTTCTAGTTACTTCAATTTCGTAGTTCGGCTCCGCGGTTATTACCTGCTCTAAGTAGACATAGTCTTTTACAACTTGAAGTGTACTATTGCCTATCTTGAAGAGCTACTCTCTTCCGAGGTTGTTGCACATTACTTTCGTTTTATGTAGATTAATGTCAAGACCAACCTTTCTACTCTCCTTGTCTAACTCTGTAATCATGAGTTGCGATTCGTCCCCTGAGTTACTCAGCAATGCAATGTCATCGGCGAAGCACAGGTTACTGAGGTACTCTCCATTAACTCTTATTTCTAACTGTTTCCATTCTAGGCCTCTGAAAACCTCCTGTAAGCACGTGGTAAATAGCATTGGGGAGATTGTATCACGCTGCCTTACACCCTTCTTGATTGGTATTCTGTTGCTTTCTTTACGAAGCAATACGGTAGCAGTTGATCCCCTGTAAATTTTTTTCCAGGACGTTTATAGATACTTCATCGCCACCCTGATTGCGCAGTGTCTGCATGACTGCTGATATTTCTACTGAATCAAACGCCTTCTCGTAATCTATGAAGGCTATGTATAGAGGTTGGCTGTATTCTCAGCAATGTTCTTTTACCTGATTGATAGTATGAACGTGGTTGATTGTTGAGTAGCCTGTTCGAAATCCTGATTGATTGATTGATATGTGGGGTTTAACGTCCCAAAACCACTCTATGATTATGAGAGATGCCGTAGTGGAGGGCTCCGGAAATTTAGACCACCTGGGGTTCTTTAACGTGCACCCAAATCTGAGCACACGGGCCTACAACATTTCCGCCTCCATCGGAAATGCAGCCGCCGCAGCCGGGATTCAAACCCGCGCCCTGCGGGTCAGCAGCCGAGTGCCTTAGCCACTAGACCACCGCGGCGGGGCTGTTCGAAATCCTGCTTTTTCCTTTGATTGATCGAATTCTAATGTCTTCTTGACTCTTCTAGCAATTACCTTTGTAAATAGCTAGCATACTACGGAGAACAAGCTGATCGGCCTGTAATTTTTCAAGCCCTTGTCATCTACTTTTTTATGTGTTAAGGTGATGTTAGCATTCTTCCAAAACTCTGGTACTCTTCACATCAGGAGACACCTTGTAAACAGGGTGGCTAGTTTTTCTAACACGATCTGTCCTCTATCTTTCAACAGATCTGATGTTACGTGATCCTCACCAGCAGCTTTGCCTCTTTGCATGCTCTCCAAGGCTTTTCTGACTTCTTCTATCACTAATGCTGGGGTGTCATCTGGGTTACTGTTAGGTTTTATGGTATTAAGGTCGTGGTTGTCCCGGCTACTGTACAGATCTCTGTAAAACTCCTGCGCTATTTAAACTATCCTATCTATATTGGTAGTTATCCTGCCTTCTTCGTCCCTTAGTGCATACATTCGATTTTTGCCTATCCCAAGTTTACTCTTCAGTGCTTTGAAGCTTCCTCTGTTTTTCAGAGCGTGTTCAATTCTCTGCTTGTTATACCTTCTTACATTGGATAACTTACACTTATTAATCAACTTCGAAAGCTCTGCCAGTTCCATTTTGTCTGTTGTACTTGAGACTTTCATTCTTTGACGCTTCCTAATGAGATTTTTCGTTTCCTGGGAAAGCTTGCCAGTGTCCTGTCTAACTACCGTGCCTCCAAATTCCACTGCACAATCTGTAATGATACTCGTGAGATTATCATTATTGTATCTACGCTAAGGTTGGTTTACTCAATAAGAGCCGAGCACCTGTTCTGAAGCAGGACTCTGAATTTCTGCTCCTCCCATAGAGTTTCCTAAGTACACTAGTGAACTCTGCTGCTAGTGGCTATGGGAGCTGCAACGCACGGCGCTTCAGAGAGCATGAGAATCATGTGTAGCTCACGGATTTGTCTAATCTTTGTACTTTCAGCTCCGTTTGGCTTCGCGTAGCTTGAAGCTGTTTTGTCGCAAAACAACAATTAGCAAATGTTCAGCAGTTGCACTTCGCCACCATTGCACCTTCAGGCTTACCATTTCAAATTGTGCCACGAAGTTCACAACGGTCACTTATTTTATTGGAAACAAAAACACAGCTTTAAACAAAGCCACAAGTACGTTTGAAGTCCGCAAGCACAAAGGCTAGGCAAATCAGTGAACTACCCATCATTCCCATGGTCGCTGAACGATTGCAACGCCAGTCTCCTCTAGTTAAATTAGGGAACCTCTATGGCTCCTCTCACCCTCACTTTGCCAGTGTTTGGTCACTACTCCTGAAGGAGGAAACAACCTGACGCAACTCGCTGCAGACAGCACGTATCTCATACGCCGTAACAACCTGAAAGTCGATAAAGCGCATCAAAAAGTAGTGAGTATGTTGCACACCGAGTTAGCGGATCTCCCTAATGAGATTCTATACTCGAGCGCGCTCTGTGTGTGTGTGTGTGTGCGTGCGTGTTCAGTGTGTGTGTGTGTGCGTGCGTGCGTGCGTGCGTGTGTGTGTGCGTGCGTGCGTGTGTGCGTGTGTGTGTGTGTGTGTGTGTAGTGTAGTGTGTGTAGCGTAGTGTGTGTAGTGTAGTGTAGGGCCCTTGAAACTTTACTGTCTGGGGTTCTCGCACCTGTATGTAAGCAAACTGGCATATATAGAATTTACCTTCATCGAAATCAGGCCGCCCCAGCCGGGATAGGAAACGCTACCTTCGAGCAACACTATTATTGACGAGTGCGGTACATGGGCCAGGTTCACAAAGCCCATACATTCGTAAGTGATCTGTGGTACCAATTGACTGCACTCAACATGTTCAGCTTCATGAGCAGTTCTTTTAAATAATTTTCGGCATAACGACTTTATTTTATAAATGCAAAGGATTTATTAGCGAACTTCGGTGACTTTGAGCGTATCTATCTATCTATCTATCTATCTATCTATCTATCTATCTATCTATCTATCTATCTATCTATCTATCTATCTATCTATCTATCTATCTATCTATCTATCTATCTATCTATCTATCTATCTATCTATCTATCTATCTATCTATCTATCTATCTATCTGTCTGTCTATCTGTCTATCTATCTATCTGTCTGTCTGTCTGTCTGTCTGTCTATCTATCTATCTATCTATCTATCTATCTATCTATCTATCTATCTATCTATCTATCTATCTATCTATCTATCTATCTATCTATCTATCTATCTATCTATCTATCTATCTATCTATCTATCTATCTATCTATCTATCTATCTATCTATCTATCTATCTATCTATCTATCTATCTATCTATCTATCTATCGCTTACTGGGTTCGGGAGTATTGTGAAATTCGGCGCATTTTCAAAGCCGAATCAACCATCCGATTTCCATTGTTACCCCCTAGGGCAGGACTCTGTGATACTTTAGCAAATGAACATATTTGCTACTTCCGTCGCCCTGCCGTGGTGGTCTAGTGGCTAAGGTACTCGGCTGCTGACCGGCAGGTCGCGGGATCGAATCCCGGCTGCGGCAGCTGCATTTCCGATTGAGGCGGAAATGTTGTAGGGCCGTGTGCTCAGATTTGGGTGCATGCTAAAGAACCCCAGGTGGTCCAAATTTCCGGAGCCCTCTACTACGGCGTCCATCATAATCAGATCGTGGTTTTGGGACGTTAAACCCCAAAATCAATCAATCAATCTTGCTACTTCCATCATTGAAAGGTGGCGGTCATTACCCGCTTTTCTATGAACTCGTAATTTTCTATGAACTCGTAAAATTCTAGCTCTCCTGGCCATTTCGAAGACAGGATCTATACCAAAATTGGTATGGGTAGTCAGAACATAAAAGTCATGACATGTATGTCGTGAATTTCATGATTTAAATGTCATGGTCTTCCTGCTCTAGCGGTGGTTTTCATTCATATGACCCATGGCAAACCTGGTATGATATGTCATGACTACACGGTGAATATAAGTGATAGGCTCCTACGTGCAAATCATGACACGCATGTCATGTAAATCGTGACTACATGGTACACTCATGATGCGCTCGCAGTCATTTCGCTAGCTTCATACATACCAAATTCGGTATTATGTGACGTGAAATAATGGCAAAGGTATATAACTGCTACAAACACGATGATCAAGACATGCGTGTCATGTAAGAATATGACTACATGCGGGGCTCGCGGCCGTTTCGATAGCTTCTCATATACCGAATTCGGTGTTACGTGACGTGAATGAACGATGAACGCAAATTCCAGGTGCGAACACGATAATCATCACATGGAAGCCATGTACAGCTTAATTTACACGCCTACCAATGCTAGGGCTGGTATTCGAAACGTGAGTGGTGCCGTTGTTACGCCACTATAAAGAGCATACTTTTATTTTATTTAGATCCTTGAGTGCGCATAACACTTCTACTTGTGTTTACTGTGTATGCGCCTCCTAAGGTTGTGCTGATTTTAAAGTGACATATAGACTTTCCTCATTCGTGCTTTGCATATCATCGATTCCCACTAAGCGTGGGATATGCCAAACTTTTTTGGCAATACAATAGTTCCTCAATAGAAAAAAGTGTTGAGACACTATGATAATACAGACCAAAAACTATAAATCACAAATATTTCCGTTCGTAAGTTTCAGAGTACAATTACTTAGTTATTTATTCCTGATGTCTGTCATCCCAATTGGACAAACATCGGCCCTTCCGAGCAATTCGCGCATTTTTTTGTCGAACAGGTCCAGTAATTTCGCTAAACTTGTAGTAAATGTGACCGAAACTTAACGCTGTGCTGTTTCATTATGCACCATTTTTTATTTGCCCTAGCCGATTAGTATTAGACATTACATTAAAATATGTGAGTTTCTCAATAGAAACACCATTTAACGCTTAGCCCGGAATCTTCTTTCTGTTTAACACCAGAACACAAACAATGGCTAACGCTGCCTACGTTTCTTTAGGCGAGAAAACAAGTAGTCGCGACGCGACACCTGACAACATACTGCAGCACCATAAGTGACAGCGCCCTTATTGACAATCAAGAGGCATCGCACCTTCCTAGTGAACGACTACAGACCGGCACAAAACCGGGGTTGTTTTTCAGCGTCTAATGAGAGGATTAAGTGACTTTAGCTTGACGTTTATCTTCCGTTCAGCTGCGGCCAGCTTGAGTACCCTGTTGTAACATGCAAACAACTGGTTCTTCAGGGACGTTCTTCCCGACGATGTCTATCCCCCCCCTTTTTTTATAAAAAAAAGAATTCCTGCCTTTGGTCTTGTTATGAAGCTCTCTGAAACGCTTCATCAAGATGATGCGACGGGACCATTCAAATTCAATGTGTCATCTCCAACAATCACAAGCGCTAAACTTCGAAATGTTATGAAAAAATCGCGAGTTTTTCGTTGGATTTGGTGTTCTGAAGATGCGTGAACTGATCGTACCGACCAGTTCTAATGAGCCAATGGTTATACAGTGACAGAGAATACTCCGAATTTGTAGAATTTGGTGTGACGTGCTATATTGTTTGTGAAAAATGATGAAATTCGTTTGTGTAGCCTTCTACGGCAGTAGACAGGTGAAAGAGCTCAGGAACTGTGGATATCTACATATAAACGATTTCGAGGTTGTCGTCGTATGATTTCATTTTAGTGAAAAACTTTGTGCAATAAGATCTTTCTATAAGATGAAGTGTCTCGGTACGCTTTTTTTTTGCCTGCTAAGAACGTGTTCGTCATACTAGCTGTGACTAGCTTAGGGATAAATGCAATGCAAATGTGCTTTAAAACGTAAACGTAACTCACACGTGAAGTGTATTCACAAATGGTATACATAAACTAATAGCTTAAGCATGTGTCTGTAATGGCACTGTTTATTTCCCGGCGTTTGAATACCACACCACCCGCTTGTGGCTGCTAGTTTTGACTCATTAAAAGACACACTCTTAGCATGAAATCATTGTGAGGATTTTAGCATGCATGCTAAGTCACCCCAAACAGTCAAAATGAGCCCATGTACGCCTAACTGGAAGTGCACTAGTATTGCCTCAATTCACGACAAGATACGTCAGTAATTTTGAAGGCTGACCTCCAACACCTGGATCAGCGGTCTCAAACTCAGATTTGCCACCCTGCTGCAGTCAAAAAATTAAGCCTTGCAATGGGCCTGGACAGTGAAAAGCTGGAAGCGGGTATTTTTAGTAAATTGTAAGCTAATATTTTCAATAAAAGGAATGCCTACTGAACTTTATTTTATTTTTCAGATGTAATGTATGCAGCATTACCGGAACAAATTTGTCCTATTCGCAAAAACACATCGATACCCATTCATATTGACTAAAATCTGAACTGAAGGGTTTTTGTTCGCCTGTTGTTTAAACATCATGCGACTGCATGGGGTGCCTAAAAAAATGAAGACCAGTGAGGTCAGTGTAGCTTTCCCTTAAAAAGCGTTATTAATCATGACAGGCGAAAAAATATTTCGAATAGCGTTTAGCAATTTGAGAATGAACCACTATAAAAGAATTACGGGAAGAACACTGTCAACTGATGGACTCGGGCTGCGCGCGAGAAGTCGACGAGCCTCTTGTTTGAGACCCCTGACCTAGAGTATATCACCATGCCTGTTAAATTTGCTTTGGAACTGAATCTGAGAGCGAAAGTGAAATAGCAGCAAAAGCTATTCCTCTCTGTTACGCTCGAAACAAACTGTCGCACTTGACCTAGTGTGAAGTTTAAAGTTTGATGGAAGCCCGTCTGGTCGGGCTGATACATGGTTTAAGGTAAAAAACCTGGAGGCACCGCGCCGACCAACGTAAAAGTTTAAAAAGAAAAAAAAAAACACAGAAAAAAAGCGTTTCGGCTTCCACACGGAAGCCTTGTTCACAGTGAAATAAAAACATGTGTAAAACAGTTCGCCTTATGTATGTTTCAGTATATCACGCAGGCAGCGCGCACATACTGACGGCGGATTACCATCGTTTCTGTTTAATGTGCGCGGAGTGGTTTGTATCACGAGTGACTCAAGATAAAGACGCCGTGACAGTCCTTTTTCTCTAGTGTGACAGACCTAGTGTGAACGCTCCACTGCCATTTGTTCTGCACGCTGTTGCAACGACTACAAACAAATTGCGGTATCGGCGAGCGTAGGAGTTTTCCGTCGTAGCGGTTGCAGCACAATGAAGTGGCGCACAACCAACTGTGTCTCCACCCTGCGCGGATGGAGGCACTCAATACTGTTGAACAAGTAGCGACGCAACAAGCTCTTCCTTTTCTTTCGATTCTTATACAGACCGAAAAAACGATTGGGTAAGGTACACTTTGTTATAGTTATTTAGTATCGATAGCAATCTCTCTGCTTCATACGGAAGTCTGCGAAGCTCGGAGAGTGTATATGACCGCAAATTGAGGGCGGTGGTTTGAAAACAAGAACGTTATCGCTGTTACCAAGGATGACGTGTTGAGGAAAAAAGATGGGTGTGAGGTTTGTTGACTTTCTCTGTTGTTGATTTCGTGGGCGACCGAGCGTAACTGGCACGGGGTCGTACCGCTTTTGTTTCGTGGCACAAGAAAATGCGAGCGTGCAAGGATAACATTAGATGGCGCATCACGCGTTCAATAGCGACAGTGGTGCTTGATAGGGCGTAGCGAAAGAAAGCACACTAGAGTGCACGTAAAATCGGAACGCGTTATTATAACCGACCTTGTGCGCAACCCAAGCAGACCTTCCATTCCGTTTAATCTCGTGCAAACTCCCGCATCTATTTTTCGCCCGAGTGTTCTAATGCTGTAAAAAAGCGCACGAAAGGCAAGTTGAATATACACCAACATTAAAAACCTTAAAACAATAAAATCGGTTGTTTTATTCTGGGGGGGGGCACTCTTTGTGCAACGCTCTCAACTTGATACACCTATTTTTCATCCCCCGGCCACACTTTGCGATTTTGGGAATAGTAATAAGAGTTGAACAAGTGAATAAATACACGCATATGCCTCGACCAGGTGGTCTAGTAGCTAAGGTACTCGGTTTCGCGCTGTTTCTGTGCTGAAAGTTTATGCTGATGTCGTGTGAAATGTCGAGGAGACCTTCCTTGACAGTCCGGAATGTCTGCAGCACGTGCTTCGCGGACTACGGAAGCAGCTTCAACAGGTACGTACTATTGCGATTGAAAGAATCGCGAACAGCGGAAAGCGTTGCTTTCGACTCAGTCGAACTGCGGTGTGCCTTGGTTGTGACAAGACAGAGTTTGCGCTGTAAGCCGGCGTCAACATAGCGTTGGAATCTCGTTCCAACTTACGCCAATGCACCCCATGTGTATCGATTGCCAGTCCTGCCGGGCACTCGGAACACACGCGTGGTGCAAAAGTACCGGTCAGAAGAAGATTTTAAAATGGTACGGTGACGCTGGCCGAAAGCACACGTAGATTCGCCTAGTGACAGTCAATGCATGTCGCAGTTCGACCGGGTCGAAGGTCGTGCTTTCCTCGCCGTTTACGCACTGCGATAGTAGGCCGTTACAATTGTACTAAACATGCACAGTGCACGCATCCACGCGTGAATCGTAATACGTATATGCTAATATTGACATGCGGCCTGCGAAAGAGTATGGCGTTAGTTTTGTGCCTCATACTACAGGCATACTGCACGCAAATCGCTGCTGTAAAGTGAAACAGCTGGAGTCACGCTTGAATAAACACAATAAGTTTACTTATTCGTAAACTTCACAGGGCTCGTAGTTTTTTTGCTGATTGCGACTATATCCCAAAGCGGTGGAGCTCAGCGTTTTTCGTTGTGGAGAGAAATCTGTGCAATCGCAAAACACCGTACCGGCACCGGCACTATTCCCGCGATGCGCTGTGAACTTCACAGGCAGTGCTCAGCAATCTCTTCCTCTTGCGCTGGTTGTTGTCGCATCAGATGACAACGCAGTGGTACCCAGATGACAATTTATAAGCAGGCGATTCGTGAACAGGTGCTTTTTCGCATTTGAAACTCCCAGAGCCACTGCATTATATGCTAGCGAGGCGCGCCTTGGCAGTTGAAAACAAATTATGGCGTCTCTGGGAGCGAGGGTATACAGTCGAAGGCGACTGTGTTCGAGATAGGCGTGCTCTCGTCTATATCCGCGCGTATAGAGTTTGGGAAATTCGTCCTTGGGTATATGAGTCGATGAATTTGTATGTACGTGAGGTAATACAAAGTTTTCCCTTCAGTAATACGTCAAAGGAGTGAGGTCAAGCAGGGTTCTTCGCTCGCTTCTGTTCAAGCTTTCATGGCATAAGTGTTATGAAAGTCATTGTTAGCGGTGATCAAGTGAGCTGGGTTCGTGTTTGCGTTTTGGCTAAGTGGCACCCCGTTCATTTAATTAGTGAGAAAATGTTTGCTGCGGTGTACCTAAAGACTGTGAATTGTATTGTTTATATGTCTAGCACACTGTTTCCACAATCAGTTAACCGCCTTTCGGACGAAACTGTGATTTTCATGCATGTTTCTAGACACCAGTGTCAGTAAGGAGCAATAATTACTGCAAAGAGTCCTAGTCAAAGATTTTACTTACCGAACAGTATGCCGAAGGCGGCGAAGCGTACGGGGGGTATTACATCGAAGAAGTCTGTTCCCATCGTGTCGAGCCTAGCAATCATTTCTCGAGCTCTTCGATTCATGATGGGTGCGTAGTCATCCAATACTCGGAAGTGGAAGGCTGGTGTGAGCACCTTGCGCCGGCTTCGCCATTTGCCTTTTTCACTGCGATCGACGAAGCCCAAACAACAGAAACCCCAAAAATTTTTTTCATTATTTGAAGTGTTTCTCATCCTAGCTTTTAACATATTTAAAGACCTTCTTGAAGGCATTGAATTACATTCAAGTGGTCTATTTCCGCACTTTAAAAAGTGGTGTGTATTGGGCAAGAAGTCATAGGAAATGGGTACAAGCCAATTAAGGAAGACAACCGGGATCGTCTCCTTTCTAAATTAGTTGAATACTTTTGGTGAAACTAAGCTGTAATTGAAAAAAAAACAAAAATTGTGCAACGTCACTACGTACTTGTGTGACCACATTGACCTGCATGTAGTCACCACTCATCTCATTTCGACCTCATTTTCTTCCAGTCTGTGTATGAAGGGCAGGGCATCTTGCCTATCTCTTATTTATGTAGGATAACATTCTGTATGACTTCTTTTTGTGAATTTTCTTCTTTTACGAAAGTGATCATTCTAGTGTAGGTGGTGATGAATACGGGCGCCATCGTATGCAGCCATCACTCGTGCGGTAAGGAAATTGAACATCCGCGATAATACCTAACACCGTTAACAGCACTGATATTGCATTTGCGAGTATCGATCGCAGACACGACGGCTCTGTTTCTGCGGTGAAATGGAAAACGAAAACTAGGTTTTCTGGCACACCTTTCCAAGTACGACAATAAAAAAATGAAAGTCACCTGTGCTTATGCATGCCCCACTATACTGTAGCCCTCTATTGTTCGAATAACTGGAAGAGTGCTAATAAAAAATAAACTCTGCACAAGCTGAAAGGTGTCATATCAAATAAAATTGGAAGTGTTCCACTTAATAAACAGAATGCCTTGGAAAAGACGTCGAACGTCGTGTCAGTGGACTTACCTTGTGGAACGTTACGAAAACGGGGATATATCAGGACCGGAGCTTATTGTTAGACTGAATCAAGCCAGTATAAATCGTGTAATGTATGACTCCTGCGCTTCTATTCAAACCGTTAGTTACATTTGACAAAAATAAAACGTTTTGTTTCCGCAGCATATGGATGTATATTCAAACCAAGTCAGCTGCGTTTAAATAGACTGATGGGCTCACTTCATATGCATTATTTTTTTATCGGTCTATCACACTCTGTCTATATTGTGTCTCAACTGAAGAAAAAAATGGCCGCTGTTAAGTAAAGGGGAGCATCCACGCGTTCATGTTTCAGGTACAGCGAACATTTTCTCAGTTTGTGCTTTACAACTCTTTTGCTTTGAAACACACACGCCGAAGTAGTCAGGATATACACCGGGCACAACATATGCATGCTCGGATGCACACACATGAGTGGTAGTTGTTGCATCACTGGCCATATTAGATGCGAAGCAGCTTATGAACGAGAGCTGTACTCTGCCACGCCATAACCGCTACTGAAGATGTCAATGACGATGCTGCTGTTGACGATGAAGAACAAGCGCGTTTGAGACCACACATTCTCCTTCTACCATCATGGCACAACGCATGCAAGGTACCCACTATACCCCATGACGATGACGCTGATGGCTATGAAGGTATGAAGATTGTGATCACGGACAACGACTGACTTGCGCAGTAGATAACGTCTCGATATACTCTACGACGCATTTCGTATGACTGGAAACAACCAACAACCACCAGGAAATGCGCACAGACCTCGTCTTTGCAAACTTAAGGCCAGATCCGATACGACAAAGCAGTAATAATGAAGGCAAAACGAAATGCAGAACTTAACACAACCAAACCAGTTACAAGCAATAAACATCTGGTATGACTGTACACTGCTTGGCACTCAGTTACATGCTTGAGTCCTATATGTCACGGGTGATCTACGGTAACACCCAACGATCTCACGGCTTTGCCCACTTATCTTTATTAACGTCGGGGATATGCCTCGATTGATTTTTTTTGTTGAAAACACGCAGTATTATCTAATCATTACGGTATATTCTAGCTGCACGGCAACGCTAAAATCGGGACTCCGTTCCACATCGTGGTCAACACAAGCACCTAGTAAACGTAATAAGACTGTCTCTCTGTCAACAATTATAGAAGGGGTGCAACATTGTACTTCAGTGATTGTCGAGCTACTTTGATATCTTCCTAACGATCGTGCAACTGACCTTAGCAGCTGAAGAAATTTGTTCACCGTGCAACTGAAACTGCATGCTTGAGGGAGAAAATTTTCAGACAATTCCGCTCAGCAGACACCAAAGAAACAGCGAGGCTAGTGGCATACAGTGAGGTTGGATGAAGTTGGAATGAAGTGGGTGACTGAAGTGGGAGGCGGCAGGAGTAGTGGACGTATAGTGGCGAGTGGTGAAAGTAGTGAGAGGTGGGAGGAGTGGCACAAATCCGTAGTGGTATTTATACACTTTCTGAGAGTGAATGCCACTACGATATACGATTGATGATGTACTGTGAAATCGAATCGTATTTAATGAAGTACCGCTTGTATTTGCTTAACCACGACATGCATAGCCCTTGCCATGCAGACACTTAATTTGCAAAATAATTTTATTCCATCGCTTTCGGCTGCTCGTCACATTACGAATTTATTTACTATTCATTCGAACATATTTTTTGATTGCACAATTGCTCGGAACAATGCTGTACTTCCTATGACAATGCCCATCCTTTCATACTCAGCGATATCCTCTGTGTTTTCTTGTCAAATCGTTGAGAAAGGCAATGTATGGGGCCTCGACTTAGGCGCTCTTGTGTGCATAAAAATAATGCCACAGAAAGCCTTGCAGATCTTTTTGAAGGTATCTGTACTGTACAAATGCACCAGACTGTTAGTGAACATCGTCGTGCGAGCGTGTTAACAACGGTTGCCTCTTTACTATAGTTCTTGAATTTTCTTTTCTTGTTTATTTTTACCGCTCCCCAAGTGTAGAGCAACGACACTGCCATCTCATATATACCGTGTATTCATCTTTATTTTTTCTTGGTCCAGAAATATACAATATCAGAGTGAGTTTTCGTGCAAGCACTCCTTACGTATTAATGACATAACAGCGAATATAACGAAAGTGCCCCAGAAAATGCAGGGAATGCAAAATGAACGATGGGCGCAGTGAGCGAAACTTGATGTTTCAGAAGGGTCAGCTAGTTCAGACATCATCCTATAAAAAAAGAATCAGTTCTTTTATCTGCTGTGGCTAGAACAGGGACTTGAACTACTATTAGTACAGATGTTGGTGTTACGAACAAAGTAAGCATCATTTTCTTGTGCTCTCCTGAATGGCGCTTCGTTGTAGAAAGAAAGCTTAAACTTTGATTGATGATGATTGATGTGGGGTTTAATGTCCCATAACTACCAAATGATTATTAGAGACGTCGCAATAGAGGGCTCCGGAAACTTCGACCACCTGGGGGTCTTTAACGGGCGCCTAAATCAGAGCACATGGGCCTATACAACATTTCCGCCTCCATCGGAAATGCAGCCACCGCAGCCGGGATTCGATCCCACGGCTTAAAATTAACTGAGAAATAACTGTGGCCAAAAAGTGACTAGCATTTCAGTTGATACACTGTGTAGGGGACGGACGAAATGATGGTAAGTGTGGAAGCGTGACAAAAGCGAGGAGAGTAACTTACATCATCAAAATGCCATTCCCAATCCACGGTTTCATCATCTCGTACAAAAATGCCTTGTTCAAGTTCTGGCTATTGGTAAGAACGCACTGGAAAAAATGTAAGTTTTATGCTTGTATTACTGCCATTGCCAACGGAAATAATAATGAAAAAAGAATCACCGCAGGCTGTACTTACTTCGATGGATTTTGGCGTCGTAGCGATCAGGAAGGGCTGTGGACCATAGTAAGCAACTGTGACTTCCTGGTCATATACTGTCTTGAACATTTCATTGAAATAGTTGAATATTTCTGCGAAAAGAGCACATTGAAGAAATAACATCAGCAGGTACGCATTCTTTAAGGCAACTCTTACACGCAGGCAGATCAAAGTTAAAGAAAAAAGCTTCCGAATTAGTAAATACACAGCGTGATTGTTCTCATGCGCTATTATACAACAGCGTTCTCAACCATGCTTAAAGAGAAGCAACCTGCTCGTAGAGCGTCAACTTATCAATTATCGGGGATGATGGATAGAGCTATGTTGTCGTCAGCGGCAGTCGAAACTGCTGACGGACTTGGAAGCCGATGCCTATCGAGTCATGGCCACTCATTTTGCCGACGTAGGGCAAGAGAACTAAAACATACCACGCGCTTTTGCTGAGCGAGTTTCAACATCGAAGCCGTTTAACCCGGCCGTAAGTGCTTTAATGTGTACGCATGTGCACAAAACTATCATCATGCTGAACGGGCATGTGCCACGGCGATCGGGCAAATGCCACTATTCACCACTTGTCCACTAAAAATTAAGACGGTGAGAAACGGGCAGCCAACATCAATACAAATTTCTAGACAGACGTAAGAAATAATTGAGAAGAGGTTTATTAAACTATCGGGATTAATCAAGTAACCATGCGTTGCTGCTTCGCTGATGCATGCATAAAATACAACGAAAAAATACCAGGGAAGGGGAAGGGCAACGGTGGCTGCCAGAAGACCCCGAAGTGATGGAAGCCTTAGACGAACGACGACGTGTCCGTAGATCAATGAGAAGTGCGACCGCTTGATTTAAGTGCAAGTTTCTGTCTGGGAAGTTTGTACACCAGTGCCGTGTCTGTGGCTGTCTGTGTCTTTACTCGAATGTCTTTGCGCTGAGAAGTAACCAAGAAACAGACTAGTATGACCTAGCAACAGTGAAAATCTGGGCACGTTGGTTTTCCAAAGCGATGCAGGCTACTTTTCTGTCTAAAAAAGATGGCGGCTCAGCGAATCGCTCAGATAGAACAAATCTTGCCAGAATGGCCGTCTGCACACAAGCAGACGCTTTCCAAGACGCTCAATGTGAGTAACGTCTACTTGTTTTTGATTTCAACACGAAATAAGCCAGAAGTTACAACTGTTACATTTGTTTCTTTTAGCTTTTTCTTCTCGACGTGAGGTAGCGCATCGTCGCGTAAAAGCTGTATAAACGTGTTCAAATTCTCGGACAGCATGGGCTCGGTGCGGTCTTCTAAGCAGTCTGCGTAGACTGTCTACGTGCTGTCGAAGAATTGGAACACAGCCACAGTGTAACATGTAGATTCGGGCCATTTTTTTTACTTTGGCTTGTTTTTGACTGGAGGATTTTGCTAATTTATTTTGTAATGAGTGTACGGTTTAGTCATCATTTGACCAGTTTAGATCATATGTATTCTCAAAACTAAACTGAACTAGATGTGCTACACGTTACCGTCAAATATAGGGCAGTTTCAGTTCCTGGGTCTGATTCATACAGGAAAAGAAAAACCCTGAAGTATACTGAAGCATTCAGCTTTGTTCAATAAAACCAGTCAGCGAAAGTATCGTCACTGTCGCCATAATGTGAACGCAGTGAAAGATTGGTGCAGAAACTTTGAACTTTCAAAATTTTCATGCGGGGCGTAGTGTTCTAGTCTTTTTGTGGCCTTATAACTACTTGTTGACTCTGACAGCCCCCTTGGAATGAACGATGGGAAAAACACAAGATCCATCGTCACAATTGAAGGTAATTATGTCCTAAAATAACGCGTGCGCTATGATGGATGTGAGTCGCAAGGCCGTTTCAATGTCCTAAATTGTGCAGTATCAAAACTTACAGTCGCCGAAGTGCGCGGGGTTTTCTTGTAACCTGAGCAGAAACACGTGTGACGCCATTTGTTTGAGTGACACGTCGATGTGGCCTCTTGTTCTCGCATTAGTGGTGCTGGTAAAATAGTGAGAACCTGCAAATGTGCAGGTCTGTGCTCAGATATAAAATAGTGAGAACCGCGAAGTGGCATGACGTAGGTTTACTGGCTCAGCAGAAATACGGGCCAACCACTAACTGCAGTGGCCAAACAGCGGTACTTACCTAAAGCCAGCCAGAGCGTTTCGTTCAGATTTTGGTGGAGGTATGACGTCAGATGTGACGTTTCTGCTCTGGTCACGTGATCGTACTGTATGTGACGGTGACCGGAAATTCCGGTTCTGCGCACTTTAGGGTACGCAAACACCTGAGTCGTAACGGGGAGATTTGCGCAGCTCAATATCAGCGTCAAAAGTGCGTGCAGTCGTGGATAGCCGACGCCAAACGTACAAAATCTCATTGAGTTTTCGCAAACATCGAGTTGCCCAGCGTTTCTTCGACTTTTGTTCACATGCTCTGCCTCTACTTTAATTCTTTCGGCCTCCTCCTGTTGTTATCGTATTCCACTTCTCGATTCCACATTGTCGCGATCCAAACTATGTTGTTCAAGTTTGCTGACTCTTTCACGCCTGCCCAAGTAGCCAAACAGGTAACGTGGGAAGGCACGCGTATGTGATTGATTGATTGATTCTTTTGAAGTGCGAGAAAGTTCACGAGCTTTTGAATAGGGCCCCAAGAACTTCCAAGTAATTATCGAATGAGCTTTTGTTCCTTCACGAATTGATTGCCGCGCTAATTTTTCGAATCGGTCAAAAACAAGCGGAGAAACCAAAATTCGTTGCTTGCTTTAAGCAGCCCGGCAACACTTGTTCTTGTAACTATCAAATGGTTTCACCAAAAGAGATTATGGTCTTATGAATACACTGCCACAGAAGGTATAGAAATAAAAAGTTTATATAATCCAAAGCTTGAGGAGTTATTTCTAGCCATATTAGGAATAACATGCTTAGGCTTAACATTATAGGTTTTTTTGAAAAAAAAAGAAAAAAAAACGGTACAAAAACTGAATGAACACCACTACTTAAGCCAAAGTTATGTGTCTATTCGAAGAATACTGCGCACAAATCATCCGACATGAGTTAACAAATTGGGCTGGTGATAAAGTCAAAACTAGAAAGCCGTATTACCTGAACAGCTTTGCCTGTATACTCGGGAAAGTAGGCGATTAGGTTGATGATTTACATGGTCTTTCGTAGTGTAAAATTGAACATGAAGCATAGAACAATGTCACAGGAAAAACTCAGAGTGTCCCCATACTGCTTTCTTGTATAATGCATCGTTCGTTTGGAGAATAACAACATATATGACAAACACGAGCAACGTGGCACCACGGTGTACTTTTGCCAGAGCGGGCACAGATTATGAGGACAGCTAATTACTGAACGCAGCGTTTATGCATAGCACTAATGAACGGAGATAACTGCTATGTGAGACAAATATCTAAAGGTGAGCGACAGTTAATCGCACCGCGCTGAATTTCCCCAGAACAGCTGCATAGAAATCAGGTTTTAACACTCTAAGTTGATGGGTGTTGGTCATGCCAAGAGCAGCATCGCTGCGTTATGCTGGGTGGGTTCGGACGTGAAAACGCGAGTGCTCTGCTGTTTTCTAACTATAACAATCCACCAAGCATTCGTCAACTACCTCAACGAGCACCGATATTGATATCCTATTGAACTTTCGATTTTCTCTACCGGAAATACCGTCTGCTTCAAGCCTGAGCAACAGCGGACACCGACACAATAATAGCGGCGATGTCAAAAACATTATTTTGTGCAAGATGTTAGGATGTGTGTTACAACACCACGCTATTTACAGTGTACACAACCAATTCATTGATATGTGGGGTTTAACGTCCCAAAACCACCATATGATGATGAGAGACGCCGTAGTGGAGGGCTCCGGAAATTTCGACCACCTGGGGTTCTTTAACGTGCACCCAAATCTGAGCACACGGGCCTACATTTCCGCCTCCATCAGAACTGCATCCGCTGCAGCCGGGATTCGATCACACGACCTGTGGGTCAGCAGCCGACTACCTTAGCCACTAGACCACCGTGGCGGGGCGTGTACACATCTAACAAGGTGCTTGATCGGGCTGGTTGGTGCTGCATGGTAGACGAAGAAAGTGCTTAACAGCGCAAACGACAGGAGAGGATAGAAAAGACGAGAGCAGAGCGCTGACATCTAACAATAATAATGTTTAATGTGGCTGGTGGTGTTTAAAAGAAGAAACGAGCGTGTATGACAGAAGAGATATATTGAAAAATATTTATTGGTATATATGAACGAAGTTTCGAAGGGCTGCCGATTGTGCAGGACAGCTCGTCTCGTTATATTTACTTTATTTGCACTAATTTATTAGAAGACAAAGACAAAAACAATTCTTGAAGTAAACAATAATTCTTTAATCGCTTTCTTGAAGCAGTAATTCGTCCCTGTAATCAATTACATTTTTTAAGCAAGTAACTTTAACTGCTTGCTTTTATTCATGAGACTTATAGAGTGTACTAAATCCGAGTAATACGGCAAGGGACGTGTCGAGTTGAAGCGCTTGCTAAGCAAATATTGAACGTTAAAGCCCATAACGTGCGTGTTCTTCATAAAAAAAACAAAGAAATAATCTAATAACGATTCTCTGAATAGAACGTAGCCTGTTAAGTTGGTCGTCGAGGGAGCACGCAGTTGAACTTTCAGTGTATCTCAGTGAGCCCCATCGTGAGTGGTATTTGGAAAGGGATATTGAATGCAACGTTGCTTATGTAAGCAAGTTTACGGCGTCTACATGCGCGTCTCATAGCTTTGATGATACTGCAGAGCCGCTGATTCTGAGCTACACAAATGACAGTTTGACTTTCATTTGCTCGAATAACAATAGTAAACTTTTTTAGTGGAATGAATGATCGAATCACTAATTGTGAAGCAATAATTTACTGGTATGAACAGCATTCATATTATTATTTCGGGTCGTTGCATACCGAAGTCGCGATAAAGACACGCTAGTTTAACCTGTATAGGTGGCCTGCGCGAGATGACATGCTACGCTCGGCGGTTGGTATGACGAGTGGCAGCATGCACGACTGTTCTCTTTTTGCTGAGACTGCGACAGGCTTGAGGATAACACTGTGTGTTTGCGAGATCCTATGTTGACTCATGATTTACTGCGCAGAACAACGTAGACAAGCTTGCGAAAAGAGAGAACGGGTTGAGTGCTGTGATGACTCACGGTAGCCTACAATAAAACTTGACAAGTCGCTGGCTTTACCCTGCGTCATCCTTCTCTTGCTTAAAGAATGTTAAAATATGAAGAGGCGATGCTATAGAAAAATGTGCAATACTTTAGGCTCACGTCGTTAGTCCTGCACCAATAGGCTGAGCTGACATAGGCCATTTATGGAACGCGTCTAAGTCGGTATTTCACTATTGTACTTCGTGCCAGAAAAGGATACTGAATAAATCAATCGGACAAAAATGGACCATCAATATTTAAAGTCCTACAATGATTACTTGAGGCTTTATTAGGAATAGTGGATATCAGTTCTGATTAAGCAAAACTTATGCTTACCTTATAGTAGCTGGAATGTGGCTGGCGTAAATATCAGGGGCTCGATTTCCCAAAACACCAAACGATAGTACTCATAAGACCGAAATCCATCTGATCTTAACACAAAGCATATCGTTATTGAAGGTAGCCAGCCAAACGCAAATAGCTCTTAGGAAAGAAGGGAGTAATGAAACAAAAAGACAGAAGGCTGGTGGGGAGGGACGATTGAGCAGAGACATGTTCGGTAGGCTACCATACGCTGGGTCATAGGTAAGGAGGATATAAAAGAGGCCAAAATGAAATCTGACGAAGATGCTCGCAGAGGACACAATCGCTTGCACTTAGAAAGACGCATGCCAGCTATTGTGACTGCGTCTTTTTATGTCTGCCGAATTGTGTCCCTTGAGCCTACTACTTCATCAAATATGGCTCTTCAACCAAATCCTTAGTGCGTATTAAAAGAGAAAGAATACCTTTTTAATCGCACCCCAGAACTCTACGTCACGAAAATTACTGAAAAAAAATTGGAAATAGCTCCGTGTATTTATTGCAAGAACGTGCTGGGAAGTTTTTTTTTCTGCGTGGCTTGTGTGCCTCAAACAGTGTATATTGTCACCTGTATCGCCTTGTGCAATTCACAATGAATAGAGAGAGATTTGGAAGGTAAATTAAAACAAGACGCGAGTCTTATCTCGTTGCTCAGTAATTTATTCTAGGCCATGTTCTACGCCCACTCAGCAGAAGATGCTTTCTTTGTTCACACTTTTCACGAAATGAGAACATACTCATTGATATGACACACTAAGTATAAGTACAGTTCAGTTAATTTTTTGACGAGTGTAGAGTCCCAAATTTCATCAGTAGTTCCCATTAGAAATTACAGGCAAAACTTTCCTGCGAAGTTACGTGCGTTTAGCGCACATCACCAGAGAACGCGTCAAATTGCGTCCACGGGCTCTGCAGCTTGACGCGCTCTCCAGGCAATTTTTCGTTTCTTACTTGCTGTCACTGCCAGATTCGGGTCCATTTTCGACAGGCTCTGCCACATGTCGATGACGAGTGAGAATGGCCAACGTTGCTCGGGATGGGGTACATTGCGCAGGTACCAGTACATGCGCATCCACCTGGCCACGGCCACGACGATTCTTGCGAAAAGAGCAGCGACCAGTACTGCCAGCACCACTGTCGCTTTCGGTGGGGAACCCATTGTGGTGGTCACCTTCTCGTCTGCTGACATGGCGGATCCAGCGTTCGTGGCTCCTGTTCCTGTCGGGACCGAAGCAGTTTACTCTGTCGCAGTATCTGCGTAGGCGTGAAACACTCGCTTTTTTTTGTGACGCGCATACACCGAGCGACGCTACGTCGTCTTTCGTTCAACGAAGCACCTTCTCCCCGAGACAAACAATGAAAGCCGCACAGGGCGATGGTGAGGCGAGGAGAAGAGACAATGGTGACTGTGCGGTTGCCTTATAGGTGTGAAGAAAAAAAACATTTTGGGAGAAAAATGTATGCACCCACAATCTTGAGTGATCCATCCAAAACGAGGTTCGTTCCTAAAAGTGGCTCTCGTACTAATTCGCTCCACTGAGCCCTGTTAAGAGGATCACTGGCGTACCGGGTGAGTCATCTTACCTCGCGGAGCATTGTCCTTCGATTTTCGCTTTGACGTCTCTATGACTTGTCACAGACCTATGGTGGTTGCTGCAAATACCCGTTTTTCAGAAAATAAGGAACTTCTGTACGCAATCAAGGGTAGTCACGAAACACTTGTACTACAGTTTGACCTCCACATCGACTAGGTATAGTCAATATATTATTACATGAGTTCATAGGTAAAAAAAAAGGGCTTGCTCAGGCTTACTTAACGCGTATATTTCGCCCTTAGGGCTCACTCGAACCGAGACTCACCAAAATGTTAATTATCAAGACGCACTCGCACTCAGACTCATCAATTTTTTCTCAACCGGATTCACTTGGACTCATACTTATCAGCGTATTACTCATTCGGCCTCACTCAGAGTCAGACTTGCGTTTTGATGTCAGTACGCCACACTGAACTAACTCATAAGTGCCTTAGAGAGAAATTGGCTTTTTGATTATTCTGTCAATGGTCCTACGTGGGGCATTTTGTTTGGTACCTTCAAAGCAGTGGCTACAGCCCAATAAAAAGATTTCATAACGAAGCAACTCACTCGAAACAATTTTATCATGAACTTCCAGTAGAAGAGTTTGTGAGGAAAGGTCAAGGCCACCACCCCTACTTACACCTCTGATCAGTAAAATTGAGATGGCGTATGAACGCTGGTGCATTGAAACACGCGTGGGTAGACGTGGGTATAAACGTGAGCCTATATAAAGCTCGCAGTAAAGCTGAATATGAATAGATAAGACTATATGTTGACATAAAAAAGCGGAGCTCAATCATATTCACTCCAGATATACATTTAGCGCTTATGTATCACTCGGACTTAAACTCACCAATGTGTTTCTCAACCAGACTTCATATCAGCACAGTATTACCCAGCCAGACTCACGGCCTGACCTGAGTCTGAATGAGTAGTGGTGAGTCGACTCATGAGTGAATTTGTCGACCTATGCACGAGTGACATGTGTTTTGTTTGAATGAAGAAAGGGAAATTTTTTCGTGCGGGTTGTGTATTTGTTGAAATAAACCGAACGAATACATCCGACCATTAGGTCAAGGAAAACGCAGAGAAAAAATTGTTGCCTAATTTTAGTCACACCTTTAAAAGTAGTCATTTTAATGAAAACAGAGTGCTTGAACGCAACATTTTAATGACACTGTATCTTGCGGTCAAGAATGTTTAGTGTGGTTTGCTCAATTATTTCATCTTTTTTTATACGGCCATATGGACAGGCTGTCGCCTGGCACTATTATATCTGCATTCGCTATAGTTTCAAGTGAAAAATATTTGAGGGTACCGTACATAGGCGAAATATACCGTACATAGGCGAGAATAGTGAACGTACTGAGCTATTTGTTGAGCTTTAACTAACATAGAATAAAAAAAAAACAACTGCCATAAGCACGTTAGCTTTTTTTCATTATAATGATCTTCTTACGAGTACCCGATAGAAGCGAATTTATGACAGAATTTTCACTTGCAGCCATTGTTGAGTGGATACTTGGAAATGTGTGCTCTTACGGTTTTTTTTTCTGTCCATGGCTTAATCACTTCGCCTTTGAAATATAATGTTTTAGTTAGTCGATCCACCTATAGGAAAGGTTGCTCCAAGTACTTCAGTGTTTTTCCAAAATGTAACCCTCCATACTTCATATGCATGACAGCGCAAACACGTAGCAAAAAAAAACTGAAAAGGCATAGGAGAGAGGGCTGAATTCAACTTCGTAGAAGTCAGCATTCTGTCCGTGTTTGTGCAGTCACACCTAGTTCATACCGCTCCTTAACTGAATCTTATCAAAATTTTCCGATACTGCTTTTCGGCGACTTCAATTTTCCAGCAATACCTTGGACTAACCTAGCACATGTGGCTTTCAAAAACAGTACAGAAAGCGATTTCGTTAATTCATGTCTAACGTTTGGACTAACGCAATTAGTCAATGAACCTACGCGCGACAGTGAAAACTAACTTCATATTCTTGCCCTTGTTCTCACTTCTGAGCCTGAAAGAGTGTCCCAGATGACGTTCCTACCAGAACTCAGTGATCACTTAGTAATCCATGCGTCCTATTCTTGTAAACTACACCATTTAGGAAAAAACAACAAAAATATAACACTGTATGATAAAGGCAATTATTCCGCTATAAACTCAGACCTCGAGCAATTCGCTGCTTTCTTTCTTATCGACCTTTCAAAGCGTTCGGTCGAAGCTAATTGGCTGCTATTCAAAAACAAAATGTTAGATCTATTCACGAAGCATGTGCCCACGATTACCGTAACCGAAAAATAGTCATCCTCGTTGTTTACCATCTAATTGGCGCGCCTAAATATAAAAAAGAAACGACCCTTTCGATTGGCAAAGCGCTCCAATAGCGCATGTGCGTGGAACAGGTACTACGCTGCAGAAAAAGAATTTGATAAACTTGCTAACAACGAAAAACTTTTATTTTTTCACAAACATTTCCCGCTATGTTAAGCAACAACCCCAAAAAATTCTGGCACACAATTAACCCCAGCACCTTCCAACCATTAGTACTGCACAATGATCAAAACCATCCAATTCCCGATCACGAGGCCGCCGAACAACTTAACAGCTTTTTTTCTTCCGTGTTTACCATTGAACCTGTCGATAACTTGCCTTCATTTCTTAATCTCAACCATAGCGAGATGCCGGACATCACATTCTGCTCAAACGGCATTGCAAAACTAATCGACTCACTGAAACTCACATATTCATGTGGCATCGAAGGTATAAACGCGAAAATGCTCAAAAACTCGAAATCAATTGCTAGTACACTACTCTGTCATATTTTTCAGCAGTCACTATCATAAGGACTGGTGCCAGAAGACTGGAGAGTAGGCAAGATTGTTCCAGTGCCCAAAAAGGTCCTTCATTTCTTTGCAGCAGTTATCGCCCCTTTCCCTTACTAGCGTTTGCTCCAAACTAATGGAGCATGTGATTTACTATAACATCGCCAAGTTCTTAGTCAGCAATAACTATTTTCATTCCAGTCAGCACGGCTTTCGCTCAGGATTTTCATGTGACACACAACTAGCTTTATTTTATCATGATAAAAGTCCAGCCTCGACATAAATATACCTGTTGACGCCCTCTTCTTCGACATTGAAAAAGCATTTGACAAAGTCTCGCATCAACGGTTACTACTAAAGCTTTCTCGTCTAAACAATATTACCAATGTATTTAATTGGATTCGCAGTTTTCTTACCAACCGTCAACAATTTGTGCATGCTAACTCCGTCTCATCTAGCTGTTTCTCTGTAATCTCTGGTGTGCCGCAAGGTACAGTGCTCGCAATATTACGTTTTCTCAATTTTATCAATGACCTTCCATCAAACATCTGTTCAAGCATTCACCTCTTTGCAGACGACTGCGTCGTATACCGTCCCATAGCAAACAGCGCAGACACTACTACACTTCAAAACGACCTCAATCTTATTGTATCCTGTTGTGATAACTGGTTAATGTCTTTAAACATAAAAAATTCATTAGTATCTTTTCATCGCAAGCGCCATAACCATTCAGCAGAATGCACTATTTCCGGCTCTGCAGTCTCACCCGCTGAATCTTACAAATATCTAGGTGTCACATTTTCAAGTAAAATTTCCTGGTCAGCCCACGTGACTAGCACAGCCAACTCCGCGAATCGCACTCTGGGTTTTCTACGTAGACAATTGAGACTTGTGCCCCCATCAGTTAAACTAATATCGTATGTCACACTTGTTTGTCCAAAATTAGAGTATGCATGTTCTGTCTTGGATCCCCACCAATCTCACTTATCCAACACTTTCGAATCGATTCAAAACCGTGCTGCGCGTTTTATCTACTCTGAATATACCTACACTTCCAGCGTTTTCAAACTTAAAACTCGTGCTCACCTTTCTAATCTAGAATTACGACGTCACATATCTCGACTATGCCTTTTTCACAAATTTTATCATGCCCCCATCGAAGTTCCAGCCATCCTGCCAGTCCATCGCTCATCAAGCCGCACAAACCATTCAAGCGCAGTGTATCCTCCACCAGCCTGAAGCACCGCACATCTTCGCTCCTTTTAGATGCGGAGCATCTAATACTCGAGGCTTGTAGTGCGGCGCCGTCCGCAAGCTTCCTCCTCCTTCTTCCACCATCTGTGCATCCCTTCCTCCTCTACACACCGCGCGCGCTTCACTCCTCCACCATCTGTGCACCCTTCCTCCTCTACACACCGCGTGCGCTTCTCCTCTTCACGAACATTCGCTAGCTGTATAATGTAGCGCGCATGCACCGTCACGCTTCGAAAACATCGGCAGCTGACGCGCGCGCATGCGCCGTCGCGCTTCGAGAACATCGGCAGCTGACGCGCGCGCATGCGCCGTTGCGCTTCTCCCTCTTCTCGAACATTCGACAGCTGACAGTGCATGCGCCGTCGCGCTGTATATATACTCAAGGTCGGCACTCGCTCGCTCAGTTGCCGCTCGTCGGTTGGTTTGTACGGTGCGTCGACGTCCAAGGTTGCGGTGAAATGAATTCCAACGAATCCACAAACACAATGATCGACGTCCCTTCGACCAGCGCCACCCTTTCGCATACGTGTGTACGTGTTCACTCAGTTAACACCCCCTCCTACAACCACGTTAACCAATTTAGCCATCGACCCAAGTAAGTCGCACTTTAACACCCCGTTAACCAATTATATGCTCCGCATCCTCCTCAGTGTTCCCCCGAGGGAAGCTGCGGGTAATTTTTTTTGTGACAACCGCACGGGACGGGAATCGTCTGCCTGCAACTACCGTGCACCACTCCAACCCGCATCAATTCAAGATTGCCCTCTAATCACTTTTTTATGCTGTAATTAATACCCATCCCTCATGTAATACCCCAGCTGGGGCCCTTGAGGTATTCAGAAATAAATAATAGAATAATACCTACACCCGATAGAGTTTAGGCTGTCACACTTATGAAGTATGCATCACAAACTAAAGCCTACAAGTGAACGTTACTGTATCCCTACATACATTTTCTTCGCTGTTACAGCACTAACTCTGATGCATTAGACCACTCTTCTTTAGCAGCTCTGATGTGTGTCTCTAGCGTAGCGTCAGCTTAAATTGACGGAACCAGAATTGATTTGCGGAAGGTTTATAAAATGTAAAGAAAAAAAACAGCGAATAGGTTTTGCTAGATCTTAGCTAAAGTCCTACTAAATGAATGTCGAAAGTTTTACCTCCTAGCCACGTAGACGTTTTTCTTGTTCTCGTTCATAACATTGATTTCAAGCACAAGTGAGTTCCGCGTTTGTACTTGAAAGAGAGTAAGAAGCAACACTTCTACATTATCGCTCCATACTTATTGATACGATGAAAATTCATGGTACACGAAAAACATGTTTCATTGCACACACACAAAAAATACAGTACATTAAACAAACTAGCAAAGACAGCAACAACTACAGCAACATTTAGTTGAGGTGTAACATCGCAAATACCAACGCGGACAAAGAGAGACAATAGACGAATGTAGCGGTTACTTTCAATGCGCAAAAGAGGGCGCCACTGCCACCGCAAGCGTGGTATTGTCGAGAGACTCGTTGGCTTGCCGGTGATACACACTTCCTCAGGTCTCACTGTAGTGGACCCACATATCAATCCCGCATATAAATCACATATCCCACATATCAATCAATCAATCTTCCAACTGGTACCTTGAGAGATTTGCGTCGCAAAATTGAGGAGTAATCAACACAGTATTGCTAAAGAGCGGCACGCAACGGGCGCAGGAAAGTCCGGAAAGTGGTGGCGTAGCAGGCGAGTCCTTGCCGTGACGTCACATTACCTTGGGAACAGTGATGCCAGTGTTCGTTCTCGGGGCTAATAATACTAAATTGGCAGCACTGCAGCCACGATTGACATTTCACTAACATTACGCCTGCATAAGGTCTTTTTCAAAAGCAGCTCCAATAACTTGCGTGGCTTTATGGTAGGATACATGATTGCCAAGTAGAGTGCTTGGGCTCAATTCCTGCTGCGGCCATAACATTTATTCTTTTCGTTCGTCACGTCAACGCTGCCGATTTCGGTTTTTACTAACACTCTCGCATTTAAATTAATGGTATCTGCTCTTGCCCTTCCTCGGAGGATATAAACTGTCGAGCACCCGTGGCGCATACACGCATACCCCGGCCCTTGGTATATGGGTCTAAGCCACACGTGTCTGGAGGAAAAAGTTTCACGTCATACTGGCGGGATTTTCATATTACTCATGTGATGACCAGACAGTCATAACTCTTAAGCACTCTAACGCTTTTTGCAGAAACCTAGTTCTCTGCAAGCCTGACTGGGCAGATATAATCGCAGTGCCGCTAGACTAATGTGTGATAACGAGAGAATACCTGCTGCCAACCAAATGTGTTTCATGAAAGGCTTGAATGTGTGTTGACTTGGCTACAGAGTTCATTCATCCTTTACTTTTGGCATGTGGTTCCAATGAGGTGAAACAATTGTAGCCTCCTTCCTGTTAACGAAAATACGTATAGCCAGTTTGAAACTTTGTGGGCCTTTGCTTCTAACACTATCACTTAAATACATGTATTGGACTCACTGTTGCTTTGAGAAATCTTTTGACAGAGAATGTCGCTGCAGCCGATGTTCTGAAAAGTGGACCTTCCTTCCTTAAAACAATGCTTTGACAAAAACAAATCAACCAGCCAAAACATATCCACAAGCGGGGTTCCCTGATCAACGATTTCTCAAGGCCTCACACTTCCATCTTACCCGGAGCGTCTGTCTTGTTTGGTGCTCATGATCTGAAAGAAATTACACTCGCCGTTGCAACAGATGAGATTGAGTCAATTACGACGTGACCTGGTCGCGACTGTTAACAACTTTCGCGTTGGTTCGGATATTTTCGGATCATTGTTTTGTCGTTATGTGCACATTCCAGTTCTGAAATAAAGATGCTTTTGCAGACTGACTGACTCTTCACACTACGTGCATATGTCGCTGTTGTTAGTACGGAACGTGAGATAAAGAAAGGCTAACTTTACTTGTGTTGATCGAATTCTCTGCTATTTAGAAATCAGCCAGCTTTCCTTTGTACACTTCAAGAAACATGCGCAGAACATTTAAAAAATGGCTTAATACACTTAAAAATTGCTGCGTAGCCCGAACGGTGAGAGGACCTGCAAGAGAGCACGAGCACATTCTGCTTGTAAGTGCAGTGGGAAAAGAGATCTTTCACGGCAACTCTCCTCCCCTCGGCTTACAACCTTTCCTTATACTTGCTGACATCACCTGTGACGTCATGAATGAAATGTATTGTATGTGGATTATTAGTGGCAGCATACCCGGCAGCCACCACTAGTTGAAGCGGCACTGACGCATTGTATCCCCTTGTGAGGGTGCATCACATGCCAGGTATAGGGAGTTTACACACCGTTGCTTAATAGAGCGGTTGACTGGGCTAGTTGGTATGGCATACTTGGGTTTTAGCAGCGCGAAAATGCACGAAGGACAAGAAAAGGACGAGACAAGCACTGACTTCCAACTAAAATTTTATTGACGGGAAGGCCGTTAATATGCAATGGAGCACAACGAGCTTAAATTTTGGCTGGGTGGGATAAGTCGTGTGACAGACAGACAGACCAATATTCTGCGTTCAAGAATCCCGTGAAAGACTTGTTGGTAAAAACATTAAGAAAAGTTCCCTCAACGGAAGTCGAACTTCTGACTCTTCGGGCCACGACGGTAAGCGCCCAGTGCTTTACCAACTAAGCTACGCAAATACCGAGCGTGTTACAAAAATGCATTATACCTCTCACACATTCGAGCGTTCGAGATTGCGCGCTGGCGCGCAATCTCGGATGCCATGGTTAAAGCGCCTCGACAGCAGGGAATAACATTGGCCGTGGTAGCAAAGGAAATTCGCCGACGAACTTATGTCCTATGCCTTTCGCTTCGTGTTACCGTGTGTGACGGCTCGTTGTCAGAGTAGTGCAGTTTTCAAATCTGCCAACGTGGTTTTGCCACCACTACTTTGGGTGCGATAACACAGAGTAATAAAACTGCTGCAGGGAGGCAACGATGTCGACAATAAATGACGTACTAGTGCAGTGAGACCGAGACCGGCGGGACATAGAACGCGTGCGTGCGTTCGTGGCTCGAGCTACGAACCTCTACCTCTGGCGTTGCTGAATCGCAGCCTGGTAGGTAGTGTTTGCATGAGCGCAGGCGTAAGTTACCCCATTACTCAGGAACGCACGCCGCGAAATCTCTCTCCTTAATTGATGACGCTTTGAAGACACGCATATCGAGTACCAGTGTTTATTATGTGCTCGCTGATTTCATCTTTGCACGGAGTTCATGATACGCTGTGTACAGGTATCTTGACAGCTTCAGCTACCATACCACAAAGGTTAAATGATGATTATGGCCGTTGAGTGTTGCGATGGATATAAGTGGAGATGAGGCACTAGGTGTGAACGTGGGTATATCATGGGCGAAGCCAAAAAAAAGGGAGGGGGTGCTGGGAAATTCAACTCCTCCAAATTTTTGCTATATATATATATATATATATATATATATATATATATATATATATATATATATATATGGCACATCCATAAAGTATACCTCACTGACCCCCCCTCTTTTCCCTCCTAAAAAATTTATAGCTGCGTTCCTGGAGTGTATCGAAATCAAATGGTGCTATAGCTGCCTAACTCCAATGTACACTGTGCAAGCTCTCATATATCACTATGCAGTAAGCACTACTTCTGTGAAGACACGTTTCACTTCCGTGTTGTACCGATTCCTGTGACGGAGGGATCTGTCATGTTTTTTTTTTGCTCTTTTTTTCCTTTCTACTTCTCTCATTGTCTTTGTTTCTCACTTTTTCTCTCTCTCTGTGCTCGCTTTCCCCTCCTCATTTTCTTCTTCTAACCCTACCACCTTTCCTGAACCTTATATTTGCTTTCCTTTCCCACCCTCTTGCTATAATATACTATACAAGGCTTTGCTAAGCTTTTCTAGTTTGCCTGGATAGCCGATTTCTTAGTACGCTCGCCGTAGAAATCGTGGCCGTGCAAGTTCAAACCTCGCCTCACCACGATAAATGTTTTCATCGAGAATTTCCCTCCTCCTTCTTCCTCTTTCGATCTCTTCCTTTCTACATATATGCATTTGTTCTCTCACAAATCAGCATTATTTCATCCCGCGCCAGATTTCTGCGAGCGAAGCAGGAGAGGAAGAATAGAACGAAGAGAGCTCGGGCCGGTTAATCGTGAAGAAACTTTTCTGTCTACGACGCACAACGCACCTCCAGCATGACAGCACCACGATAATATGTCTCGATTAGATCTATCAATTATTTACATCAATGCCGGTCTTATTATTTTACAGAAATACTCTTCTTACTAACGGAACTGATTTTTGTACTAAATACTCGAGAATGCGAGCAGTCTTGAAAGGACATGACCAACCGTTCATAGCTGGCTAAAGTTCTCTTATAGTGTACCTACCTTTTCTTGACATTTGAATTTTACTTATCATTTTCCTAAGAAGGCTTTTCTCACGTGTCGTGAGACGAAATATTTAACACACTAATCTCTTTCCGCGCGCAGCAAAAGGGGGGAGGGGCGTCACAGGATTTATATTAGACAAAGTGGGGAATTTTCGGTGAAAACATTTTCTTGGTGATGCGAGGTTTGAACCCCTCTGCCACGGTGGTCTAGTGGCTAAGGTACTCGGCTGCTGACCCGCAGGTCGCGGGATCGAATCCCGGCGGCGGCGGCTGTATTTTCGATGGAGGTGGAAATGCTGTTGGCCCGAGTGCTCAGATATGGTCGCGCGTTAAAGAACCCAGGTGGTAGATATTTCCGGAGCCCTCCACTATATACGGCGTCTCTCATAATCATATGGTGGTTTTCGGGCGTTGATCCCCAAATATCCAATTGAGGCTCGAATGCGCGCGTGCACCCACGATATGAGAGCTTGCACAATGTCTATTGTTGAGACAGATACAACACCGTTTGACGGGAGTACACTCATGTTAATGCCTAGTGGCACAACGCCATCACAAGAAATAATGCCCGCAATCATGATTTAACCGTTGGGAGTTGACGTTGTCGACATACCTGCACACAGCTTATCGTGAACCCCGTGCATATATGACATCAAAAAGCACATCATAAACACTGGTATTCGATATGCGCGTCTGCACTGTCGATGAAGATTTCTCTATCAGAGCTAGTAAGTGTCATGCCGCATTACTTATTTTCACCGCTAACTGACGGCGGCACCATCCCACTCCACAACCAGAGAGCACCTTGCGAGAGAGAATGTGTAACCGATATAACGAACGTTTGAAACATGCTCCTCGGTAAAGCACAGGTATCAGCACGGCTTGAAGAGTCAGAGGTTCAACTCCCGGCTGGAAATTTCGCTAAATGTTTTTGCTTTGTCATTTGGTAGCGTGAATTCTATTAACGTCATATTCGTGACGGAAATGCGTCCGTAAAGTCTACGATGCCCCCGTCATAAAACACTTGCGTGCTATAGCACTAGATGTCTCATCGGTTTGCGAGATATACAGTCGGTTTCTCTCGCAAGAAATGCTTCACCCAGTAATAAAACAACATGCATTGATGCTGGATCACCCTGTACGTGATATAATATACCAGTTAAGACTCGCGTATCAAGTTCATAGACATACTCACCTATATGCCCACATAACTCCTTCCGCACGACGATTTCTTCGAACATGTAGCCCATCTTTCTTCACCTTTGTTTCGTCGGTTCTCGGAGTGCATGTGGTTGCGCACATGACGGCTCAGTACTCGAATCGGCGCTGTCTTTCGGTTTCTACCGAGAATGCCGCTTGCCGGTGCTGGCACTCCGTGGGCGTCGGATGAGTTGACAGGTGTCATCTCACTGATTGCCTTTCATTCATGCGGCACATCGCTTCTCGTCGGCTATCGAGGACAGCTCTCGCTTTCGCGTGTTGGAGGTTCGTTATATGGATTTTAATAGAAACGGGCCCCTCTGGCGTGACAGGTGCCGTCGGTGCATGGTTGACTTCCCTTTGAGATATAGCGCACGCACGTATAGGTGTTGTGTAATCGTCACTGAGCACGGGGTCGGGTGCCTGGCTTGGTGACTTGTCATCAGGCTGTCAAAAAAGCGGCACACCTTTGGACGGGCCGGCTGCAGCCGCCGCGCTCCCCACTTGCTTCGCGTGGCCTTGGAACACGTAGCAGACAAGTCGGGCTTTCATTGTGCTTAGCAGTGTTTTTTGACGTTTGCTGCAGGGGAGTAGCCAGAAATTTTTTTTCGAGGGGTGGTGGGGATTCACTCCAACCTAATGAAGGGGGAACGCAGGCATCAGCTTTTCTCTGTGACCTGACTATCGGTGGAAGTTTGAGCAGATTGTGTACATGTACTATATCAAAGTCGTGAGACTCCCCCTCCCCTCTTCTTATGCGTACGCTTGTGAAGAGAGTAAGCGAAAGTATTGTCATCATCATCATCGTAGTCATCATCATCATCCGGACTACGACCACGGCAGGGCAAATGCCTTTCCCATGATCCGACAATCAACTCGGTATTGTGCTTTCTGCTGCCACGTTGTACCTACGAATTTCTTCTTAATCTCAACGGCCCACCCAGCCTTCTGTCTCCCCTTCGTGTGTCTTTTTTATCTGGGAATCCAGTCAGTTACCCGTAATCACCAGCGGTTATCGTGCCTACGTGCAAAGTGCCGGGCCCATGTTCATTTATTCTTGATTTCAATTATGATATCCTGAACACCGGTTTGTTCCCTTATCCACCCTTCTTTCTTCGTGTCTCTTAAGGCTGCAGTTATCATTTTCCTTTCCATCACTCGCTGCGTCGTCTTCAGTTTAAGCTGAACCCTCTTTGTCAGCCTCCAGGTTTCTGCTATGTAGGGAAGTACCGGCAAGATGCAGCTCTTATATACCGCCTTCTTGAGATTTAGTGGTATATTACCATTCATGATTAGAGAATGCTTGCCGAATGCTATCCACCCCATTCTTATTCGTTCAGTTATTCCACTCTCATGGTTTGGCTCTGCGGTTACTACCTGTCCTAAGTAGACAAATTCCTTTTCAACTTCCGGCGTGTCTCCACCTCTCACAAAGCGGTGCTTTCTACTGAGACTGTTGCACATTATTGTAATTTTGTGCATACTAATTTCAGACCTACTCTTTTGCTTTCCGTGTCCAGTTTAGTTATGACGAGCTGTAATTCGTCCCCTGAGTTACTCATCAAGGCAATGTCATCAGTGAATCGCAGATTATAAGATACTCTCCATTAACTCTTATTCCTAACTGTTCCCAATCTAGGGCCCTTAAAAGCTCCTGTAAACACGCGGTGAATTGCGTTGCAGAAATCGTCGCTCCCTGCCTTAACCCATTCTTTATTGGAATTCTGTCGCTTTCTTTATGGAGAACTAATGTGGCTGTGGATCCACTGTAATTTTTTTCCAGTATGTTTATGTAGGGTTTGTCGATGCCCTGATTCCGTAGCGCCTGCATTACTGCTGATGTCTCGACTGAGTCAAAGGTCTTCTCGTAATCTATGGAAGCTTTGTATAAGGGTTGGTTTTATTCTACACTTTTCTATATTACCTCATTGGAAGTATCAATATGGTCTATTCTGCAGTAGCCTGTACGAAATCCTGCTTGGTCCTTTGGTTGATTAAACTTTAATGTCGCCTTAATTCTATTAGCAATATTTTTTGTACATAGTATGTAGAAAACGGACAGTAAACTGATCGGCCTGTGATTTCTCAAGTCCGTGACGTTTTCTTTCTTATGTAATAAAATGATGTTGGTGTTTCTAGTATAGTAATTGCAGTAAAAACAGTAAATGACAGGTAGGGTGACCGTTTGAAGCCAGGGCATCTTGTCGCACAATTGAATGGACTAGTCTTCGAAAATGTATCGTTGCGATGACCCACCATATCGAAGAAGACATCGTTAATTGTTAATCTCTGTTGAGCGTAGATGACGTAGTCCTCGTCATGGCGAAGTGTGTTTTACAAGTAAAAGACGGCTCCGCTTACAACGAGAAATGAGAGGTATACGAAGCATGTTTTTGTAGATGCACAAATATATTTTGCTTACTTTGCTGAGCGAATAATTCTTTACTGTTATAGCTTGTGACTGCATGCCTATGAGAATGATTTTTATTATACGCTCTATATGCGAAGCACTCCTGACGCAGTGATAGCTTTCAGTAAGCATTCTTTACTGAGTGCATCCAAGCATGGTTGCGACACGCATTAAGTAATTTTTTATAACTTATGCTGCACGTTTGCAACAAAATTTCGCTCGCGTTATTTTTCAGACCGACTTTATCGCAAGCTTGGTTGATATTACAATTGCACCGTGACTTTTCATAGTAATGAATGGTCCAATCGTAAAGGTTTTATCGTGCAATCTGCAAGGGCAACGTAATCATTGTTGAGAAATGTTCAGTTGGTCTGAATCAAAAATGCACATGGGACCAGACTATCCCTACTCACATAGAACTAGCTTGTTTGCTGCATATATGCGCTAGAAAACTTAAATGCGCACAAAAGCGCATAATGTTCTCGCTTTTTTCCGTAGATTTCGTCGCTTTGCGCTCTTGAACGGTAGGATTGTGGCAGGTGTCTTCCGCTGTTTGCAAGCGGGCAGCCATTATTTCCTTTTATGTCACCAGATTCAGAACTGTACAAAATAAATTCCCCGCGCAGCATATATATGCCATGTATACACTCTTCTAACTAGTACGAGCATTGATGTTTGCAGCACTTAGGCCGGCGCAAAGAGTAGGAGCCTCATACCACACAGTATCTCGAGTCATCGGTTCTCTAGTGGTGAAGGAATAAACTTCGGCCTTTTTGAGAGCATAGTGCACCACAATCGATTTCTCAAAATGCGTGAACTCTGATGCGAACTGCCAGAGCATGCAACACGAGTTTACTTACGCGGTATTGCGCACCATTCGTGCCTTTCGGTTGTCTGTTTCGGGCATTCTAATGCGAGTCACTGGAACTTCACTGCTGACATCAACACCTTCACGTTCATTCACGTTTGTGGTATCTCATCACAACGCAACAGAATCTACCAGCTTCTGTAGGGGCACAATCACAAACGCGAGACGTCTCGCGCGCAGAGTAAGATACTGGGAAGTGCGACCTTACCGGCACCTGAAAGGAAGCGGAGAAGGAAAATGTATACCCACGGATTGTTCAGCCAGTGGAAAAACGAGCGCTAGTGTTTAAAGAGGCCCTGAAACACTTTTTGAACAAAGTCAGAAAAGGGTGCCGATCAGCAGTAGAGGCCCACGAGAACACGCGAGCCAAATGTTATAGCGCAGCACGTGGTCTGGAATTCAGAACAATATATCAAAGTCAGCTAAAAATAGCTTTCTCTTTCCTAGATGAATGACAGAAGACGCTCAAAAATAACTCGTACAATGCCCATCTATCAGCCATTTGCTGATTTGAACATGGCACACTCGGTCGTTACTGAGATCGCCACGGGAGGCCGTCAATTGCCCAGGTGTGCGCGCGTGACCGCCCTAAATAAGCAGCATATTCGAAAAAAAAAGAAAAACAAGTGCTCAAGGTCACGAAACGGGAGTGACGTGTTTTTTTTTTTTTTGCCCCTCACATCTCTCCCTGCTTGGCTTCCAGCGCTTTCGTCAAGACGCGAGAAAAGAGAATGCGATTGTAGCGTGTGACTAATATTTGTAAATCCGCTCGTACTGGACAGATTCTTTAAATTTGTGTGGCGTTGAATTTTTGAGGCCATAAGGTCTTTATGTGAATTAATTTCATGGTTACTCAAGAAAGTGTTTCAGGGCCCCTTAAGGCGGAACATCACGAGCTCACATGTATCGTCGCTAAAGTTCTCGTTTCTCGCATTCAGTGTCACTGCCGAAGTTTGCTGAGCGCATTCCGTCCTAGCGATGCGGCGTCAACCCTTGAAAACGCTGCCTACACGTATTCGTGGGTAGTTCGGGTTCTGTGTCAATCAGCACCCGTCTATGAGAGTTGTTGACAACGCCAAAACGCCATAAGGTTACGATTAATGATTATTTCTTGAAAGGTGATGCTTGCCCCAGTGCACACTCGACCCCTGGCAAAGAGGCTAGAGAATCCGAAGAAACTGTTCCCAGCTGTAGTTCTGCACTGCTTGAATACGACTGGTGTACCGAAAGAACTCATGAAAACCGATCGCAGGATGATTCATGCACGGAAACCACGATTCCTGACCACGACATTGGTCTTTGCGTGTTTAATGAGCCAAGACGCCAGAAGTTGCAAGACGATGAGACTAGACGACGTTTGCTAATGACGCTATAGAAACCAGGTGCGAACTACAGCTTGTCATCAGTTAGTAAGCAATAACTGAAGTTCCAACCTCTGTGGCAAAAAATGTTTGCATGGATGGTGTATTCCAAATATCCGGAGAAAGTTATCTGGAAGACATGTGGGCTTTTTGGAAAAGAAAGTTCAGTCAAGCGAGGTCACTGATTTTTTGGTACATTGGTCCTCTTTCCGTTCAAGCGTTGGAAGAACGTGCTCGAAAATTTCAGAAGCCACAACGAGTGTGACTATCACAAGACCACTGCTCCATACTCGTACCAATCTTCGTGTCAATTGAAAAAAAAAACAATCAACACTATTCCGGTGTGTCATGGGTCTCTTTGCTGCGGGAAGCGTTGCTTGCACAGATTGTATTTCATTTCTTGTAAAAAATATATGTTTACTGTTTATATTGTTCTTAATTTTACATAATAACATGTCCGCCTACGCTTCCGAATGTGTGTATTTCTTGTGCGATATGTCGCTAGTTGCAGAAATCGCTCGGTGTTTGCCCTTGTAGACATGTCATTGTAAAGGGACGAACAAATGAAGCGAATATATATATATATATATATATATATATATATATATATACACATATGTGAGCAGTCACAACGTGGATTATTCCGGCGTTTCAGACAGAGTCTGGCCTTCATCAGGAATTCCTAAAGAAGGCCAGACTCAGGCTTAAACGTCAAAATGAACCACGTTTTGACTGCTTGCGGAGGATCTACCTGACTATATATATATATATATATATATATATATATATATATATATATATATATATATATATTGTGAGCGCAGTCCCCGACCCTTCTTTATCAATTGGACGTGTCATCATCATTTGTATAATTTCCTCTCATGTAGATACCATCAGTGTGTGCCAGCTCGAGCTCTTCTCGAATAAAGCTCTTCCTCAAAACTGGTGGAGGTGCTTCTCAATCCCCAAGTCCTGCCGCACGTTACCATTGGAGCTCCGCTCGGGTCGTTGTCTACTACCACCTCCCATGGCAGTGCAAGACAATCCTGGTTCATCCAACACCGCCAGCCTAGTGCAGCCTCCGCCATCGACTCTGGCCATCCACAGCCACCAGCGTGATCCACCAGTATTCTCGGGTCTCAAAGGGGATGATGTTGAAAAATGGCTACACACCTACGACCTCGTAAGCGAGTTGAACAGGTGGAATACTCTACACAAATTACGTACAGTCCGTTTCTAGCTGACTGATGTTGCCAAACCCCTGGTTTTGGAACCACCTGCAAGATCTTCCCAACTGAGACACGTTCGCACGGCAGCTTTTTCAGATTTTCGGTTCCACCAGTGTTCGCGATGAGGCAGCAACGAAGAAGCTTGCTGAACGCACTCAACTGGCGGGTGAATCATACATCTCGTACATTGAGGATGTTCTTGCCTTGTGCAAGCGCGTGAACTCATCTATGCCCCAAAGCGACCAAATACGCCATATTATCAAAGACGTAAGTACCGTCACATTCAATGCCCTTGCGTCACAAAATCCTACCACGACTCAAGATGTCATCACCATTTGCCCTCGACATCCGTGCCCTGGTTGGCGACATCGTTCGTGAGGAGCCTCATGGGTGCTGCTCTTCCAGCACTTCACCATCTTTAGCCTTAGCTCCAACTTTAGCCTTAGCTCCAACCAACTAGCGGGACATCATTAGGGAAGAGATTGCATGCGTCACAACCACCTTGTTTCGCCGAGCCTAGATCTCGTCAGGTACCAACGTACGCCAAAGTTGTGGAGCTCTCAGCAGCAACCACTATCCCAGCGGCTACACCAGGTGGCCATGTACATGTGGCGTCAGTGTCGCCACTGATGCGTCCACAGCCGTATTAGACCATGCCACGTCTTCCTCGCCCAATATGTTAATATTGCGGCTATAGGGGTCACATATCTCACTGTTGCCAAAGGCGCCAACAGGACGAGCGACGTGGCTACGCTCCAGTGGAACGCGGACGCTTGTGTTCACTCATGAACTACCAGCGCACGCCTTACCGGTATTCCTTTCAGCGTTCGCCCTCTCCTCCTTACAGTATGAGTATGCCTGTGAACTCCCGTGAGTCTCGCTGCCGCTCACTATCTCCCAATCGCCATTCCGTGTCGCCTCTCTGACCCGCCTCCAATGTTCTGAATGCCCACTTGGAAAACGCCCCAATGCAGTTTTAGAAGGGAAAAGTGCATCTACCGAGCAGCCAGGAATTCCTCGAGACAGACTATCAAACTTGTTAAGAGGGTTAGTAGCAGGTATACGCGTCGAAGCTCTAGTGGATACTGGCGCTGCTATTTCGAATATTCGCTCTGACCATTTTCTCCAGTCTCCGCAAAGTCATCACACCTTACTCGGGCCCGTTTCTCCGTGCTGCGACGAACGCCATTACTCGCCTACTCGCCCGGTGTACAGTTAGTGTTTTCATAGATGGTATTCATCATATTGCCATTGCCGTTCTCCGTGAGTGCACCAACAAACTTATTTTGGGGTGGGATTTCCTGTCGTCTGCATGCGTTTCCATATCTTGTCGTCAGCACCTCATCCGTCTCAATCCTACTGACTCTTCTTTATCAGAACACGAAGAGCGCATTCGCCTCGTCACCACTTCAGATTATGTTCTTTGGCCACCTCGAGAAGAAGTACTAAGCGTTAATTGCATCAACATTGTGGATGGCGACGTGCTTTTACTACCTTATGGGCACACGGTACATCGAGGCATTCTGACTATTCTAGGCCTTGTTCGTTTTTTTGAAGGGTCTGCTTTTAATACTGCGTTAAATTAGACCTCTGAACCCTTATTGTTGCCCTGTGAATCAACAGTCACATGCGCTATTGACCCACATCCCGTTGCAATTGTTGCCCTTCCAAGTCAAGAAGACCTACCAGAGCCAAGCTCGCCGTCACTCAACTCTCCCACTCCTCTATCGGTTACGATAAGCTCTGATCTGGCAGCAGCTCAGACTCAAGAATTGCTGAATTTATTGAACAGATATCTCTCCTTGTTTGACGTTCACTCTGCTGTCCTTGGTATGACAAGTTCCACGACTCACCGAATTCAGACTGACAGCTCCCGAATTCTTCACCGGCGCCCATACCGCGTGTCACTTGCAGAACGGAAGAAAATCAAGAAAAACGTGTCAGACATACTTAGACGGAATATCATACGTCATTGCTCAAGTCCATGGCCTTCGCCTGTTATTTTGATGCAAAATAAAGACGGAACAGTACGTTTTTGAGTTGATTACTGGGCACTGAACAAACTAACGCGCAAAGATGTTTTCCCTCTCCCACGAATTGACGACGCACTAGATTCGTTGCATGGCGCAGAGTATTTTTCCAGCCTTGACCTACGATCGGGCTATTGGCAAATACCAGTGTCTGAATCTGACAAAGAGAAGACGGCTTTTACCACTCCAGATGGGCTATATGAATTTAACATTATGCATTTTGGAATTTGTAACGCGCCCGCTACCTTCGAACGTATGATCGATAGCGTACTGCGTGGCCTGAAGTCGAAAACCTGCTTATGCTACCTCGACGACATCATAGTGTTTTCGACAACCTTTTTGCAACATCTGCAACGTCTCGAAGAAGTCCTAGGTTGCCTTGCAAAATCTGGTTTACAGCTGAATACGAAAAAAATGCACCTTCGAAAGCAAGATGATCAAGGTTCTAGGCACTTAGTCAGCAAAGACGGTATTCGACCAGATGCTGAAAAGCTTGCCGCCGTCCTCGAGTTTTCTGTCCGTTGCATCATAAAGACCTGAGCAGTTTTCTCGGCTTGGCATCCTACTTTTGGCGCTTCATACGCGATTTCGCAAGGCTTGCATCTCCACTCCATCAACTACTCGCAAGTAACCCGTCTTTCGTCTGGTCCGACGACTGTCAAAAGGCTTTCCTGGCGCAGAAGAGAGCCCTGACATCCGACCCGGTACTATGTCACTTCGATCCAGGTGCACCCATCATTCTTCACACTGTCGCTAGTGGTCATAGTCTCGGTGCCATTATACTGCAGCGTGACAACACCGCATGCGAACGCGTCATCGCTTACGCCAGTCGTGCTCTGACTGCTGCCGAAAAAAATTACACAATAACCGAACAAGAGTGCCTCGATGCTGTATGGGTGCTACAAAAATTAAGCCCATACCTCTACGGCCGCCCCTTCACAGTCGTCGCCGACTTCAACGCATTGTGCTGGCTTTGGTCGCTAAAGAACTTATCGGTTTCATGGTCACTGGGTGCTTCGTTTACAAGAACACAACTTCGATGTCGTGTACAGGTGTGGTAACAAGCACCAAGATGCTGATGCTCTCTCCCGATGCCCTTCATCCAACCGTGATGGCCCACCGTCACATATTTCACCGTAAAGTCACCATCACCCATCACAGGTTTCAGTTGGCTAAAATCCGGCCACCCATCTACCCTTGTGTCACATCAACGCGTTGACCCTTACTGCCGCTCCATAATAGCACGCTTATAAGGCACATCCGCTTCTCAGAACGCCCGACATCGTCAACAACTGAAACAATTCAAGCTTCACGTTGGTGTTTTACATCGCTATATTTACCACGTTGAAGGAAACAAATGGGTCCCCGTTATAGGGCGTTGTCTAGAACGTCAGGTTCTTGAGACATTACACGATGATCCTGCTGCTGGGCATCTCGGCTACCACAAAACATACGACAAAATATGCAGTCGGTTCACCTGGCCTGGCCACTCATCCGTTATTGCCAAATATGTTTGTTGTTGTTGTTATTGTTCTCCTATTGTTAGTGGCGCATACCCACTGTGGGGGATTGGCCAAGAATCGAGTGGTTTTAAAATTTACTGTTCAGATTTGGAATGATGGAGGTATAACAGAAAGATTACCGATAGCCTAGGCAAGTGTGGTGCTTAATGTAATGCATACAAATATTTACATAAACGAATTTATTCTTAGAATAGAGCAATAATCTGATTTTATACGTATATAATTAAGTAGACATGTTAGGATAATGAAACTGGTTAAGTAGTCAACCTATTAGTTTCATCAATATAGTCACGGACGGCCGCGCATACTGTCGCATTGGAGAAACCAGAAATGGAAGCTCCAAACGACAAAATAACAGGCAGAGATAAGTCCATACCAATACAACGTAAAGGTATTTCTAATAGGGTTTTTCGTAATGTGTTGAACCACCTGCAGGTCAAAAAGAAATGGTCTATTGCTTCCAGTTCATCACAGAATGCGCACAGTGGCGAAGGTGCCTGAGCAGACCTGTGTTTATCGTGTGGCTTATGTCAACGGCGGAAACGATCCACTACTGCTTCTTCTGGCTTTCTCCAACCTCTTTCTTGACCCACTTTGCCATTCGAAGTCATCGGGATAGGCTTGTAGTATCTCTTCCTCATGATATATATATATATTGTTGTGTATTTTTTCAGCATTTTGCTCCCTATTCTAGTGCTGTTTGCCACACTGCCGAACAATAAAACTGTCTACAGCTGCCCACACTATATTTCGTATTACGCTTCTTTAGTTTCATAACCACCAGGTTACGGGATCAAATACCGGCTGCGGCGGCTGCATTTTCGATGGAGGCGAAAATGCTCTATGCCTGTCTGCTCAAATTTGGGCGCACGTTGAAGAGGTCGAAATTTCCGGACCCCTTCTACGGCTCTTCTCATGATAATATGGTGGCTTTGGGACGTTATATCCCACCTATGAATCGATAACTCAATAACTCAGACTTATGACTACCATTTTACTATTTATCAGCTTAAGTTACATTGTCCATATGTTAGTAGGCCTTTCTAAGGTTATGATTGTCCTGCACGTTTGCCTGTGTTGCACCTTCATCATTAGACGCTTCCGAGTGCCTTTAGCCGTTACAGTATAGTCAAGATATGCGTCAATATATTGTACAATCGCATACAAGGGAAGTTTGGTGGATCAGCCAAATTTTTTGTCATGTGCTCAAGTGTGTGTGTGTGTGTGTGTGTGTGTGTTTGTCTTTTTAGATGTTGGCAGAACTTGCGAAGGCTTATTAAAAATGTTACTCTCTGGCTTGAGTATATCTTAGCACACGTACGAAGAGTCACACTGTAATATGCTTGAATGTGGCCTATCAGACCTTGCAACTGTGTTTGGATTTTGGCATTAAAACGAGTCGCTGCCTAGTGAACATTATCTGTGATCAACACTGGCGAGATTTGTTCTGGCGGGCACACATGGGACCACCACTGCAGGGTTAATCCCGTCGCCGAGCCAACTTACAACGCTGGCGGCCAAGAGTCCTGCCCGAATTCTCAGAGTGCAAAAGCCATGACAAACACCGTCACACGTTTTCCCGTGTGCGGAGATTATTCAGTGTAAATGCGCACAGGAATGATATTGTGATGGTAGCACCACTTAGTTTCTAAATCATGTCAGCGGGAAGTGATGAAAAAAAGGTGAGTAAGGGGCGAGGGGGGGGGGCTCACACAAAAGATTTCGGGGGGAAAATTTGAACCCCCCTGGCTACGCCACTGGTTTGCTGTATCATAATGCAGTGTGCGTCAAAACAGAAACTGACCATTTTCGACAATGGTACCAAACTACTTTTCTGCTAACTTTACAACGAAGTGTTGTGTGTTTACCAAGGGCACGACGAGTTTGCTGCATCCGTATTGAAGGGTGTGCCTTGGCTGTTTTCGTTTGAACAGGCAAGACAGCGACTTCGACGATAAAAGCGGCCAGCTTGTGCACGTTATATTTTCGTCTCGACACAAGTGACCGTCACGGTACTGCTGCGTTACTGCTGCATAATCGAGTCGCGTACAACTCTTGTGCGGTCTTCCAAAGTTTGATGACCGACTTGCGTTTTTTAAAAAGAAATAGAGAGATAGAGAGAGAGAGAGAGAGAGAGAGAGAAAAGACAGGATCTGACCACACTGAGTACCTCAGTGGAATTGTACTTTTTCTTGTTTGGGCACAGTAAGCACTAGTGCTTGATTCCACCGGCTGCACTGGAGAAAGTTGTGTCTCGCCTGAACACAATGTGCTACTTTCCTGGTGGAACCGTCAGTACTAAAAAGTTCACCCGACTATTCTGGGATGTGTGCGTCACTCCTGAACGCAGTCTAGCATATGTATATGCTTTTTAAACAATGGCTTTCCCTAGATTTATACAATAGACAAGGCACTTGTTCACCAGTATGTTAAGATGAGACACATTTCTATAGAAAAATCACATGTACGCGACTTCTGTCACACTGTCATAGCTCCTTCAGTGAAGAATTATGATGCGCTGTCAGAAACGCGTCAAACTCGCGTGGCATAACTCTATTGCCCTCAGTATTACATTCCAAGTAAAAACGTAAAGGCAAACGTGGTTTTCGTCAGTATTAATAATTGAAGGTAATGAGTGTGCAAATAATTATCTAACTCTGCCACCAGTAAGCTTCAGTATTCACATAAAAAAGAATCCACTATTAGGCCCGAAAAGCATGCACAGTTTGTTTTTGCAGAGAAAGCTGTTACGAAATCCGAACAGGTCACGTGCACGCTGTAGTTGTCCGCCGCCACCACCTGTGTCCGTAACCAATATCGCAAAAAAAAAAAACTCTGCAAATAGAGAACACCAGATATACAATGACATTCGATTACGGGTCGGCGGAGAAGAAATTAGACTGAAATCAATCGAGATCCTTTCGAAATTACCGTTACAAAGGTAAAAGAACTTCACCATGGAGGAGAACCAGGCACTTCGGGAAGTCCGACGGGATCAAAGCATTGTCATCTTGCCCGCTGACAAGGGCATTTCGATGGTGGTGTTGGACAGCGGGGACTACGATCGGAAGGTTTCAGCTCCTAGAAGGGGACGCATACACACAGCTAGTAAAGGACCCAACGAAGCAAACCCAGACACAGCTAAACAAGCTACTTGCGGAAAGTTTCAAGTATTACCCGGATCTCAGAACACTTTACCTGCGACTAATCTGCCGTAACGGATCCGCACCGAGTTTCTCTGGATTACCAAAAATTCACAAGCCTGACGTCCCCCTCCGACCGAATGTAGACTTCACTTCCTCTCCATGCCGAGCCCTGTCAAAGTTTCTACACCGAATCTTCGCCCCACCACCCCGGAAGACACTAACGCATGTCCGTGCCTCCAGCCCCTTCGTGCAGCTAGCGTCAGATGTGAGCATCGGCGATGACGAGAGCATGGTCTCATTTGACGTCGTTTCATTGTTCACCAACGTACCAGTTCCCTTAGCTGTCTCCGCTGCCCGTTTCGCGCTTGAGGAGGACGCAAGCCTGAGTGAAAGAGCTTCTTTGGCGGTTGACGAGCTCTGCCGTCTACTGGAGTTCTGCCTGTACAGTACGTACTTTTCCTACAAAGGAACTATTTTGAGGCAGAGCAGCGGAACTGCGATGGGAGCTTCCATCTTCGTCACGATGGCAAAAATGACAATGGAGTGAATAAAAGAAAAGCACTCAGCTCCTTCTCGCCGCGAGCCAAGCTTTTTCTGCGTTATATATACGATTGAGTTTGCATGATTAAGACGTCTGGAGTTGAAAACTTCAGACAACACCTAATTTCCGTGAACCCAGCCATACAATTCACGACCGAGTGTGAAAGAGATCACTGCCAGCCCTTTCTCGACGTCCACGTGGCAAAAAAGCGCAACGGACTGGAGTTCTCCGTTCATAGGAAGCCAACGCACACTGGTCGCTACCTTCAATTCAATTCTTCCCACCACGCCTGCCACAAGGCCTCGATTGTGACCACGCTACTCGATAGAGCTAGGAACTTATGCTCTAATGAGACAGAGCGAAAGAAAGAAGAGGCCCGCGTAACTGCTGACCTCAGAAAAAAACGGATACCTGAAAAACTTCATTCGAGCCGCCACCCACTGCGCAGAGCAACAGAGGATAGGAAAACCCCAATCAACCTTCATCGGCAGCCCCCCGAAACGCGTACCAGTTCCATACGTTCCGGGAACCAGCAAGACGTTGGCGCGGATCTTCAAGAAGGAAGGGGTTCGCATCGCGCACGTGCCTTCGTGTACGCTGGGCCGCTTCCTCCCCCGCCCGAAAAACCGGCCTAGAATGAACAGGAGCCCCAGTGTTGTTTACGAAATTCCGTGTGCCGAGTGCCCCTCGTCGTATATCGGCGAGACGAAAAACCTACCGGAACGACTGAAGCAACACGCCAGCGATGTGCGGAAGTGCTACAAAGAGCGCAGCGCAGTCGCCGAACATGCTGAGACGTTGGATCACCCGATCAATTTCGAAGCGACGGCCATCATTGAAAGCGAGCCGAACTGGAGAAGGTTGTTACTCGAGTCGTGGCACACACAGAGGACAGCCCATAACATCAATCGCTCTCTCGGAACCCTTCCCCCAGTGTATACACACGGACTGCACTCCACGGCAAAACGAGAGAGAGAAGGGGTCATCATCCACCCCGCGAGTGCTTTGAAGACGCTGCTGCTACGTAGCCTCCAAAGTCATCCCTGAGGAAGGAACAAAGTCGGTTTCGAAACGTCGGGTTTCTTCATAACTTTTCTAAATCATCTCCCAGTTTCATGCCAAACCAGACGGACTTCTGTCGAATGTTTACAATTCAAGCTTCCATTGCCATTGGGCGCCAGAATATGTGATTGTCATAATGGCTGCGTGGTTGAAAGCCGGTACCCCACTACAGAAGACACAAATGCTAATGCTCCTATTCCCTTAAGGGGCCCTGCAACACTTTTTTTATCATGGCCAGAAAACAGCCGATCGGTAATAGAGGCTCCCTAGAACACGCGAGCTAATTATTATAGCGCAGCACGCGGCCTGGAATTCACAATGAATTATCAAAATCAGCCAAAATTGGTTTCTAAGTCATTGACAAATGATGATAGTTGCTCAAAAATCACTCGTAAAAAGCCATGTATCAGCCGTTGGCTGATTTGAACATAGCTTGGTCATTACAAAGATCGCCAAGGGAGGCCGCAACTTGTCCTCAGGTGCGCACGCAATCACAATGAAAAAGCCCCGCGTTCGAAGAAAAAAAAAAACAAGGAAGTGCACAAGGTCACGAGGTGCACGTGACGTATTTTTTTTTTTGCTCCTGCCGTCCTTCTCTGCATATGCTTCCAGCGCTTTCGTCGGGACGAGAGAACAGAGAATGCAATTGCAGCATGTGACAAATCTTTGTAAGTTCACTCACACTGGACAGTTTCTCAAAAGTTTTGCGGCATTGAATTCATGAGGCAATAAGCTGGCTCAGTGAGTTCATTCCATGATTACTTGAAAAATTGTTTCATAGCTCCTTTACAACCACGGAGTGGATGCATAGCAAATTCGAAAAGGTTTCTTGCACTAAGTGTTTGAAGTACGCACTAGAAACAAGATGTCGCTATCACGTTCAACTCTTAAGGACGGAGCCTAAGGGTCTCTTAATTTTTTATTATTCATCTTATTTGCATAATTCTCGATTTTTCGGTCATGCACAAGATGATGATAATTCGACCACAGCCACCAATGTTGCACCGACACCGACAGTAGAATTTCAGCGAAACGAGTTTTTCAATGCTATTGCCTTAAAAGATGTTATCCATGTCATGTACGCCGTGACATATAAGACCAGGTTGTGGAGCTCCAATAGCAGTTTTATTATTTAGTGAGGGACAACATTTACATAGCATGATAATAAGAGATTATGAATAATATGAATAGCTGATCATAACACAAAAACTTAACCTTGCCATGCATCTCATGTAGGCCAGACATACATCACCCTATTATGGACCTCTGACAGCCTCTTTATTATTTGAGATGAAAGAGAGCAGAGAGGGAAGATAGAAACAGCACATCTCCCCCATCCCTCCCCCATGCGCAGGGTAGCAAACCGGCTGCCTATAGGCTGGTTAACCTCCTTGCCTTTCTTTTCCCTCTATTTTCCTTCCTTCCTCTTTATTATTTGAGGACTGCCAATATTAACACGATTTGATAAAAGTACGTAACTACTGGCCTTAACATGAAAATCATGCCATGCATGTCATGTGCACCGTAACACACATTACCAACACATGGGGCTTCAATAGCGGATTTTTTATCTTTTTGAATACCAATATTGACATAGCATGGTAAGAGAGTATGACTACCAAATATAAATACCGAATAAAAACACACATATGGGATAGCTTAACCTAATTTCAATTATCTTAATCTTTCTTAATCAGAACGGGCTTAACGTGGCCATGCTCAGGCATGAAATCTCTCTGAACCTGCTTCCTTGTGATTAGGATAATGGAGATTAGCCAAATTCAGCCTAATCTACATAGATTTGTCGCCACACTATATCACATTAAGAGCGACAATAGCGAAAGTTGGGCTAGTTGGTCGTTCATTCTTAGGAAGTAAAAACAGCGCAAAAGTATAGACAAGGACAGAGGAAGAGACGACACCGCGCTGAACTCACAACTTTATCACCCTTCTGACTAGACAAACTTAACTTACTCAAGATGACTGGTTCAGGATTACATTAATCCAGATTAGCTCAATACATTCTAATCCTGGTCGTATTGATTGGGCATAAACTTCATTGTCTTATTGTGGCCATATTCAGTCATCCAAATGGCTAAGCAAGTTCAACGTACTGATAAGAGTATTACTCAAGATTAGCTTAAGCATGATTAGCCTAATCTGGCTTATTCTGGATGGGCTTGACGTGACCATTCCATTCTCCGGCATCCAAAAGGCTAGACAGTCTCAACTCACTCCAAATTCACTTGCTCGTGATTAGCCCAACGTGGATTAGCTAAATCCGCGGCTTCATACAGATTGCCTTATTGCGGCCATACTCTGTCATCCAAATGGCTAGGCAGTCTCAACTTACTGAAATAAAGTTTTTTCCATCCCATTCTAAACTTACTCAAAATGGGTTGGTACAAAATTCGGATTGCGTTAATCATGTTTAATATAATTTAATTGGATTGGCTTAATGTGACCATATGCTGTGACCTAAACAGCTAGTAGTTCTCAATTCACTAAACATTGACTTGTTCAGGATTAGGTTGACCCGGATCTATTTATTCATGCTTAATCTGAAAGAACATAGCATAGTCGGGTGTAATCTACATCATGGCTATGCCATCTCATCTTGGACCGGATTAGCGTGGTCCGACATAATGGGCACCAATCTTGCCTAATCTATCTATCTATCTATCTATCTATCTATCTATCTATCTATCTATCTATCTATCTATCTATCTATCTATCTATCTATCTATCTATCTATCTATCTATCTATCTATCTATCTATCTATCTATCTGTCCACAACTTCAAGCTCTCCTGGCCGTTTGAATAATGCCATCAATGCCAAATTTGGGATAGCATAACATAAGTATATGACGACCATAAGTGACTAGTCATAATATGTCTATCATGACATGTATGTCATGAATGTCAATATATCATGTTATGGTCGTGATGCTTGTGCAGTGGTTTCGCTCACATGACATATTGCAAAACTAGTTTGGCATGACGCATTGCATGGCGAACATAGGTGACAGACCCTCCCGTGGAAATCATGACATGCGTGTCATGTAAGAACATTACTACATGCCATGCTCATGATGCGCTCGCGGTGATTTCACTACCTTCACATACACCAATTTTGGTATTACGTGACGTGAATGGATGATGAAGTATATGACTGGAGCAAACATGATAATCATGACACGCATGCCATGTAAGAATATGAGTACATATGCGCTCGCGGCAGCTTTGCTAGTTTCTCATACCACATTTCCTATTATGGGATGCGAACGGATGACGAAAATAAATGACACATCCAAATATAATAATCATGACATGCGTGTCATGTAAAACGTGACTACAAGATACGCTCATAATGTGCTTTCGATCGTTTCGCTAGCTTCACATATACCAAATTTGGCGTTACGTGACGTGAGTGGACAAAGAAGGTGTATGACTGCTGTAAACATGATATTCATGATATTCGTGTAACGTAAGAACATGATGACATACCACGCTCATGACGACTCGCGGCTGTTTCGCTAGCTTCACTGATACCAAGTTTGGTATTGTGTGGCGTGAATAGACGACGAGCACAAATGCCAGGCGCAAACATGATAATACCACGACATGAAAGTGATGTACGGCATAATTTACGTTTGCCTCGTAAAGTTGTGCCGATTTTAATGTGATAATTCAACCTTCCTCATTCGTGCTTCACATGTCATTGATTACCACTCTACGGGGGATCTATCAGTTTTTTTTTTACTTTTTCGTGTTCTCCAATAATTGAATTGGTCACCTCACCGTCGAAAGATTGACGTATTATTTTTCGCATCTGCGGTTAGCGGCTGACATGTGAATTATTACAGTTCCAGTTTACTTCAAAGAAATGTCAATTTTAGGGTGTCTTGGGTCGTGTCGATCCTTCACATTTTTTGCTGATTGATTATGAGCGAAAAGTGGAAGTTATCCAACGCCTGATAAGAAAACCACACTACCGCCCAACTACCCGACGCTCCCCGGAGAATTCCAAAAAATATCCAAGTACGGTAATTACCCCCCGGTTGACAACCCTGACACACAATCATGTTCTCGGAAGTTGATGTAAGAGTTCAGTGGCACATAACAATGGTACACAATGAGGCTGTTACAAGCTGCCACTCTAGCGTCGCCAGCGCGAAGTCGGCGACAGGAATGACAGCAGGTTAGTTCGTTCCGTACGCAAGCAGAGACAGTGAAGAGATCAGAGACGTGAGAAAACAAAACAAACTTTACTCTAGTGATATTGCAGCACACGGGATCTAGTACAACACTTCAATACAACTAACAAAATACATCAGCACTGGATACAACAAAAAAGATACATATAAAAACAATAAATCAGCTTACGAGAGAGAATTATTACAAACTACACAAACTAACAACAATAGAACTACGGAGGAGAAAGTTCGAAGATATAAACAGGTGAAGGCATACGTGTGATGACCGGCAGCGTTGCGTCCCGGACGATCAGATGCGAGAAGCCGAAGAGAGTTCTGGCACGACTGCGATGTCGGCGGTGTTGCAACGCTGGTGGCTCCGGGAGGCTAGTGCTTGCAGGTGACCTCGGGCAGGTTGAGCTAACTCGAGGCGAAGTCCCGATGTCTACGTTGCAGACGTTAATATCGCGTCACAACTAGATGGACGGCTAAGTTTAGGTGGCCAGCCGATACAGAGCCACACTAAAAACTTCTAGATGAGATACTTGTTGATCTGTTTCTAAACCATGTTGGTCAGCGACTAGACTGCCTAGCAAGGTGAAATCCTGCGCTTAAATCCCCCTCGTGTCCCCTCGCTCTCTTCCTTCTGGACAAGAGACCTCTACATGGTCCAATCATGCGCGTTTCATTGTTGGAAACTCCGCCCCAAAAATATATTGACCCCAACCCCTTTTAATTAGGAAAGGGCCCTCAAATAGCGAGAGTGGCAACCTGTTGGGGTGCTGTCATACGGCTTGGCCATTAGAAACTCTCCCGTGGGAACGGTCAGACTGTTTGGCTATCAGCCGGTGCGTCCGGTAGTCTAAACCTTGTTTGGGGTACATCGCGGCCTTCCACGACCCTGCAGACGCCGCCGTAGGTACAAAGGATGAAACGTCGGAGGCGACGTTCGAAGAAGAGCACCCCATTCTGCACTTCCCGGCTCTCTTTCATGCGGCCGCTTTTCCCACGGTCAGTGGGGTAGTACGGCGCCCGTTAATTGCCGTGACGCTGGGTCGCAAAATTGGCAGTTCGTGACATTGCCCCCCACTTTCAGAATGTGGATCGCTAGGTGGCGTCGAGGAGCGCGCACGTGGAAACGTCGGCTCTCGATTTTCCAAATGTTTTCAGTCGTTTCTTCGCTCCAAGATCACTTGGCTTTGTGCTTATTCGAACAAGCAAGCTCTGCGGTTTCAGTGGGGATGCCATTTTTGGCGATGAGTGAACTCTTATACATATTTTTGGACTTTAAAGTTGCGACGCGGCGAGCGTCCCCGCTAACCCTAATCACACGTAGGGTTGGCGAGGAGTACGGTCGTTACACGTAGCCAAGGGCTCGGTCAGACGCGGCAGCTACTTGATCAACCTCCGTACGTTGCAGCCGACAACCAGGCACTGAAAATGCCTTCCACCATAACCGTGGAGGGAATGGAAGTATGCGCGGAGATCTTTGACGGACCAGGATGGGCCACCGCCATGGGACGCCGAAGACAGACGACTCCGCCAAACGAGGAGCTGGCCGCTGGGACGGTCGAGCACAACAACCAGCCGAAGCACCCCAGGGGCTTCAAAAAAGTCAATCGGCACTACAGCGTGTGGTATCCGCTTCCAGGCTACCCCGCCTACCCAAGGACTAGATCAGGGTAATTATGAGATCCAGAGAAGGATTGGACGCAGCCCGAGTCGACCTCGTTCTGCTGGCGAGAGCCGTCATCATGGCCGCCCAGATCACCAACGAACAAGCACGGGAGGACACGATCTACCCCAACTATATTGAAAACATCATTGTTATATCTACTCCGTACCAAAATAATGCTACATCATACGTGAACGTGCAGAAACTGCACACAAACCAAGGCTCGTTCGAAGTTGCCGCATACGTGGCCGCGCCCGATAATACATGCAAGGGCGTCATCAAGAACGTTGACCTCTCCCTTGACGAGACGCAACGCTCAAACGCCTGATTGTGCATGACCAAAATCCCACTGCCATCGAGGCAAGACGCATTAAAAAGAGCAAAGTCGTCGCAATCCTCTTTGATGGGTTGCGCGTTCCAAGCACAGTGATATGCGAAACCGCCACGGTTCCCTGCTCGCTCTACAATCGACAAGTCGATGTTTGCAGAACGTGTGGAGGAGTCGGCCATCGCGCCGATATTTGCCGGCACACAAACGCAACGAGTAAGAAATGTCACAACTGCGGTGAAACGCTACAAGAAGACGGCATGCATCACTGCGAGCCGAAATGCAAGCTTTGCAATGGCAATCACCCCACCGGAGATCGCGAATGCAAAAGACGCTTCCACATTCCATACATAGTGGGAAGGAAAATAAGACGCAGAAAGCAAGAGTGGCAAGCACAAAAACGTCAAGAAGCACCAACATCTGTCACGTTTAAGGAACCCTGCCACAACCAGGTGCCAGGACGGTAGAACGCCTCGAGCGTCTATCACCGTTCTCCATCCAGGGGGAGATCCCGATCCAGAGGACGTACCCGATCCAGAAGGCGTTTTTGTTTTAGAGGCCGTTTTCGTTCCGGAGGGAGCCCCTCGACCCTGTCGGGGTCTGACAATCACCTGTCTTCTCGGGAGTGCTCCAGATCCCGATCGAGAACGAGACCAACAGCCACGCAGCAGCATCAGCCGAACTCCTGGGCGAGCAGGGTTGCACGCGAATCACGAAGCACAAGTAGCCAGCCCAAATATAAGGCACAGTCAGAGCATGCTCCCGATTCTCGTATTGTAGCGCTTGAACAAGAAAACAGGACCTTCAAGAAGGAGCTTGAAGAGCTCCGGGCCGCAATAGCTAGAATAGAGAGCTGCCACGGAATTAATTTGTCGAGCTCACCGGCACCACCGACAACACGGTCACAACAAACTATCCACAACACACACAAACGCAAAGCCGTAGACAGTGACAGCGACACGACGGAGGAGATCGAGATGGTCTCTATAGAAAAAGAAGCCCCACTGGCAAATGTCGAGTCCACGACAACTAAGCTCAACGACAAAATTGATACGTTGGCGAACACGCTTGCCAAGATTATGAAAACTATAAGACTTACACTGGCAAAGCTGACCAGAGGCTCGCGAGCCTGGAGAAAATGGTAGCCAACCCACCTGTGGCAGGTGCTCCTCGCAACCTAAGCGCGGACAAACCAGCGGTTACAGCAAGCGTGCCTAGCATACCTTCTAGAGCTAAAGTCCGACCAGTCAAAGCACGCAATCTCGCGGAAATAACGAGCCGCGACGCACACAAGCTACCAAGCCAAAATGGCTGCTGACCGTAACGAGATTAAGATCTGGCAGTGGAACTGTAACTCACTCCATAAACGCAAAGCAGCACTAACACAACTATTGCTAGCCTGTAAAAAAAGCCGCAAATAATATTGCTACAGGAATGTGGAGAAAGCAAAACTGCTAAAAGCATTGGCATACAGGGGTACAGGGTAGCCAGGCCGACCCTGCACCCCGAGCAGAACAAGACGCGATGAGTGGCTACCTTCATCCGGAAGGACATAATGTTCGCCGAAAAGGACGCCCCCATATACAAAAAAGGCGTGCAAACAATCCTGCTGGAAAGCTTGCCACACAGGGCTGTTAAAAGAAGCACCTTTGTGCTCAATGTTTACAGTCCTCCATCAGATAAGAAAAGAGATTTCAACAGACTTCTTACCTCGGCGGCAAAAATGGCGGGTGACAATCCCCTCATAGTAGCGGGTGATTTTAACGCCAGGAGTACCGAATGGGGATACTTAAAAAGCGAAGGCAAATGCACCAAGTTAGCAGAAAGCGCGAATGCGCTGGACCTGCAGCTCATAAACAACTTTGCGCTCCCTTCAAGAAGAGGTAATTCGGTACAGCGGGACACAATGCCGGACTTAACCTTCACCAAGAACGTCAGAGCTACCTGGGATAACCTCACTGAAGACCTAAGTAGCGACCAATGCATCCTGGAAATTGCCGTTGAGAACAAGGCGAAAGCGCCAAGACAATTCAAAATCACAGACTGGGACCAGTTCCGTAAAATACGGGAGCAGAAGGGCAATACAGAACTATCATATGAAGCCCTCCTAAATGAATTAAAAATGGCAGCGAAAGAGTCCACCAAAGAAATCGAGGCTTTTGAACTTTGAACTTTATTATGAATAAACAACATACAGTAAAGAAAAACATGTTAGCAACATCTGGATCCTTAGCAGAATGCTAGTATGGATCCATGCAATTATAACATACATTAATTAGAGGCAGGAGAAAGAGTTGTATAATGAACGACATTTTAGTTTAAGATGCAGATTGTTTTGATAAACATATCACTTATACACAGATACCGAACACATTGAAGAGGAAAAATCCAACTTATACACTACACTTTGAACACGTTTTTGGTTTGCATACTTAACGTAATACATCTAATATTTCTGTACATCTGGTAAAAGCATTCCTGCGCAGCATACAAAACATTAGTTTAAAATCATGTCACTTTTCATCATTTCACGAAACTTATCAGTAGTCTAATAGAGCTCTTTGTAATGACGTTTGAGCATTAATGTGAAAGCATTATGTTGTTTCACTTCCACTGGTAGGTTATTCCACAATGACGTTCCAACACTATAAAGTCGTCTTTTGCCATAAACATTTTTAACCAGTGGTTTTAGGAAGTTACCACAATGACGGGCTCTTGTTTGCAATTGTGATAAATCCATCCAGGTAATGGACTCTCACCTGGCCAGTTTGCTGCAGAAAAAGCACGACCTAAAAGAAAGAAGCATGGCGTAAAAACAAGCTTGACAGACACGCACAAAAATCGCGGACCTTGGCCGCGAAATCGAATCTCACGCCAAAACGCTCTGTACCCAGCAGTGGGACAACACATGTGACGAAGCAGATGGCAAAATGAGGAGGGGAAGCAAATGGGGGCTGCTCAAACACCTTATGGCGGACAGCGACAAACCCACCAGAGGTGGCACCCAGCTGCAAACTGAACGATTGGTGCACAAGCACGCCCAGGATAGTGGTGGATCCCAAGCTCTCCTCAAAACGCTAGGCCGAAAATATCTTCCACTGGAAAGCAAAGCAGTAGCTTGGGAAAACAAAAACCCCTCATATGGAGGTCGACCGCAAGAAAAGCTAGACGAAACATTCAGCGAAGCTGCAATACGGTACGCTCTACAACAACTCAATGGCAGATCGGCGCCAGGGCCAGATGGAATCGACAATAAACTGCTACGGAATCTAGACGATAAAGCAACTGTAATCATTACTAAGAAGATAAATGAGGCATGGGAAACGGGTACCATGCCTAAAGAATGGCGTAGTACCAAGGTTTCACTCATCGCGAAACCTGGAAAACCACTGAGCCTCGATAACTTAAGGCCCATATCACATCTTGCGTTGGAAAAGTAGCTGAGCATGCAATACTCAACCGTATCACGGACCACATTGAGAGCAATGGGCTCTTTCGGCACAACATTATTGGCTTCCGCAAGGCACTATCCACACAGGACGCCATGTTGATGTTGAGAGAACACATATGTTACGGCCTCCTCCACACGCCTAAAGCCATATTAGCCCTAGACCTCGCCAAGGCCTTTGACACCGTAAAACATGAACACATACTGGGTGAAATTTCGCACATGAACCTAGGCGAGAAATTCTACAACTACATCAAAGGCTTTCTGGCGAACCGAACCGCCACCATACGCATAGGAGAGCAATGCGGTGAACCCGAACGGCTCGGAAATATAGGCACCCCACAAGGGTCAGTGCTCTCGCCATTTATCTTTAATGTGGCGATGCACAGGTTGTCGGAGAAGCTCGCTCAAATCCCATCCGTGCACCATGCCATATACGAGGATGATATTGCCCCAATCCCACAAGGCAGTAGTGGGATTGGGGCATAAAGCGGTAGAGGGTCCCTGGCTAAAAGAAAAGACTACGAAGTAGATAGAGACTGGCCCTGCTTATAAAACGAAACCTCTAGTTGTCTTGGAACGAGAAGCACAGCGAATGTGTCTGGGACTCCCTAGATTTGTGGCTATCAACGTACTGTACCAGGAAGCGCGCCTGCCTACACTACTTTGTCGATTTCGAATTTTGACCGTACAAGCATTTTTAAAATTTTATAGCTTACCGACAAGAAGATCTCAATATGCTTTTATCGCAAACCCAGACACCTTCTTTCTTGCTCATTGGCCACGGTTTCACACACCTCAGATAATGTTTGTACAAAAAAATCTACAAAGTATAAATGTGAACATCAGAAATGTAATTGAGACTAATGACTCGAATTGTCATGTTATTATTGAGTATGATGATATATTCCCCCAAAACGCCAAATTACAATCCCTCAAATTTTTAAATAAAATATTATTAGATTACTTGGAGCATGCAAAAACTAAAAATATAATAGCCACAGATGCTTCCGTAAATAATCAAAAGGCAGGTGTAGGCATTGCGTCTGATTTGCTTGACTGGTCCTTTTCAGTGAGACTGCCTGATTTTACTCCAGTTTTTGAAGCGGAGCTCTTGGCGATTATTTTAGCTCTTAGAAAACTTCCATCAAATCAAAACAACGCAGTAATAATGACGGATTCTCTTTCAGTTTGTGCAGCTCTGACGGCTTCAGAGAACTCTCGAATCCTAAGCACATTCAAAACATTAGTACCCCCGCAGTTGAGACTCCTGAGATTACTATGGGTTCCGGGACACTGTGGATTAAGATTAAATGAATTGGCCGATTCCTTAGCACGAGCCGCACTTGATGGGCCAGTTTTGTCCATACTGCCAGATGTTGAATATATCACGGCAATAAGATATCGAAAATCAGCAATCTCCACTGATACGATAGAAAAAGTAATTACACGGACAGACTATAACCACCTCATGTTTCCATGGCAACACCACTGGAGTCAGTCCAGAAAGCTCGAAGTCTTAATTACTAAATTTCGATGTCGTGTCCCCCCTCTAAACCTGTATCTACACAGAGCTGGTCAGACAACATCACCCCTCTGCGCATTCTGCGGAGAAATGGAATCACTAGATCATTATTTTTTGTATTGTCGCCGCTACGAGATACTTAGAAAAAGGTTACTAGTTATGCCATTTCGGAAAATAGGCCTTAGATTAACGGCGGAAACGGCGCTAAGCTTTGGCGCCTCAGCTTTGGGACATTGCCACAGGGATGCTTTCAATGCCGTTTGCAATTATATTCAGGCAACCAAGCGTATACCATTGTGATCTTCAATAAAAAAAATTATTTATTACTCCCCAGGGCAGAGTGAAGTAAACGCAGCTGAGTGCTAATCATAACACCTCAAATCTCAAAATTGCTCAACTTGATTTTTTTTTCGTTTGCTCTTTTTATGTTGTTTTTATTTTTACATTAATCTCATTATAATACCAATTCATTAAACATTGTTAAAATGATTACAGAAAAACTGCACTACACTTTCTTGGCCAATCCCCCTGAGTGGGTATGAGCCAGCCTCCCAGGGAAACAAAACAAAACAAAACTGATTCCAGCCCGCCAGTGCGCCAGGCATTGTCATCGCGTGTAATCGTTGTAAATATCTGTAAATATACGTTTTCTTGTAAGATTATTGGTGGAGGTGCTGGGTACGCCTACCTGGCTTTTCCGGCAAACCAACACGGAACTTCGGAGTGGTCGCCACCTTCATTTTTCTGCAATGGCTCAACAGGCCCACCCACAAGAGCACCAGCAGCACCACCAGCAGCAGCAGCAGCTGCCTACTCTGATTCTCCTGCCTCCACGAGACCCCGGAACCTTCTCGGGCACAGGCAAGTACAAGGTGAATGTTGAAGATTGGGTCGCTTTGTACGAGCGCGTGAGCGAATACTATAGGTGGGACCCTACATTGATGCTGGCCAACGTTGTATTTTACTTGCGGGATACGGCGCTCAACTGGTATGAGACGCATGAGTCGGAGTTGACCAGCTGGGACGTTTGCAAACTGAAGCTTCTCGAGTTATTCAGCGGGCCATTTGGGCGACAGCAGGCCGCGAGGAATGACCTGGAATGTCGCGTGCAGACATCGACAGAATCGTATGTATCTTACATACAGGACGTATTGGGCCTCTGTCGAAAGGTGGACGAGAACATGAGCGAAACTGACAAAATCGCTCACATATTGAAGGGAATTGCCGATGACGCCTTCAATCTGTTGATCGTTAAGGATTGCGCCACTGTCGACGCTGTTGTGAAGGAGTGTCAGCGCTTCGAGCACGCCAAGAACCGTCGCATAACCCGCCAGTTTGCGCGTCTGCCTGATACTGCAGCCACTTCGACCTGTGAAGACAGCCCCAAGTTCACGCAAGCTACGTCGTCCGAAAATGTCACCCGAATCGTTCGTCGCGAACTCGAAGCAATGGCTCCTGCAGCCATCACCTCTGACGGTCCTCAAGACAACGCATCCACCGTCTCCCTCATCCAAGCCGTCGTTCGCCAAGAAATAGCAAATCTCGGCATCACACCTGTTTGCGCTGTTCGCACCACCGAGAGCTCGGCTTCTGTTAACCAGATTCCGGTGTACCCTTCACGCTACCCTTCCCGCTACCGGAACCCTGCTGAATGGAGAACGTCGGATGATAGACCAATCTGCTTTCACTGCTCTCGCGCTGGCCACATTGCACGCTACTGTCGCAATCGTTGGTCATCCAATTCATCTTGGAACACTGGGACATGGCGTCGCTTTGAAGGCAGTTCTCGCCGCTTTTCTACTCCGTACGATCCACAGCCTGCTCCTACTAACGTTCAGGGCCGAAGGTTCAGCCGGTCGCCATCACCCCAAGGCCGCCGATCTCTCTCGCCGATGATTTCTCGATCCAGGTCCCCTGCATGACCTGGGCCCTCAACCTCGGGAAACTAGACCATGCAGCTCCCGGAGGTGACGCTGCATTAACGACCCATTCTGCAAATTCTCTGTTGACGATTCCTACACGCCGCAATATTTTGGACCTCTTGGTGGATGACGTTACCGTTACAGCCCTGATAGACACTGGTGCACAAATTTCAGTCATGAGCGCTGCTCTCTGTACTAAACTGCGAAAAGTGATCACGCCTCCTATTAAGTGTGCAGTAATGCTTGCCGATGGGAGCACATCTGCCGTTCTCGGCATGTGTACCTCTCGCGTATGTATTGCTGGGCGCCAGACCGTCGTATTGTTCACCGTGCTTGAGCAGTGCCCACATGACGTGATTCTTGGCCTCGACTATCTCTCTGCGCACTCCGCCCTTATCGACTGCTCGAAGGGTCTTCTTCAGTTGGAACTGCCTTTTGACGCCGCTGTTGCCCATGACGCTCAAAGTCGCCTTTGTGCCACCGAGTTCCTGCATCTTCCGCCGCAAGCCACGACTTACGTGCAGCTCGTGTGTGATCCGCCAGTGCATGATGGTGAATATGTCGTTTCACCTATTACCGACGTTGTGCTAAAGCACTCCATTGCTGCCCCGTACACCGTGGTGAGAGTATGCCACAATCAGACCCATCTGTCTCTTTTGAACTTTGGTTTCTCCACGAATGTGCTGCCTGCTGGTATTAAACTAGGCGTCATGTCGTCGCTGCAAGAGTGTGATATTTCTGAACTGTCGGCTCAGCAACCTACTCCGCATGTCAACTTGCTCACTGCGCCCAACCTGTCAAGCATTGACATTGCCAAAATGATAGCGCCAGATCTTACGCCCTCCGAAGCACAATACCTCCACCGTCTGTTGACATCCTATGCGGACATATTCGATCTTGACAACCGCCCTTTAGGCCAGACATCAGTTGTGACCCATCACATCAACACCGGCGATGCCAACCCAATTCATCGCCGCCCTTACCGCGTCTCCGCCGCCGAACGCTCTGTCATCCAGAAAGAGGTCGAGAAAATGCTCGCCAAAGGCGTCGTCGAACACTCATCTAGTCCATGGGCATCCCCGGTAGTGCTTGTCAAGAAGAAGGACAACACATGGCGGTTTTGCGTCGACTATAGACATCTCAACAAGGTCACTAAGAAGGACGTTTACCCTTTACCAAGAATAGATGACGCCCTTGACTGCCTTCATGGCGCAAAGTTTTTCTCGTCCATTGACCTTCGATCTGGTTATTGGCAGATCGCTGTTGACCCACGGGACCGAGAAAAAACAGCATTTGTAACCCCCGATGGGTTATATCAATTTAAAGTAATGCCGTTTGGGCTTTGTAATGTGCCGGCCACCTTTGAGCGCATGATGGACTCCCTTCTGCGCGGCTTCAAATGGTCCACTTGCTTATGCTACTTGGATGATATAATTGTTTTTTCACCGACGTTCTCAAGCCATCTAGAGCGACTGTCCAGTATTCTCCAAGTATTTCGCAACGCTGGTCTCCAGCTGAACTCTTCCAAATGCCGTTTCGGCCGTCGCGAAATAATTGTACTTGGTCACCTCGTTAACGCATCTGGAGTACAGCCCGATCCGGACAAAATTCGCGCATTGACTCAATTTCCCGTGCCCTCTTCTCATAAAGATGTCCGGAGCTTCCTTGGTTTGTGCTCCTATTTTCGCCGCTTCATCCGAAATTTCGCCGATATTGCGCGGCCTCTCACCGAGCTTCTTAAAAAAGACGTCCCATTTACTTGGAATTTGCCTCAGAGTGCTGCATTTTCGGCGCTCATTGCAGCCCTCACGACTACGCCAATATTAGCCCACTTCGATCAGACTGCCCCGACAAAAGTTCGTACGGACGCGAGTGGCCACGGAATTGGTGCTGTTTTAGCACAGCGTCAGCATGGACGTGACTGTGTCATCGCCTACGCCAGCCGCCTTTTATCCCCTGCCCAGAGGAACTATTCAATCACCGAAAAAGAGTGTCTTGCTCTTGTTTGGGCTGTCGCTAAATTTTGCCCGTACCTCTTCGGCCGCAGTTTTACTGTTGTAACTGATCATCATGCACTCTGCTGGCTTTCCTCGCTAAAGGATCCCACGGGACGTCTCGGTCGTTGGTCTCTACGCCTCCAAGAATACACCTTCTCGGTCGTGTATAAATCTGGTCACCTCCATCAAGACGCCGACTGCCTGTCACGGTATCCAGTGGATCCACCAGACGCCACAGAGAGAGCTACGGAGGCTTGCGTCTTATCAATATCAGACTTTCTTGATATCGCTTCTGAGCAACGCCGCGACCCGGATTTACTTCCCATCATAGAAAGTCTGAGTTCCGCTACTCCACCCACTTCTCTGAACTTGTATTTCCTTCATGAAGGAGTTCTCTACCGCCACAACATGCGCCCTAACGGCCCTGACCGCCTTCTCGTCGTGCCTTCCCATTTGCGTGTAGATGTTCTCCGACAGCTTCACGATGAACCTGCCGGTGGTCACCTGGGAGTCACTCGCACTTATGATCGCGTCCGGCGCCGTTTTTTCTGGCCACGCCTATATCGCTCTGTGCAAAAGTATGTTGCCAGCTGCGACCTTTGTCAACGTCGAAAACGACCAACATCGATTCCAGCTGGCCTTCTTAACCCTATTGAGATCCCTGCTGAACCATTCTACCGCGTAGGGCTCGACCTTCTCGGGCCATTTCCCACTTCTGCATCCGGGAACAAATGGGTTGCCGTGGCGACCGACTACGCGACACGTTATGCGATCACCCGCGCTCTTCCAACCAGCTGCGCTACCGATGTCGCCGACTTTCTGCTACATGACATCATATTGCATCACGGCGCTCCTCGACAGCTCGTTACTGACCAAGGCCGATACTTTTTATCTCGCGTCGTCCAGGATATCGTACGTTCCTGTTCCACGAACCACAAGTTCACAACGGCATACCATCCACAAACTAATGGACTTACAGAGCGCCTGAATCGCACTATCACGGACATGTTGTCAATGTATGTTTCTCCAGACCACCGTGACTGGGACGCAACGTTACCCTACGTCACCTTCGCTTACAACTACTCCAGACATGACACCGCAGGCTATTCCCCGTTCTACCTTCTTTATGGACGGGAACCCTCTCTGCCTCTTGATACACTCCTTCCCGCTGGTTCAAGCTCTCCTGTCACATACGTCCGCGATGCCATAGAACGAGCCGACGCAGCACGACAGATTGCCCGAGAACGACTCATGCTTTCTCAAGCCTCTCAGAAAGATCGATACGATCGTCACCACCGTGAAGTTTCGTATGCACCAGGTTCTCTCGTACTCTTGTGGACCCCATGTCGTCACATCGGCCTCTCAGAAAAACTTTTATTTCGCTATGACGGACCATACAAAGTCCTTCGCAAGATCACCAACCTCACCTACGAGATACAGCGAGTCGTCGACGAAGCGCACTCAATGCCACCACCATCCACTGTTGTGCACGTCGTAAGACTGAAGCCTTATGTGTCACGCAACACTCCCCTTTCGTGACAAGCGCCGGGTCGGCGCTTTAACGCCGCGGGGTAGTGCCACAAGGCAGTAGTGGGATTGGGGCATAAAGCGGTAGAGGGTCCCTGGCTAAAAGAAAAGACTACGAAGTAGATAGAGACTGGTTCCAGCCCGCCAGTGCGCCAGGCATTGTCATCGCGTGTAATCGTTGTAAATATCTGTATATATACGTTTTCTTGTAGGATTATTACCATATGGGTCCCATGTGGTCACTCATATGGTGCCTTGGAAGGAATCCTCCAACAAGCACTGACTACAACTGAAGAATTTCTTAAGCCAACTGGACTCGCACTGTCCCCCACTAAATCTACTCTAACGCTCTTTCACCCTCGACGAAATTCAGGTGAAGAGGAGCAGCAAGATGTGCTCCAAGCTGAGAACAACAAAACGATACCGCTAGTATATACGGTCAAAGTACTAGGGCTAACGTTAAGCGCCAAGGAGGGCCACAACAAAGAAGCACTCAAGCGCCTTGAAAAAAGCACGAACAATTTTTCAAGAGGCATTGCTAGAATCGCCAACAGGAAAGCAGGCCTCCTAGAAGACAACATCATGAAGGCGTATCACGCCTTTTTCGTAAGTCACGTAGCATACGAGTTCCCGTTTCTGAAACTTACGAAGGCTGAAATCCAAAAGGTCGACTTCATGCTCCGCAAGGGACTGAAAACCGCACTCGGCTTGCTTAATAGCACGAGCAACGAGAAACTCGAGCAACTCGGTCGGCACAATACAGCCGAAGAAGTTTTCGAGGCTCGGAGAGTGGCACAGATCACACGCCTGTCGTTGACGCAAGCAGGTCATCTCATCCTACGAGACGCAGACATTTGCCCAGTTTTTCAACCAGAGAAAAAAACACAACTTGGTAATGACGTGAGGAAACACATTAGAATTGGGCCAATCCCCCGCAACGTTCACCTAGCGTTCAACAAAGGGCGACAGAAGGACAGAGCCAGGGCGCTCATAAACAAGGCAAAAAAAAACACAACACGCACGCGCTATTCGTAGATGCCGCCCACTACTATGGCCGGGAGGCGTTCGCCATAGTGGTCGTTGATATAGACGGAAACCTCATGAACGCGGCAACCGTCCAAACAAGCCATGTCCACGAAGCAGAGGAAATAGTGATCGCGCTAGCCTTGCAAAGCTGCCAAGCCTACTCCACAATATACACAGACTCTAAGACGGCGGCACGAACGTTCGCGGCTGGCCTAGTAGCTAGAAGCGCTGGAAAACTCACCGTTAACGCAATAAGAAAGTACGAGACCAAAGAAGCTCTTGTTAAAGAAGAGAAAGCTATAATCTACGTATCCTGGTACCAAGCCCGCATGGGACAGTTACCGGGACTCAACCACTGCAATCCCAACGAAGAGGTCAACCGCCTGGCGTGTGAGCTCACACGCCGCGCCGCGGACAACGACCCCTTGATGGGTGAGCGGTACGAGAATCTCTGCAGCCAGGACAAAGCACTCACATACCACGAGATCACTTCACATTACCGGGGACAAAGACGTGCATTCCCAGCACTGCACCCAAAACTTAACAAAGCACAAGCTCTAACTCTAAGAAGATTGCAAACACGTACGTACATAACATTTTGCACCTTACACAGAGTCGACCCGACACACCACCCACATGCTCCCTTTGCAACCATCCCTATTGCAATTTCGAACACATGCTCTGGCTGTGCCCTACCCACAGCGCAGCACAACTGAATACCCAAGAGGCTTGGCAGGAAGCCCTCAAGAGCAATGAATACAAGCAGCAACTACAGGCGGTCCAGAGGGCCTGGGACATCGCTACAAGCCTTCGGCTGCCAGCGCCATCCTGGGCGGAGCCTCCAGGTTGAATTAAGGGTCGGAATGGCCCTTTCTCAGCCTCTTCAGGATATGTTTTAAATAAAGTCAAACTCTATCTTTCTTTCAGAATGTTATTCATAACATTTGCTCACATGGAGGGGATTTTTTTGACAAGGAACAAAACACCACAAACAAGAGAGACATAAGGACTGTCCTCATACACAACATAAATAGGCAGAGTGCATCAAAATAACAACAAAGCGAAAAAAACAATTGTTAGATTACCAGATATCAATGCGCCATACAAACAAGAAAAAGAAATAGCCATGTACGGCAGCCATCAATACAGAATACACTGCACGAATGTATACTACGAAACAAAACGGAACAGGTGCGCTCTTCTACTGTAGTGAAATCCTTCAATGTGCATTACAACATGTAAAAACAATCAATGCATCAAGCAAAAAGAAAATAACTCAAAATACACTTATACAATGAAATACGCACATACAAACAGAAAACAAACGACGAAAAGAATAAAAAAAATAACATGCCCCCAGACCTCAAGAACTATATCCAGCTCAAGTAATCGGCTCCCACGTTTTCGCTACCCTTAATATGCGTAATGGTGTACTGGTACTCTTGGAGTAGTAAACTCCATCGAAGTACTCGAGCGTTCAGCTGTTTTGCCTGTTGGATATAACTCAGAGGCTGGTGGTCTGTCTGGACACAAAATTGTACTCCATATAAGTTCATGGAGAATTTCTGAATTCCCCATACCAACGCGAGACATTCGCGTTCGATGATACTATGGGAAGCTTCCCGTGGAAGCAGCTTTCGGCTGGCATAAGCTGTGGGGTGGAGCTTGCCTTCGTGGGCCTGCATGAGCATGGCTCCGAGACTTGTGCCGATCTGCTGAGCGTCCAGTTTGTCGGAGAGCTTCACGTCTTCATCCCCTTCCACTTTCAGCCAGTCAGGGGTTGGAATATTCTCGTCCTCGCTCGATTCCACAACACCAAATGTCATGTTGCTCACCTTGGTGGAGGGGCTGTCCCTCTCCTCGTATCTTTTCAGTAAGTTGGCGTGGAAGATTTTTCTGCCGCCAGCCGTGTCTACGACGTAGTCAGCTCCACCTTTCTTTTCCTGGAGTTCAAAAGGGCCCTTCCATTGCAGCAGCAGCTTGTTCATGTCGGTGGGAACTAAAATCAGTACCTTGTCTCCGGGGTTGAAACTCCGCTCCTTCGCCTTTCGATTGTACAGCTTCGTGTACCGTGCTCCGGGTTTTTCCAACTCCTCGTGTGCCAGGCGGCACGTTTCCTCCAAACGGTTCCGAAGGTCGAAAACATGCTGGTACGTCGTCTTAGCTTCTTCAGTCAAGTCGGTGTTCGTCCACAGCTCCTTCAGTATCGCCAAGGGTCCCCTCACATGGTGGCCATAGAGAAGCTCAAAGGGTGAAAGGCCCATACTGGCCTGCGGAACCTCCCTGTAGGCAAAAAGGAGAGGTGCCAGCTAGGGGTCCCAATCTCTCGGTTTTTCGGCGCACATGCGCTTCAGCATTAATTTTAAGGTGCCGTTGAATTTTTCCACCAAGCCATTCGCCATGGGGTGATATGGGGTGGTGTGGAGCTGGCGCATGGAAAGGAGCCGCGCTATTTCCTTCATCAGGTCTGATGTGTAGTTCGTGCCACGGTCGCTCAGTACCTCGCGGGGGACACCAAATCGGGAGAACATCTCGACCAGGGCTTCGGCCACCCGCGCAGTTCCGATACTCGGGAGCGCCAATGCGTCTGGATACCGGGTGGCATAATCCATCAAAGTCAAAATGTATCGGCTCCCATGCTTTGAGGGCGGGTGAATCAGTCCTACTATATCGATCGCCACTCGCTTGAACGGGGTGTTGATTATGGGTGCCCTCCCCAGTGGAACATGTGATACATGGCCCTTTGGTACGGTACGCTGACAAATGTCTCATGAGGCGACGAACCTTTTTACGTCAGCTGTGATGCCTGGCCAAAAGAACTCCTGCGAGATCCGGTCCTTGGTTTTCTGCGTGCCCAAGTGTCCTGCCATTATACCATCGTGTGCTGTTTTAAGCACAGCTTCTCGGTGGCAGTGCGAAACGACTAATTGGCGTACAAGCCATCCGTTGGCCTCTGTGTACTGTCGGTACAGCAGTCCCTGTTCTTGTTTATACTCGAAGCTTCCCTTCTCATTTCGGCATGTTTGCTTCCTGCCGATCTTATCAAAACACTCTTTGAGTGTCGCATCTCCCCTCTTCTCGCATCCATAGTTATTTCCCGGCAATCCCGCCGTGGTCCCAGGCGTACGAAGCTTGGCGAATTTTTCCGGCTCTGCATCTGCTTAGGAACGGGTGACAGCTGCTGCTACAGGCTCTTTCCTTAACTCCTTTGTCGAGACAGGTTTTCAGTCTCCTTTTTGGGATCATTACGAGGTCTTACGCCATCGATATTGCCCAGAATGAGGTCATACAGCGGATCTTGTAGGCATAGTGCTCTCAGATTGCCAGTAAAGTAGGGGGTGTCAACCTCAATCCGTGCTTCGGGCAGCATCCTCGCTGTTCCGTCAACCGAGTGGACGAGTCTGCTTGTACCTGTCAGCTCGTCTTCTTCACCAACTTCCTCCGCACGATTACTGTCTTGCACCCCGTATCCCGCAACACTGATATGTCTGTGCCTCGGAGGGTCCCTGTGGCCACTGGTAGGTTCTCGGCCAGATTTTTCGGTGGTGTCACTTTTACGACGTTGACGATGGGGACTTTTTCGCCATTACTAAGCTCGATATACCCGTCGCATTTGGGATCCTTACGCGTTTCCCTTGGTGCGTAGAGGCAGGACGCCTGGAGTGAGATATTTGCTCCTGACCGGCAGTCGTTTGCCCTATGTCCTTTTTTCCCACGCTTGAAGCAGACGATGGCTACATTAGCGGCAGGTCTGTTGAGACACAAGTGTGGCGGGTGATTCCCACGACTGCAAATATAGCACCGTGGTAGTGGTGCGTGGCTGTTGCCTCCTTCCTCGTATTTCCCCTTCTCGTCCGTTATGGGACCATCTTTCTTCGTTTTCCCTAGGCTTGCTCCACTCTGAGCTTCCAAAAACTAGTCTGCTAGCTCAAGCATGTCTCCCAGGGATTCCACCCTCCTTTCTTTTAAATATAATGCCAGATTCGAACCACATCCACGCGAAAACCTCTCTCTAATCAACAATGCGCGAAGGGACTCAAATTCTGTCTCAGTTTTGGACAGCTCAACCCATCTATCGAAGTAATGTCTTAAGCGAGCCGCGTACTGTGTTGCTGTTTCACCCCCTACTGGCCTCTCCTAATTAAACTTGTCTCGGAACCCATCCACCGTGAAGCGAAAGCGCTTCAGGAGGGCGGTTTTAACCTTGGTGTAGTCCGCTGCATCTGTAGGCGGTGGCCTGCTATAAACACTTAGCGCCTCTCCTGTAAGGCATGTCGAAAGCGCCGTCGCATATTGGCTTTCAGGCCACTTTTGCCCTCTGGCGATGCTTTCAAACAGGCGTATAAACGCATCTAAGTCGTCTCTTCCTTCGTCAAAGGTGACGGGCAGTCTACTTGTGTGTATTCTCCAACTCGGCTCCTCCCCGGCATCGCCGTGCTTACTGCTGGATTGGGTCATACCCCTGTCACACGGGCACCCGCGAAGACCGTTTAACTCCCTCGTCCTTACGACAACGAGGATGCGGTCCGCGTCACACGGCCACCCTTACCCAAACGAAGGTTAACGGAGCGTTTCGCGAAGGACCTTCAACGATCTCCCTTCGCAGCGAAACGAGGTACTCTCGTCCCCAGCGCTCTAGAGGTCAGAGAAAAACTTCGAGCACAAAGTGGCCGCAGTGAAAGAATAATACATTTTGGCAATTCTAAACGTTTTTTCGTTGTAGTACTCATTCACAACGCGTGTTTGTTTACATATATTTCCGCCCGCCAGAGTTAACTTACTCTCAACACCGATGCTGTACACTCCGTGCCTCGCACGTGGTGCACGGAGGAAGGAAAGGTACCTTTCCTTCCTCCGTGCACGTGGTGCCTCGCGAGTTGGGCCGGCCGGCGCCATTGAAAAATATTTCGTCCATGTGTGTGGTTGTGGTCGTCCCTGGGTCACTCATGGCTGAAGAACACAAAATGTGCGCTCACGAGGCAAGGAAGCACAAGAACTTTCGTACAAAAACATGAACAAAGGCAACAAAACAACTAAAAGCACAATGTGGCCAGCGTCACTAGCAGCATCGCTAGATTTAGTAAATTCGTTTTTATTTGAAAATATTTTTATGGTTTGTCAGCCTCTTACCTCCTTAATAGTGTTTTTTTGTAAAAACCACAGAACGAGGATTCACAAAAAATCTATAGAGATGAAATTAGAATACTTTTCCGAAAATCAAACAGCGCGAGCCGAGCCCCCTCGCGCCAACTGTTACAACCTTTTCATTGCCGTGTGAAACTGCCACAACTCCTTCTCCGTCGAACCACCTAGGGGAGATTTACGTTGACGGTGTTCAACGGAGATTAGTGGTGGCCGTGTGACAGGGGTATCACGCTGCTACTCTCACTGAGGCGAATCTCTAATTGCAGTAACTGAACTTCCCGTTCTCCGGTTTCCCTTGCCGCTTCCCCTGCCGCTTCTCGTTCTTTCTCCCTTTTTTCGCGTTCTCTCTCCTTTTCGTTGCGCTCTCTCTCCCTTTCTTTTTTTCTTTTCCTCCCTGGTCAGTGCCAAGTTCCAACATCATCTAGAAAAGGTCAAGGCCTCTCCAGTTCCCTTCGCCGGCGGTGTGACGTCACCCCACGATGCCCGAGGTTGGCCCGAGCCAGCACGTCGTTCTGTTTTCCTTTTTCTGCAACAGATGCCGCGACGAGGCGAGGGAGACAGACCATACGGACGCGCCGGCGAAGCCACGTTTTTTTCGGCGTGTTGCGTCAGCCTGCTAGTGGTGTTTTGTGGTTGTGCGGTTGCAATTTGCTTTCACGATTTGTTGTGACCTACTACATGTACAGCGCAACACGGAGGGACGCTGTTGCGTGCCCAACTGCATGGGAAATTACGACAATGGGCCTAAAGTGCGTTTGTTTTCGTTCCCGAGCGATCCTGTGCGGAAAGCGAAATGGCAGCGTGCCGTCCGGCGCGACGACATTGACGTGTGTCTACTCAAGAACCCTCACGTAAGCGTTCGAATACACCCTTTTCTTGAATGCGTAACATTCGTATTTAACGCGCTGTGATTGTTATAGCTGCTTGCGCGTTTCGCACGTGCTTTACGCGTTGGTCGTCGGGGTGCTGTTTCCTAACCAAGCAGTGCAATCGCCCATTGCGGCTTCGTCATTATTTATAAGAAGAATGCTGTATCACTTTTGCTTTATGAGGTTGACGGTGTCAAGCTTCACGGTGCATTACTTCGCCCCTTCTCTGTGTTACAATGTGCAGGTCTGCGAGCTTCATTTCAAAGCGGAGCACCTTCGAACAACGTCAAAGTACACCGACGGCGGTGGGCGGACTATTGAGGTTCCGATGAAGCTGACCCGGCTGATGCCTGATGCTGTTCCTACCATTTTTCCTGGATGCCCGAGTTATCTCTCTGATTCTCAAACGTCACGAGAAGAGCCCGACGTCAAGCGAAGGCAAAAGAAAAATGAACAGTTGCTCGAAGCTATCCAGGAATCAGCGCTGGCATTTGCTGCAGAGCAGGACGAGAACAAGGTCGAAAACTTTGAAGATATAACTTCTAGGCTGACTCGATTGCATCAAAAGAGGTTTTGGTCACAAACAGTCTGCGAAGGTTGCGTCATCTTCGCTCACGTCAGACCTACAGATCACGCCTTGGATCTCCTGTCGTCAGTGTGTGTGTCGTCAGACCTGTGCGTGCGCGTCTTCTGGAAGCGTGCTCTACTGACATCGAAGGACGACTTGAAGATTCCAGAAAAAATCTAGAATTTTCTAAGGTTAGTGGAGCTTTTAGATAATGTGGAGGACTTCTGCACGACAAAAGCACCCCAGGAGGACGATGAAGTGAATTCAACGCTCCGTCTTGTGTGCACCCTTTTGCAAGACGTTACAACTGAAGGGTTGGTGGATGATGAGAGGGCTGATGTTCTGAAATTTCTTAAGGAGCAGTGTTTTCTTTTGTCGAAGAAAATCAATGGTTTGAGGTACTCCTCTGAACTGTTAGTTCTGGCTAGCTTATTATTTACCATTTCACCACATGCGTACAGGTTCCTACGAAACAGCGGTGTGGTCACTTTGCCACATCCTAGTACTGTTAAAAGAGTGTGTGGCCGACATGATGTTAGCTCATTAGAGGAGCAGTCCAAAGACGGTTTCTTGCGGTACGTGATCAGAAGGGCGAGTTCACTGAAGTCACAGGAGCGAAATGTTACGTTGATGGTGGACGAGATACATTTGCAGCAGTACTTTGAGTATAATAACGGCGGCTGTGTGACAGGCTCTGCTTCCAACAGTGCTGAGCCAGCAAAAACTGCGCATGTCTTCATGGTGCAGTCTCTTCTGTCATCGTACAAAGATGTAGTACATGTCCTGCCGGTGTCTAGAATTACAGCGGAGGAGCTGCATGATGTTCTGAATAAGATAATCATAGGCCTAGAAGATGCTGGCATTCATGTAGTCACAGTGATAACTGACAACTCAATTAACCGAAAAATGATGGCAATGTTTGGCAAAAAAAAAGGTGCCAGCTTGGATATCGTATACCCACATTCTGCGAATGTACAGCAGCCGTTGTTTTATGTTGTTGATTCTGTGCATTTATTAAAATGTGTTCGGAACAACAGGCTTAACCAGAAAAAATCGGGCAAGTGTCTGTACTGTCTCACGTTTCACAGCGACTCGCCGGACAGTCGAAAAATGGAGGATGCTTCATTCAGTTCCCTAAGAGAACTCCATGAGACAGAACAGAGCAGCATTGCGAAAGTTGCGTACGGGCTCACCCACAAGGCTCTGCACCCCAGTAATCTCGAACGACAGAATGTTCGACTGGCCCTTAAGGTTTTCAGCGGTTTTGTCTCGGCAGCTTTGAGGATTGGAGGGGAAGAACTAAGGCTCGAAGTGGCAGAAGGCACAGCACAATTTATTGATGTCATTGTGAATTGGTGGGGCATTGTGAATGTTAAAAGCCCTCACAAGGGTCAGCGATTGCGGAATGTTTGGCAAGGAGCCTGTAAGTGAAGTAAACTGCCACCAACTGAAGTATCTGGATGAATTCGTTGACTGGCTCGATAGCTGGAAGGCAGTAAAGCAAGACATAGGCAAGCTGACAACTGAAACACACTCCGCCCTCCGCCAAACAACGTATGCTCTCATTGAAGTTTCCCGGTACTGCTTGGAAGAACTTTGCTTCAGATATGTTCTTCTTGGTAAATTTCAGACAGATGGCCTGGAAGCAAGATTTGGTAAATACAGGCAGCTGTGTGGTGCACTGTACCATATTTCAATCACACAACTATTTGAAGCAGAGGCAAAACTTCGCTTGCAGGATACGTTGATTTTAGAGGATTTTCCTGAGGCTTCAAAAGAAGGTGAGAAAGAGCCCAACCCTGAGGTGCTTCTGGCCAAGTACAACATACCAGTGCTAGAGAGCGAGCTAAAGAAGCCTCGCACAGATATGCCGGCTGTTGTGTATATAGCTGGCTACTGTGCCCATGCTGCCTTAAAGCGTCAGCCATGCGAGGATTGTTGCATGCAGCTGACTGTCGCAGAAAGAGTACTTGACCAAAGCGAACATGTGCTCATAGACGAAGTGAACCGGGGAGGTCTGAAGTTCCCGCAACCTTTTGTGGTACACGCTGTACTGTGTACGAAAGTTGTGTTGGAACATTGTACAAATGACGAGTACCTGCTTGTTTTCCACAAAGATAATAACCAAAGGTTGCCACTGTTGAGCATTATGATGTTTTTGTTGTCTGATAGTGAAGGCCTCGAAATGTGCGCTAGCGGTCACTGTCCTGATGTTGTCCTCAAAAATATTTTATGGCCTGCTGTTAACACACTGTTAAAAATTATGCAAGTACTAGAAACGACGCCTTGACAAAAGCAAAGTCAAGTGTCAAGCAGAGGAAGGTTCTTACACTTAAGTGAAATGTGCTCCTGAAGTTGCATGCCTGCCATTTTACTAGCTCGTTCAAAATGAGTACCTTACATCATTTTATTTTGTCCATTGTATACCTCTGTGAACGCTTTCATACATAGGTGACTTCTGATCTAACTTCATAAATTTGCCTTCATGCTCAGCAATAGTGCTGCATGTGCTTATGTTCTTCTTTTCTTTGATGTACTCATGATAATGTATTCCTAATACCTACATTCGCAGCTCTTGTTTCTGTAGATATGTTCCACGTGCTGTCATTGAATATAAATGTGTTCACATCATGTTTTCGTCTCCAGTTGATCTTGTGAGTGCTTGAAAAATATGTAATTGTCCTGTAGAACCAAGAAAGTGAACGCTGGTTCTTTACCCCACTCCTGTCGCTCTGTTATATATTCAAGAGTTTCAAAAAAAACTGGAAAGGCGACCGCATGCATGACAGTGGCGGCGGCAACGCGCGCTGCCCCGCTAAGGAGTCGGGCAAGGTGCGCTGACGTCACGGTGGCAGTGAAGGGGCCTTGACCTTTTCTAGATGGTGCTGTCAGTGCCTGCTCTTCTCTGGCTAACGCCTGCGTCTGTTCGTGCTGCTCCTTAACCCATTGTCTCAGTTCGGCGCCCTCGAGGCCTAACTGTTTACCGTGCGCGATCCACTTATCAAAATCCATACACTCCATACTGCAAACTGGCACTATAATGCCACTATAAAAACAGCGCAATCATATTCAGGATGCAACCACTTCAACTGTGCGGCTCTATCACCACGCTGTCCGCACGGTTCTCGTTCACCCCTCACTGTCTTACTCTTGTACGGAACGTCCTCGTCGGGGACGCCAGTTTTGTTACAAGCTGCCACTCTAGCGTCACCAGCGCGAAGTCGCCGACGGGAATGACAGTAGGTTGGTTCGTTCCGTACGCAAGCAGAGACAGTGAAGAGATCAGAGACGTGAGAAAACAAAACAAACTTTACTCTAGTGATATTGCAGCACACGGGATTTAGTACAACACTTCAATACAAAAATCAAAATACATCAGCACTGGATACAACAAAAAAGATACATATAAAAAACAATAAATCCGCTTAGGAGAGAGAACTATTACAAACTAACAACAATAGAACTACGGACGAGAAAGTTCGAAGATATAAACAGGTGAAGGCATACGTCTGATGACCGGCAGCGTTGCGTCCCCGACGATCGGATGCGAGAAGTCGAAGAGAGTTCTGGCACGACTGCGATGTCGGCGGTGTTGCAACGCTGGTGGCTCCGGGAGGCTAGTGCTTGCAGGTGACCTCGGGCAGGTTGAGCTAACTCGAGGCGAAGTCCCGATGTCTACGTTGCAGACGTTAATATCGCGTCACAACTAGATGGACGGCTAAGTTTAGGTGGCCAGCCGATACAGAGCCACACTAAAAACTTCTAGATGAGATACTTGTTGATCTGTTTCTAAACCATGTTGGTCAGCGACTAGACTGCCTAGCAGGGTGAAATCCTGCGCTTAAATCCCCCATCGTGTCCCCTCGCTCTCTTCCTTCTGGACAAGAGACCTCTACATGGTCCAATCATGCGCGTTTCATTGTTGGAAACTCCGCCCCAAAAATATATTTACTCCAACCCCTTTTAATTAGGAGAGGGCACTCAACTAGCGACAGTGACAACCTGTTGGGGTGCTGTCATACGGCTTGGCCACCAGAAAGTTCCCCGTGGAAACGGTCGACTGTTTGGCTCTAAGCCGCTGCGTCCCGTAGTCTAAACCTTGTTCGGGGTACATCGCGGCCTCCCACGACCCTGCAGACGCCGCCGTAGGTACAAAGGATCAAACGTCGGCGGCGACGTTCGAAGAAGGGCGCCCCATTCTGCACTTCCCGGCTCTCTTTCATGCGCTCGCCATTCCCATGGTCAGCGGGGTAGTACGGCGCCCGTTAATTGCCGTGACGCTGGGTCGCGAAATTGGCAGTTCGTGACAGAAGCGCACATCATACAAACTTTTCACGAATTTTTACACCGCACCTGCCCGCCCCACCTGTAGTATACTGGCTCAATCAAATCAGCCCCTTTGTTTGATACAGCACACACGGCCAGATAGCGCATTGAGTAAAAGTGCTTGATAGAAGGTAAAAGAAAAGGTAGATAAATTGTGTGAAATGCACACATGTCTTCTACTGGTTCAATAAAAACATCATAAATGAAAAAGAAAATGAAATAAATCCACCTTAACCACAGCCTTACACAGTCTATAGATTAGGTATTATAAACAACACAAAGAAACAATGAGACATTCTTTATGAATAGCTTAAGATTAGACAAACAGTAGTAACAAGAAAAAGTGTTGGCAGTTGCTTTTAGTCTTTCTATGGACTAAGCTTAGACAAATAAAATTAAACATCTTGGCATCGTTGCCGCTGAAAGGCAGTACTGACGAGCGGCAAGGTAGACTACCATCGTTTGGTCCTTCCGTAAACCGAAGACGCTGCCCGGGTCCATGGACTTCGCTTTATTTATTTATTTATTTACTTACAGAGTACCTACATCGCCATATAGGCATTACGTAGGGGGGGGGGGACAAAAACAGTAAGTACAAAGGAATACGTAACAAAATACATAAAAATAAAAATAAAAAGAACCACCGCCACATTTATCAGAACATAATAATGCATCACAAAATACATTTTCATACACACAGACCATACACAATGCAAGAAGAATTTCACAGCAGAGAAAAAAATAAATCATTATTTGTTATATTAACCAAGTCGTCACTTAAGCTGTTCCACTCTTATTGTTTTTGGAAAGAATGAGTGGAAAAAAGTATTGGATCTGCATTTGAAGGTAGATATCTTTTTGCTATTGTCACAGCGAGTGGATGTGTAGGGGGGTTGAACAAGGTAGCTATGGTGATTGATTCCTGTGTTAGAGTAATATATCTGATGCAACAGTTTAAGCCGTAGTTTCTGTCTACGTACACGTAGCAGATTCCACCCCAAAGTGGCCTTCATTTGTGAAACGCTGACGTAGGGGCTATAATTATTTAAAACAAACCTTGCCTCTTGGTTCTGAAGTTTTTCTATTTTATGTATAAGATAGTCTTGGTGGGGGTCCCATACTACGCATGCAGAATCAAGTACGAACCTGACCTGCAAAAAATATAAAGTTTCCTTCATTTCGCGCGTCGCCTGATTGAAATTTCTTCGAATAAAGTATAACATCCTACTAGCTTTTGCTATGGCCGTGTCAATGTGTTTGTTCCATGTAAACGATTCAGTAAAATGAACACCGAGATACTTATAATCGCAGTGTGTGTTAATAAGTACGCCATAGCTGTTATGTTGATAAAATGATTTGGATATTTTCCTTGAGAAGCTTACACTGCAACACTTTTAACGTTTAAATTCATTTTCCATTCTTTACACCAGTCCGCTATGTGATCTGGTCGGTTTGCAAAACGCAAGTATCAGATTCAGTCGTGATTTCTCTGTATATGACGCAGTCGTCAGCAAATAATTTTATGGGTGATGCAATGTTTTCAACTATGTTGTTTATGTAGATTAGGAACAGTAAGGGTCCTAAAACGCTCCCTTGGGGAACGCCCGAAGTTACTGCTATGGACGAAGATTTGACATTATTTAAGACAACGAACTGGGTTCTACCATTCAAATAATTACTTATCCACTTTTGAACCTTTTTATTTATGGCCAATGCAGCAAGCCTTACATCCAAGAGCTTATGGGACACAGTGTCAAATGCTTTTTGGAAATCTATAAAAACCGCGTCTACACGACTATTGTAATCAATAGCTTTAGATACGAAATGCTGAAATTCTATTACTTGTGTGTTACACAAAAAACCTTTTCGAAAACCATGCTGGGAGGGAGTAAAGAAAGCGTCGGAATCAAGGAATATAAATATATTGGTATGTATAATGTGTCCAAATATTTTGCAACATACCGATGTTAACGAGATCGGTCTATATTTTTCTCTGAGTTTTTTATCTCCAGATTTGAAAACGGGTGTAACATTTGCTGTCTTCCAATCTTGGGGAATAAGACCAGTTTCGAGGGAGAGTTCATAGATGATACTTAAATATGGAGCAATAACATCATGACACTCTTTGAGAACTACTGGCGACAGTCCATCAGGTCCAATGGCTTTTGTTGCATCTAAGCGACGTAATAATGAATCGACGCCTCTAACATCAATTTGAATATCTGGCATAATATTGCTCTGGGAGCATTGTTTAGAAGCGATGCCTGCTTGTCAGTTTCATGCGAAAAAATCTGATTGAAAATATTGATTAAAACATTCTGCCCTCTAGTAGTCTGACGTCACGGCTTTGCCGTCGACAGTGAAGGCTGGTATAGATATATCTTCTTTTTGGTTCTGTTCTACATACTTCCAGAATGCCTTCGGGTTTTCTTTTAAGTCTTTGCCTAATTTAACAAAAAAAGAATCTTTCGCAGATTTTTTGTTACTTTTAATAAATTGTTTATTTCATCCAAGTGATTGTGGTTTACCAAACTAGGATTAGTAGAAAATATTTTATAAGCGCGTCTAGCTTTCCTGACAAGTTTGCGTATTTCCGCGTTAAACCAAGGTTTATGCGTTTTATTTTTACGCAAGTACCTACATGGAACATGACTTTCAACCAATCTAAGCATTTTGTCACGAAATGTTGACCACAGAGCCAACGGACAGTGTGCTTTTGACATATGCTGGAAAGTAGGAAATAAATTTTCTAGTTCAGTTCTAATAGCAACATAATCTCCTCTGTCATAGCTGGACACTTTTCTTCGTGGAGCCTGAGATGTCCGTACACGCTGTACGCTAAGCTCCGTGACAACAGCCGTGTGGTCGCTAATGCCTGGGCACACGGTAATCCCTGATACTAAGTTTTGTTCATTGCAAAGCACCAAGTCTAAGATTGAGTTTTCTCGTGTAGGTTCCAGTACGTACTGTTGTAAGTCATACAATCTGATCATTTCTTCAAACTATAAGTAGATACGGGAACCGTCACCAATACCACATCCAGCAATTCATCTAAAATTCGGCAAGTTAAAGTCTCCCCCAAGAAATACGCTGTTAGGCATAACATATAGCACATCAGACAGTAAACTGAACGACTCGCTTCTGCTCGGTGGGCGATAGAACGTCCCGAACGCGACATTGTTTCCCTTGGGTAAATTCACGAGGCACCAGACAGATTCCAAGTCGTTTTCAAAAAAACTTTCAGTGCTTGGCAATGTATTTGATATTAAAAGAAACACTCCCCCGCCGTGCCCATATCTATCTTTCTGATAGACAGTAAAACCTGGCGGAAAGATTTCCACATTACACACAGAGTCATCCAACCATGATTCAGTGCCCATTACAATTTGGGGCTTAATGGTAGCTATCAAGGACATGAAGCTATCGACTTTATTTTTTATGCTGCGACAATTTACTAGGAGAACTGAAAGTCATTCACGCAGTGAGCAACCCTCTGCATTTTCGTTGAGGGAAACAGAATTTAGTGTAGGTCATTTGCCTCTATCCATTTGCGCATGCGCCCTCACTGGAACCGCCATCTGCGTGTCGCTATCCCAGACAAAAGCTTGCCCATTGATAATCAGTTTATCATAACTCAGACGTACACGGTTTTCTTTGCATGATCTTTTATCTTTCGCATAGTTCCACAGCTGTCGTCTTTTTTCCTGCACGGCCTGGTTGAAATCCTCGGAAATACTGTACGAAGTACCCTTTAGCTTGAAAGCATTTTTAAAGACAGTTTCTCCAGCCTTCCACTGCGAAAAGCACGCTACGATGGGCCGGTTCTTGGTTTCCTTAAAAGCCCCTACGTGGTGAGCCCGCTCAATTCATATGTCGTCGAGTTTCATCGCATCCTTGCATATTCCTTTAATTAAGTTTTCTCACGCTTCCCAAGTCTCATTTCTTTCCGTATCAGGCAGACCCCCCCCCCCCCAAGAAAAAACAGGTTCTGTCTACGGGTTCTATTCTCTAACTCGTCCACTTTCGCCAATAATTTGACTTCAATTTTTTCCACACGAGTGATGCGACTTTCCACAAGATTTGTTTTCTGTATTAAATTCATTATTTTAGATTCCAGTTCACTTTGTTTAGTTGTAATTTCTGTTAACTTCGCAAGCACAGTTTCCTGGCCCGCTTGCATTGCTAGAAGAATCCTCTCGATGTTCGTTATTTGCTCACGCTCTGCCGCACTCATGGGTCCTGGATTTAACTCTACGTCTCCAGATAAAAATATCAAAAATTGAGAAAGCATCAAGCATCCATCGCAAAGCAAAAAGAGCACAGCATCAATAAAACACACGCTCACATGATTAAGACAACATAAAAGTTGTCGCTTGTTAATGGGGCACGACACTCTTAAAAACATAGGATAGTTGGAGCGATAACATTTAGTTCCACCTAGGTAACTAACCTGGTACATGGATAAGGGTGAGCATGAGCTGGCCCCGCCGCGGTGGTCTAGTGGCTAAGGTACTCGGCTGCTGACCCGCAGGGCGCGGGTTCGAATCCCGGCTGCGGCGGCTGCATTTCCGATGGAGGCGGAAATGTTGTAGGCCCGTGTGCTCAGATTTGGGTGCACGTTAAAGAACCCCAGGTGGTCTAAATTTCCGGAGCCCTCCACTACGGCGTCTCTCATAATCATATAGTGGTTTTGGGACGTTAAACCCCACATATCAATCAATCAAATCAATCGAGCATGAGCTGAGAAAAGTGTCGTGCCCCAGTGGTTGCAGGCCAGGTTGACCCTTTTTATGGCCACTACGCAGCGGAAACGGAAACGCTCCACGATGCGCAGAAATGGTCTCGGTGTGCCGGTGATCGCACGCAGGTTGCAGCAAATCATCTCGTGACCCATGGAAAGCACGATCCGAGGACTGCCTGTTGCGATAGGTCCTGGCCAAGATTCGGTGGCGCCGTGTTCCACCGCCCCGGTGATATTCGCCACGACAGCGAGAAATCTGAGCAGTACCTCTGGTACATGGATAAGGGTGAGCATGGGCCGAGAAAAGTGTCGTGATATGTGGAGTTTAACGCCCCAAAACCAAAATATGATTACTAGAGAGGCCGTAATTTTGACCACCTGAGGTTCTTTAACTTGCACCCGAATCTGAGCGCATGGGCCTACGGCATTTTCGCTTCTATCGAAAATGCAGCCGCTGCAGCCGGGATTCATCCCGCGACCAGCGGGTCAGCAGCCGAGTACCTTAGCCACAAGACCACCGGAGCGAGGCCCATGGACTTCAAGCAGTCACGTGACGCATTACTATCATCATCGACGAAGGGTGGGTGGGAGAGGGGTTAATTCCTTCTTCCCTCGCCTGACCTGAAGAGAACCTCCGGTCTTCAAATAAGTTTATTCATTCATTCATTTTTATTTACAGACATTCCATAGAGAACAATTAGACAAAAAAGTAACATGCAAATTTTAAACATTTACATATAGATTGTGAATGGCTTTTATTTATACAAATATATATTTATAAAAAGACCAATTGGTCTACAAGAACCCAATCTACAGGCACGACGCATGAAGCCAGTGTACTGTCTAAATACATTTTTGTTAGGGCAAACGAATCCCGCTTAGGGTTGAAGCCTTCTTATAAATAACCTTCCGCATGCGACGTCCGCTCTTTCATTGTTTTGTCACGTGGGCGAATCTTGATTTCAAGGCCTTGGATGGCTTTGAGCACAACTTCGAAGGAAAGCTGCAGCTGATCCATCCGAAGCTTGGAGGTTATTGTATAACGACGCATGATCTGGGTTATCAGAATCTTATCTTCCAAATCGGCAAACCTTCGACCTGCCCAGAGAAAAAAATGCTGATTAGGTATGGTATATTATTGCACATAATCCTATGCTATTTCGGTGTGATTTCATGAAACTCAAACAAACGTATTTCATTGTTTTTGCAAATAATCTCGAATTCATGCACATACAGTGAGTATGCCAAAGAGGAAGTTCAGCAAAGGCTTTGGCTGTAGGTAAGGATTCCGCTACGTTGTTAGCCATGATATGATTACGAGGCCTCTGTTTTTGAGTTGATTGCTTGAAAAATATAAAGTGAAAACCATATAGGCCCAGGGCTTCCAGATGTAAAGCAAATACATACTGAGTGATCTTGATGTGCCTCTCTTTTAAATTTTCCCAATTTAACTCAAACTTCTTGCTTTTAACGTATGTGCAGTACTCACGGATGGGAACGGGGCAATTGGTAGGAGGCCAAGAAGTGCACGTACCTTTGTTTCCATCGTATTTATTTAGTTCATATCAGCGTTGTTTCGACTCTAACGCTTATATCAGAGCCAGTGCTACTGTTTGCGAACACATTTGTAGCGACATTAGACAGTTGTTTTGAGTGATTGCACAAGCCAACGTTATACTAAATATTGTGAATTGGCGTTTTTGTCCCTGAGCACGAGCGCAGACGGTTTTATATATTATACTCAGTGTCAGAAGGTTAAAATGTGAAAATATGTGCAGGGAACCAGTTATAGTTCCTGCGTACTTAAGGGTATTGCAGTAGCAAGGAGTATTGTGTAGCGTACAAAGTAGCTAAAAGTATGCAAAATGAAGTTAGCGAACTATGATAAATGAAAAAACAGTTATATAACAATTTAACGCCTATAAGCAAATAAGTACAATTAAGAATAAATAGTTCAAAACAGAAGCATTTATTAATCAACAAAAAAGGTGTTGTTGCGTATTACTGACAACGGAAAACAAAAATTGTCTTTAAAATAACGCGTGAATATGGTATATGACAGTAGAGTACAACAGTTATTTTAAAAAGCCGTTATTATATTATCATAATAATGTTATTACCCATAATCAGCGAATTTTTATTCTAGATTTTTTTTCTTATATCACTCACCAATGCAGCTCCTAAAGCCACCGGAGAATGGAATGTACAAGAAAGGATTTTCTTCCATGCAGTTCAAAAATCGTTCCGGCAAAAACACATCCGGGTTTTCATAGTACCTGGGATGTCGCTGTAGGAAGTAGATAGCGGCGACAGAAACAGATCCCCTAGGCACAGTGTATTCACCTAAGGGTGGACGGATAAAAAAACGGGAGCATCAAACTGAGTGCCAGTATTCCTTTGTACACATAGTCGTTCGAAAGATGAATACGTCGGTCTTTTCAAAATTTATGTTTTTGTCAGCTCGAATTTCCAAAGTAACTTCGAGAAAGCCTTCCTGGGGAATCTTTCTGCGTACTTTTATCAAGGTAAATAGGCATAGGGCAACATTTTGGCTTTCCGTACTATTGCTAACGAGCACAATGTCATCTAGAAAAATATACACATAATGCATCATCGTAAAATCAGCAGACAAACTCGATAGAGAAATTTTCTTTTCCAAACATAAAAGTGTCGATATCACTTATATCGTTTGTCTATATATCCCAAAATAATACATAATGAACTTAAAGCTGCTTGTATGCTAGTCGGAAGCCATTTATATTACTGAACAAGGTCAGCTACTATAGCTTTAAATATTGCGGTATCAGTCATAGTGTATGCGTACGCTCGTCAATACTTAACAAACATACACATGCTTCTCCTGCACGAAATTTTATCTCGATGTAATGGGGGAAAGAGCGAGGTAAATCACAGAAAACAAAAGACGTGCTCTCGGTCGTGAGCGTATACAGAGTCCGGTCGCTTTGAACGTCATCAATCCATAACCTGAGCCCTAGAGCTGTATGATCATTGCGAAAAAGCAGCGTGACAGCTGATATGGGCCGCAACTATTCCGTCTCGAATGCCATTTTTTTTCTGCGCGGATTGTAACTATAAAAAAATAAAATGTAACGAAGAATATCAGCACTTGTGAGGTATTACTTTGCTCACTGTCATATTTATTCTTCCCCAATTCTGGAACAGAACAGCGGGTATTATGCATGGATAGCTAACCCACCCTTCACTATTATGATAGATGCGAGATCACCTTAGAATAAAGGTGACATAGCACAATGCATTGCAAAAACTGTAGAGTGTGCCTCAGCGCAGGGTCGCAAACAACGTACTTTAATGGATACCCTGCCGCATTGGAATAAAGGTTAATAAAGGGGCACGCCTGGTTGTCAAGAAAGCATCTAATGAAGGATGGTACTGCTCAATTCCTATGTCTGGTGCGGATATTTGTAATTTTATAACGAAGGACCCAACCACTGCTCCATGAAGAAGCGATTTCATAGCCCTAAATCAAAGTCTTCATCAATTTATGAAGTTGATCCACACAGGAAGTTTCTAATAGTGGCAGATCTTCCATGACCCATTGTCACGGACTGCCATTTTTGCGACCCGACGTCACGGCAATTAACGGGCGCCGTACTACCCAGCTGACTGGCGGGAACGGCGGGCGCATGAAAGAGAGCCGGGAAGTGCAGAATGGGGTGCTCTTCTTCGAACGTCGCTGCCGACGTTTGATCCTTTGTACCTGCGGCGGCGTCTGCAGGGTCGTGGAAGGCCGCGATGTACCCCGAACAAAGATTAGACTACGGGACGCACCGGCTGAGAGCCAAACAGTCTGACCGTTCTCACGGGAAAACCGTGGGAAAACCTCTGGTGGCCAAGCCGTATGACAGCACCCCAACAGGTTGTCACTCTCGCTAGTTGAGGGCCCTCTCCTAATTAAAAAAAGGGCGGCGTTTATATATATTTTCGGGGCGGAGTTTCCAATAATAAAACGCGCATGATTGGACCCATGTAGAGGTCTCTTGCCCCCAAGGAAGAGAGCGAGGGGACACGAGGGGGATTTAAGCACAGGATTTTGCCCTGCTAGGCAGGCTAGTCGCTGACCAACGTGGTTTAGAAGCAGATCAACAAGTATCTCTTCTAGAAGTTTTAGATGCGGAAGCATCTTATACTCGCGCCTTGTAGTGCACCGTCCGCGCCGTCCGCAACGCTTCTCGAACATTCGACAGCTGACGCGCGCGCATGCGCCGTCGCGCCGTCGCCCACCATCTGTGCCGTGCGCGCTTCTCCTTCGAGAACATTCGACAGCTGACAGCGCATGCGCCGTTGCGCTGTATATATACTCAAGGTCGGCGCTCGCTCGCTCAGTTGCCGCTCGTCGGTTGGTTTGTACGGCGCGTCGACGTCCAAGGTCGCGGTGAAATGAATTCCAACGAATCCACAAACACAATGATCGACGTCCCTTCGACCAGCGCCGCCCTTTCGCATACGTGTGTACGTGTTCACTCATTTAACACCCCCTCCTACAACCACGTTAACCAATTTAGCCATCGACCCAAGTAAGTCGCAATTTAACACCCCATTTCACAACCACGTTAACCAATTTAGCCATCGACCCAAGTAAGTCGCACTTTAACACCCCGTTAACCAATTATATGCTCCGCATCCTCCTCAGTGTTCCCCCGAGGGAAGCTGCGGGCAATTTTTTTACTGTGGCTCTGTATCGGCTGGCTACCTAAACTTAGCTGTACGTCTAGTTGTGACGCGATATTAACGTCTGCAACGTAGACATCGGTACTTCGCCTCGAGTTAGCTCAACCTGCCCGAGATCACCTGCAAGCACTATCCTCCCGGAGCCACCAGCGTTGCAACACCGCCGACATCGCAGTCGTGCCAGAATTTTCTTCGACTTCTCGCATCCGATCATCGGGGACGCAACGCTGCCGGTCATCACACGCTGGTCATCAACTCTCTCCTCCGTAGTTCTATTGTTGTTAGTTTATGTAGTTTGTAAAAGTTCTCTCTCGTAAGCTGATTTATTGTTTTTAATTTGTATTTTTTTGGTTGTATCAAGTGTTGATGTATTTTGTTAGTTGTATTGAAGTGTTGTACTAGATCCCGTGTGCTGCAATATCACTAGAGTAAAGTTTGTTTTGTTTTCTCACGTCTCTGGTCTCTTCACTGTCTCTGCTTGCGTATAGAACGAACTAACCTGCTGTCATTCACATCGCCAACTTCGCGCTGGTGACGCTAGAGTGGCAGCTTGTAACAAAACTGGCGTCCGCGATGAGGATGTTCCGCACAAGAGTGAGACGGTGAGGGGTGAACGAGGGCCGTGCGGACAGCGTGGTGATAGAGCCGCACAGTTGAAGCGGTTGCATCCTGCATATGATTGCGCTGTTTTCATAGTGGCATTATAGTGACTGTTTGCAGTAAGAAGTGTATAGATTTTGATAAGTGGATCACGCACAGTAAACAGTTAGGCCTCGAGGGTGCCGAACTGAGACAATGGGTTAAGGAGCAGCAGGAACAGGCGCAGGCGTTAGCCAGAGAAGAGCGGGCACTGGCCCGGGAGGAAAAGGAATAAGAAAGGGAGAGAGAGTGCGAATAAATGGAGAGAGAGCGCAAAGAAAAGGAGAGAGAACGCGAAGAAAGGAAGAAAGAACGAGAAGCGGCAAGGGAAGTGCCAAGGGAAGCCGGAGAACGGCAAGTGCAGTTACTGCAATTAGAGATTCGCCTCAGTGAGAGTAGCAGTGTAAACCGATCCAGCAGTGAGCACGGCGATGCCGGGGAGAAGCCGAGTTTGAGAATACACACAGGTAGACTGCTTGTCACCTTTGACGAAGGAAGGGACGACTTAGGTGCGTTTATACGCCGGTTTGAGAGCATCGCCAGAGAGCAAAAGTGGCCTGAAAGCCAATGGGCGACGGCGCTTTCGACATGTCTTACAGGAGAGGCGCTAAGTGTTTATGGCAGGCTACCGCCTACAGATGCAGCGGACTACACCAAGGTTAAAACAGCCCTCCTGAAGCGCTTTCGCTTCACGGCGGATGGGTTCCGAGACAAGTTTAATAAGAAGAGGCCAGTTGGGGGTGAAACAGACACACAGTACGCGGCTCGCTTAAGACATTACTTCGATAGATGGGTTGAGCTGTCCAAAACTGAGACAGAATTTGAGTCTCTCCGTGCATTGTTGATTAGAGAGAGGTTTTTGCATGGATGTGGTTCGAACCTGGCAATATATTTGAAAGATATGAGGACCGAATCCCTGGGAGACATGCCTGAGCTGGCAGACCAGTTTTTGGAAGCTCAGGATGGAGCAAGTCTAGCGAAAACAAAGAAAGATGGTCTCATAACGAACGAGAAGGGGAAATATGAGAAAGGAGGCAACAGCCACGCACCACTGCCATGGTGCTATATTTGCAATCGTGGGAATCACCCGCCGCACTTGTGTCGCAATAGACCTGCCGCTAATGCAGCCATCGTCTGCTTCAAGTGTGGGAAAAAAGGACATAGGGCAAACCACTGCCGGTCTGGAGCAAATAACTCACTCCAGGCGTCCGGCCTCTACGCACCAAGAGAAACGCGTGAGGATCCCATATGCGATGGGTATGTCCAGCTTAGGAATGGCGAAAAAGTCCCCGTCGTCAATGTCGTAAGAGTGACACCACCGAAAAATCTGGCCGAGAACCTACCGGTGGCCACAGGGACCCTCCGAGGCACAGACATATCAGTGTTGCGGGATACGGGGTGCAACACAGCAATCGTGCGGAGGAAGTTGGTGAAGAAGACGAGCTGACAGGTACAATCAGACTCGTCCACTCGGTTGACGGAACAGCGAGGATGCTGCCCGAAGCACGGATTGAGGTTGACACCCCCTACTTTACTGGCAATCTGAGAGCACTATGCCTACAAGATCCGCTGTATGACCTCATTCTGGGCAATATCGATGGCGTAAGACCTCCTAATGATCCCAGAAAGGAGACTGAAAAACCTGTCTCGACAAAAGAGTTAAGGGAAGAGCCTGTAGCAGCAGCTATCACCCGTTCCCAAGCACATGCACAGCCGGAAAAATTTACCAAGCTTCGTAATCCTGGGACCACGGCGGGATCGCCGGGAGATAACTATGGCTGCGAGCAGAGGGGAGATGCGACACTCAAACAGTGTTTTGAGAAGATCGACAGGAAGCAAACATGCCAAAATGAGAAGGGAAGCGCCGAGTATAAACAAGAACAGGGACTGCTGTACCGACAGTACACAGAGGCCAACGGACAGCTTGTACGCCAATTAGTCATACCGCACTGCCACCGAGAAGCTGTGCTTAAATTAGCACACGATGGTATAATGGCAGGACACTTGGGCACGCAGAAAACCAAGGACCGGATCTCGCAGGAGTTCTTTTGGCCAGGCATCCCAACTGACGTAAAAAGGTTCGTCGCCTGATGTGACATTTGTCAGCGCACCGTACCAAAGTTCCGTGTACCACATGTTCCGCAGGGGCGGGCACCCGTAAACGACGCCCCGTTCAAGCAAGTGGTGATCGATATAGTGGGACCGATTCATCTGCCTTCAAAGCATGGGAACCGATACATTTTGACTTTGATGTATTATGCCACCCGGTATCCAGACGCATTGGCGCTCCCGAGTATCGAAACTGAGCTGGTGGCCGAAGCCCTGGTCGAGATGTTCTCCCGATTTGGCGTCCCCCGCTAGGTACTGAGCGACCGTGGCACGAACTTCACATCGAACCTGATGAAGCAAGTAGCGCGGCTCCTTTCCGTGCGCCAGCTCCACACCCCCCCATATCACCCCATGGCGAATGGCTTGGTGTGAAAATTCAACGGCACCTTAAAAAAATGTTGAAGCGCATGTGCGCCGAAAAAGCGAGAGATTTGGACCGCTACCTGGCACCTCTCCTCTTTGCCTATAGGGAGGTTCCACAGGCCAGTATGGGGTTTTCACCCTTCGAGCTTCTCTACGGTGGCCATGTGAGGGGACCCTTGGTGATACTGAAGGAGCTGTGGATGAACGCCGACTTGACTGAAGAAGCTAAGACGACGTACCAGCATGTCTTCGACCTTCGCAACCGTTTGGAGGAAACGTGCCGCCTGGCACACGAGGAGTTGGAAAAAGCCGTCGCATGGTACACGAAGCTGTACAATCGAAAGGTGAAGGAGCGGAGTTTCAACCCCGGAGACAAGGTACTGATTTTACTCTTCACCGACACGAACAAGTTGCTGCTGCAATGGAAGGGCCCTTTTGAAGTCCGGGAAAAGAAAGGTGAAGCTGCCTACGTCGTAGACACGGCTGGCGGCTGAAAAATCTTCCTCGCCTACTTACTAAAAAGATGCGAGGAGAGGGACAGCAGCCCGCGAGGGGGCTTTTCGAAGTCTTAAACAACAAGTCTCTACGGAGCCGATACTACGGCTACCAAATTTGCACCAACCATTCGTACTTCGAACGGATGCATCGGACACAAGTCTCGGAGCCGTGCTCATGCAGGCCCACGAAGGCAAGCTCAACCCCACAGCTTATGCAAGCCGAAAGCTGCTTCCACGGGAGGCTTCCTATAGTACCATCGAACGCGAATGTATCGCGTTGCTATGGGGAATTCAGAAATTCTCCATGTACTTATATGGAGTACATTTTTGTGTCCAGGCAGACCACCAGCCTCTGAGATATATCCAACAGGCAAAACAGCTGAACGCTCGAGTACTTCGATGGAGTTTACTACTCCAAGAGTACCAGTTCACCATTACGCATATTAAGGGCAGCGAAAACGTGGGAGCCGATTACTTGAGCTGGATATAGTTCGTGAGGTCTGGGGAGCATGTTATTTTTTTATTCTTTTCGTCGTTTGTTTTCTGTTTGTATGTGCGTATTTCATTGTATAAGAAGTGTATTTTGAGTTATTTTCTTTTTGCTTGGTGCATTGGTTGTTTTTACATGTTGTAATACACCTTGAAGGATTTCACTACAGTAGAGGAGCGCACCTGTTTCGTTTTGTTTCGTAGTACACATTCGTGCAGTGTATTCTGTATTGATGGCAGCCGTGCACGTTTATTTCTTTTTCTTGTTTGTATGGCGCATTGATACTGTGACGTGTAACTTAAGCTGGTACTCTAACAATTGTTTTTCCCTTTTGTTGTTACTTTGATGCACTCTGACTATTTATGTTGGATATGAGAAGGACAGTCCTCATGTCTCCCTAGTTGGTGGTGTTTTGTTCCTTGTTGTCGAAAAATTGCCCTCCGTGTGAGCAAATGTTATGAGTAGCATTCTGAAAGTGGGGGGCAATGTCACAGACTGCCATTTTTGCGACCCGACGTCACGGCAATGAACGGGCGCCGTACTACCCCGCTGACCGGCGGGAACGGCGGGTGCATGAAAGAGAGCCGGGAAGTACAGAATGGGGTGCCCTTCTTCGAACGTCGCCGCCGACGTTTGATCCTTTGTACCTGCGGCGACGTCTGCAGGGTCGTGGAAGGCCACGATGTACCCCGAACAAGAATTAGACTACGGGACGCACCGGCTGAAAGCCAAAGAGTTTGACCGTTTCCACGGGAAAACCGTGGGAAAACCTCTGGTGGCCAAGCCGATGACAGCACCCCAACAGGTTGTCACTCTCGCTAGTTGAGGGCCCTCTCCTAATTAAAAATGGGTGGAGTCAATATATGTTTTTGGAGCGGAGTTTCCAACAATGAAACGCGCATGATTGCACCCATGTAGAGGACTCTTGTCCCCAAGGAAGAGAGCGAGGGGACACGAGAGGGATTTAAGCGCTGGATTTGGCTCTGCTAGGCAGGCTAGTCGCTGACCAACATGGTTTAGAAGCAGATCAACAAGTATCTCTTCTAGAAGTTTTTAGTGTGGCACTGTATCGGCTGGCCACCTAAACTTAGCCGTTCTTCTAGTTGTGACGCGATATTAACGTCTGCAACGTAGACATCGGGACTTCGCCTCGAGTTAGCTCAACCTGCCCGAGGTCACCTGCAAGCACTAGCCTCTCGGAGCCACCAGCGTTGCAACACCGCCGACATCGCAGTCGTGCCAGAATTTTCTTCGACTTCTCGCATCCGATCATCGGGGACGCAACGCTGCCGGTCATCACACGCCGGTCATCAACTTTCTCCTCCGTAGTTCTATTGTTGTTAGTTTGTGTAGTTTGTAATAGTTCTCTCTCGTAAGCTGATTTATTGTTCTTTATATGTATTTTTTTTAGTTGTATCATGTGTTGATGTATTTTGTTAGTTGTATTGATGTGTTGTACTAGATCCCGTGCGGTGCAATAACACTAGAGTAAAGTTTGTTTTGTTTTCTCACGTCTCTGATCTCTTCACTGTCTCTGCTTGCGTACGGAACGAACTAACCTGCTGTCATTCCCGTCGCCGACTTCGCGCTGGCGACGCTAGAGTGGCAGCTTGTAACACCTATCGAGGCGTTATTTCACAGACTTTGGCTGGAAGCAGCATATGAAAATAGCCTTGCGCGCTAAACTTACTCCGCTCCAGTTTCCTGGAATTCCATACTCTGGTAATATTATATTCTTTTGAAAAGCGTAAAATGCATGAATGAAAGTTAAAAATGAAGAAAGAAAATAGGAAGGTTGGACAGTGGCCCCCTCATAATAAAGAAATTACTTGGACCATGGCCTGAAATGCACCTTCAGAAGAAGAAAAAAATTCCGCCATATCCACGAAGTGAATGATGATGAGTGGGCGAAGCTCCGGAGGTAAACCTGGTAAACCTTGAATCCTCTGTACATTTTGCCCACTCGATTTTATTACATCGCTCCCCCTAGCGTACGTCGCCGCACTAAATCGAACGATTGCCTTCAACCAATGACACGCGCCATATGTGACATCATTCCTATTTTATAAGATCTCGCGTCTTTCATCAACTACAAGTACCGCTTTCTAGTTTATAACATCTTGCATCTTTTCATCATCAGCTACAAGTACCACCATCTAGTAAACACTACAAGAACTAAACGAGAGGTGGCTACATACAGGAGACGGTACCGCCATCTAGTGAACACTGCAAGAACTAATCTAGAGGTGGCTACATACAGGGGATGGTACCGCCATCTAGTTAACACTGCAAGAACAAAACTAGAGGTGGCTACATACAGGGGACGCACAGCCCACGCCCTAAGGAGCTTCGCCCCTAAAAAAATCTTTCTGAAAGACTTCTTTGTGGACGCCGTACTCGATGAGCGCTTGGGATATACAGCTATGTGTATTCAAATACGTGTTGATGGGTTAGTTCCAGTGTGTCGCAGTAGACATCTTCATCCCATTCCAACTTCATTTTGGAGAATTAAAACTTGTCGCGATTTTATTCCTTGAATTTCCCCAAAATTGAAATAAAACCTTGCACTTTCCCAATCTGGGAATGACAGGACCCTTAAATTCCATTCCTGTAATTACTCAATGTAAGAACAGCATCTTGATGGTTTAACGAGTTAAAAATTAACGCCCCATAAATCTTATGCCATAAAATTCATAAAATACAAAAGTACACAAAACACCAAGGTCGTGAGATTGTAGCCAGATGGCATATATATCGTGCAGTTCTAAGTAAATGTGCCCATGGGTCTAGATTGGGGGGGACAGTATTGCAAAAGGGTGGCACTGGGGGGGGGGACTATGAGGTGAGATGTCACGCATGCTGGTATACAAAAGCTTGCAGCGAAGACTACTGTTGCGCCAATGTCAATACGCATTACAACAGAGAAGCGCTTTTTAGAATACGCGTCCCAATCACCGACAGCGGCAGAAGCAACAACAAAGAAGCGAAGAATGGGGAGACTGCATGTGGCTGGGGCAAGGGTAACATAAATGTTACGAGAGTGGACATTCCTGCCTAAAGCGGCTGGGCTACGCAGCTTCATGTCAGCCGTAAGAAGACAATACATCACTCCCTCTCTTCAAGAAAACGCACGTTGCAGTTATGTACTGTAGAACCTTTTCTAGTGCACTATACATCTACTTGTCTATGTGGCCACAGAGGTGGCTTTCAATGGCTAGGAGTGCAGCCCTGAATTCGTCTTTATCATCCGTGATTAGACGGTTCGATATCGTAGGGCATGGTCGGGCATGAATCGGGTGTGACAGAAGTGACAGAAGTGCAGCATGCCGTCGAACAACAGCAACATTATCACGTTCCGTGTCCGTGAACATTTAAGGCAATGAAGAAGCACGGGTGGCAGCAGGGCCACGCGATAAAAGATGAGCGATAACATGCTCGACGTGCGTGGTGGTCTTCGCTTGTTTCGTCTGCCTCTCTGCTTGGTTTCTGCTTTGTAAGTTCGCTTTCAGTATTTTGCAAAGTGCGTATTGTACTCGTCACTCAAACCTTAAGTGAACATTTGTCGCATTGTACATATCAGCACCTACAGCATTTTCATGCTATTCCCTTCGTGTATGACATTCATGGATTACTTCACATTAGAAAATGGCTATTTGAGATGCTGTGCAGTTTGTTCACGAGAAAATCATTTTTTGAATTGAGAAAGTGAATCACCGCTGGCGTCGTAAGCTTTTATTTGCGCTGGTACACGTAGTTCGAATTAATTGCATGTGTTAAATTGTGTGAATAGAGCAGTCATGCTAAGCATCGTTATTTGCGATGTTCGAAGATTGCTTTACACTCGTGTTACGGGTGCCTTATAAGACGACTTGTATTTGGAGAAAAATGTTTGTTTGAGTCTACGGCGTCATCTTGTGAATAAACACTCCTGTCTCCTTAGTGCTTGTATTGCACTGAAAATTGGTGCGTTGTAGCTGCGGCAACAGCTCGAGACCGTTTTTCGCAAAAGGAATAATTTCATCGACAAAAATTTGTGCGAACGTTGGATAGAAGATATTGCTAAAATTTTTTTCTCTTGTGAAGAGGAAAACGCATCGTTGGCAAGCAGCATCGCCACCTCTTAGGTACCGGGTTCTGGGCTTGTCTCGCTCGCCTCGTGCTGATCATCACCGGCATCTGCCTGAACATTGCTCTATCCCGATTGTTTTTTCATCGTAGAGCCGCCGTCGCAACACACACCAATAAATCCCCTTTTAATTGGTGGAGGTTGCTGACATTCCCAGTCGCCTGAACCTGGGTGCTGCCATTCGCCGTCACCTAAACCTAGAGCTGTGCAACTGAACGCTACCTCCCATCATGGCCACCAACAACTGCAACTTGGTTCTTCCACTCCATGCTCCAGCACCCCCGGCGTTCTTCGCGTGCGAGAGCCCAATGTCTTTAGCGGAGCTGATGAGACCAACGTGAAAGACTGGTTCACCCACTACGAACTGGTGAGCGCAAACAACAAGTGGGATTGCGCGGACAAGTTGACTAACGTCACTTTTTAGCTCTCTGACGTTGCCGAAATGTGGTATAACAACCACAAAAACGACATTCCGACGTGGTATACTCAAAAAGTCGTTTGCTGAGGTTTTTGGCCGAACCGCTGTTGGAAAGTCCAGGGCCGAACAACGCTTGCGGACTTGCGCACAGAAGCAATCGAAATCGTTCACTGGTTACATAGAAGACATTGCTGATCTTTGCAACCGCGTGAACACCGCCATGCCTGAGTCTCAGAAATTCAGCACATCCTGAAAGGGATAAATTACGGTGCACTTAAGATACTCCTGGCCCGTAATCCTGCCACCGTTGCGGAACTTGCCACGTTATGTCAAAGTTTTGACGAGTTGAGGAAGCAGTGCACCCTGACTCGGCCATTTCCTTAACACGCCGACTCGCTCTCCAGTCTTACTTCTGTTCCCGATCACTAACCGACCCTGCAAGAGATTAAAGACTTTGTGCGTGAAGAAGTAGCTCGGCAACTGTCATTGATTCTCTTCACGCAGCAGCCGCCGTCCTCTCGTCTGCCCTCACCGCTCCGCGGCGTTATGCACGAAGAGGTAGCTCAGGCTGTTCCCGTCGCTGCCCACCAGCAGCCTGTGGCCACGCCTGTTCCCTCGTCGGCTATGCAGCCCGTAGCCACGCCTCTTACGTATGCCCAGGTGGTACGCAGCAGACCCTGCCAGCAGCATTTGTCACCCATGTCTTCACTTGCTCCCCACTCCGCCCCTCTTTCGGTACCTTGGGTTGCACCGCGAGTCAGCTATTCCTGGTACACTCCTGACAATCGACCGATCTGCTACACCTGCGGTACTCCAGGACACGTAGCACGATATTGTCGCCGTCGCTTCCAAACGATGCACGATGCTACTCAGCCGTTCCCATATGACCTACAGCTCATGCATTTACCGGCTCTCTATCTCTCACAGCATTATGGCTACACTAACCTTCCTGAGTCTCAGTCACCCCAGCCCCCATCTCAGACTAACTCTCCCCGTTCCCGTCTCCTCACAGGTGATCACTGTCCCAAATGCATCACCGACCCGCTTTCTCCAACCGGGAAAACTGAACGCCACAGTTTCAGAGGCAAGAACTGCGCCATTTTTGAAATGCCCAAGCCCTCGCACTTCACCTGCTAACGTCATCACCATATCTGTCGATGGTGTTTCTACCTTTGCCCTCGTCGATACAGGTGCTGCCGTTTCTGTTACAGCCCCCCCCCCCCAGCTCTGCCGCTCTCTACGCAAAGTGACCACGCCGCTCTTTGGACTATCGCTTCGTACGGTTAGCGTACAACCAGTTCGACCTCTCGGCACCTGTACGGCCCGCATATTCATCCAAGGCTCTATGTACGTTGTCGAGTTCATCATCCTTTCGGTGTGTTCGAATAACGTTATCCACGGGTGGGAGTTTCTGTCACATCATCATGCCGTCATCGACTGCGCACGCACTGAAGTTCAATTCTTGCACCTGTGTGACGAAGCTTTGCACGTAACTCTTGATCGGTCGCCAAAACGCCTCGTGCGTAAGGACACTGAAATTCCGCAGCCTCTCTTGCCGTTGTCCCTGTTTGCTGCGATGAACATAACGATGCTATGGTAATGTTTACACTGTTCCGACATTTTCATGAGCCGCAGAGCCATTCCTACACTTGACGTAACTGCTGGCCGAAGCGATATTTTTGTCCACAACCCTCTTCTTCACCGCTTACTCTACTTGCCGGTGAATGTCTCGGTCGAGTGGAGCACCTCGATTCCTCTTTATTCCTTAACATGCCAGACGAATCGTGCAGTAGCGCCTCGACCGAACTTCATGCCCTTTTCCCACTGGAATGCTCATCGAGTGACACCTTCTCGAGTTGCATCGACGACACCTTAAGTGCCCATGAACGCGCCGAGCTTCCTAAACTCCTCCAGCACTTCGCGAATTCATTCGACGTTTCTCAGCCGCAACTGGGTCGGACTTCCGCAGTGCACCACTACATTGACACCGGTTTGCACCAGCCATTGCGTCAAAGACCGTACCGTGTCTCTGCTGCAGAACGTCTCGTCATCAACGACCAGGTCGAAGAGATGCTACGCTGTCGCGTTATTCAACCATCGCACAGTCCTTGGGCATCTCCTGTCGTTCTAGTTCGAAAGAAGGATGGATCGATTCGGTTTTGCGTCGATTACCGGCGAATAAACAAGGTGACGTGGAAAGACGTCTATCCATTACCGCGCATCGACGACGCCCTTGACAGCCTCCAAGGAGCCGAATTCTTCTCCTCCTTAGACTTACGATCTGGATACTGGCAGGTTCCTATGGCAGAAGCTGATCGCCCGAAAACTGCGTTCATTACACCAGATGGCCTGTACGAATTTGACGTAATGCGTTTTGGGCTTTGTAATGCTCCTGCCACGTTTGAACGACTCATAGACAACACGCTGCGTAGACTGAAGTGGTCTGTGTGTCTATGCTACCTCGAAAACATTGTCGTTTTCTTTCCCGATATTCCTACACATCTGCTTCGGCTCCAACTGGTTTTGACGTGTTTAGCCGACGCTGGGCTCCAACTGAACCTTAAAAAGTGCCGATTCACCGCGCGAAAGCTGTTCATGTTAAAGCACATCGTGTCCAAGCATGGTGTTCTACCCGACCTTGCAAAACTTCGTGCAGTAGCTGAGTTCCCGAAACCTACTACGCTGAAAGAATTTTACAGTTTTGTCGGACTATGCTCGTAGTTCAGGCGCTTCGTTCAAAATTTTGCGTCGATCATGTCACTACTGACCATCCTAGCTCCTACGCGGTGAAGCAGACCTTTCATCCTGGTCTCCTGACTGCGACGTCGCGTTTGCCACGCCCCGTAGTCTGCTAACCTCTCCTCCCATTCTTCAGCATTTCGACCCAACAGCTACAACGGAAGTTCACACAGACGCTAGTGGGGCTGGTCTTGGTGCTGTCTTCGCGCAACGCAAGTCGGGCTACTCCGAATACATCGTCACTTATGCGAGTCGCACGCTCACTAAAGCTGAGGCCAATTACAGCGTCACTGAAAAGGAGTGTTTAGCGTTAGTGTGGACGCTTCACAAGCTACACCCTTATTTGTACGGTCGCCCGTTCGACCTGTTAACGGACCACCATGCACTTTGTTGGCTCGCTATGTTAAATATAGTGTGAACGACAAAGAGCGCCACCATCATAATTAGAAATGGAGGAGTGTTACCAGTATCAGCGCCGTGAAACCCGGGAGGTAGGACCTTCGGAGGTGAACGGGTGGGCTTTGCCATGGGCACGGCGGCTCGTCTTTTCCTCAACACGCCACATTAAAAGATTTTTCTGGCTGCCTAGCTCTCTGGGCACTGCAAATCCAAGAGTACGACATTCGCGTCATCTATCGCAGCGGACGCAAGCACTCTGACGCCGACGCCCTGTCCCGTTCGCCTTTACTTCCCGACTCAGCCTGCGGGACCACTGGTACCAGTTCCGTCGCATCTGTCGACCTTCACTCCTTTGCCAGTAAACAACACAAGTACCCGTGAACCGCTTCCCTTTTTGACTGTCTCTCTGGATCGTCGACCCCTGCGGTACCACGATCTATCCGACGTCAAGCTGCTCATGATCGGCTGCTACACCGACGCAACTACGCCCCTGAAGGTCGTAAGTGGCTCTTGGTCCTCCCCCGCAGCTTGCAATCACAAATATGCGCCTCATTTCACGACGTTCCTCAATGTGGCCATTCCAGAGTATTCAAAACTTACGAACGTATTAGCCATCGCTTCTACTGGCGCGGACTGTATAATTTTGTTAGTAAAATTGTTATGCGCTTTTCGGACTGTCAGCGCCACAAATCTCCGCCTTTCCACTCGTCCGGTGCGCTTCAGCCGCTTCCGTGCCGTTCCAAACCTTTCGATTGAATCAGAATTGATCTCTATGACTCTCTACCGAAAACATTGGATGAAAATCGGTGGATCACAGTCGCTGTAGACCATTTAACACGCTATGCTGAGACCGCCGCCCTTCCAAGTGCCACTGCTCGGGACGTAGTGTCCTTCGTCCTCCATCGCTTAATACTACGACGTGGTGCACCTCGAGAACTACTAATTGACCGAGGTCGAGCCTGCCTATCAGACGTCATCGCGGCACTGCTTTCTGAATGTCATGTTGTTCATCGCAAGACCACGTCATACCATCCACAGATTAACGGGCTCACGGAAAGATTCAACCGCACTCTCGGCGATATGCTCGCGATGTATGTGACATCTGATCATACTAACTAGGATCGCTTTCTTCCATTCATCAAGTTCGCATACAACACTGCGGCACACCACAATTTACCACTGTATGTTCACCTTTCTTTCTTATTTATGGACGCGAAGCTTCCCACACCATCGACACTCTCTTTCCATACCGTCCTTACGCATCCCAATACCCATCTGTGTCCGAAGCAGTCCGAAAGCGGAAGAGTGCTGTGAACGCGCACGCACCTTTACGTCACAAGATCAGCAGCGCCAGAAAGAAAACAATGCCGACTCTTCACGAAGCCACAGCTATTCCCCGGGATCGCTTGTATGGCTGGCTGTTCCTTACCAACCCCCGGCCTTTCCTCAAAACTCGTCCCAAAGTACGAGAGCCCTTACCACGTTTCGGAGCAAACCTCGCCGGTGAATTTTCTCATTGAGCCACTTTTCCCCTCTGGCGACATGCGCCGGCGTGGATGTGACATCGTCCACGTCGCTCTCCCTAAGCCATATCATAGCCGTCTGCCTCCAGACTCTTAGGTCACCGGGATGGCTCTTTTTTGGTGGGGGCAAATTGTGAAGAAGGAAACGCATCATCGGCAAGCAGCATCGCCACCACTTAGGTACCGGGTTCTGGGCTCGTCTCGCTCGCTTCGTGATGATCGGCGCCGGCATCTGCCTGAACGTTGCTCTGTCCCGAATATCTTTTCATCGTAGAGCCGCCGTCGAAACATACGCCAATAAACCCCTTTTCACGCTCTTTTTTTCGGTCAAATCATGCCATCCGCAGTCAAGTACTTCGGCAACTACACCCGCTCTGCGTCCTGCCCTGTAAGTGTAGCTGTCCGTGTACAGCAGTTTACTGTTCGGCGGGGCTTTTAATAGTTTCGCCTATTTGTTTATTTGATCTGTATATTTTAGAATGATGTGGTAGCTGTATTGTCATGTTTTTCAGTGCAATAAACCCATTTCTTCGTGCCTGTGTTCATTTATTATTGAGAAAGAAATTGGGCATGTGCTTACCAAATATGACATGAAAATAAAAATTTTCGTTTTTTGCTAGTATTTTCGTGTTTTAATGAAGATGTCTGCATAAAAACAGAATGGCATCATATGGTTGCAACTCTGGTGGTACTAGTTACACTACTCTAATCAATGCATGCAAATGACGCGTTAAAAAGTATGGCCCCCAAAGACCATCACATGCACAGAAGTGGTCTCGGAAGCCGTGTAATTCTACTGATCTCTGTGAAATGGCCTTACAGATCATTCTTTCTGCGGTTTCTATCTATGAGGTTGCCAAATTTCTCCGCGCCTGTTTGATGCGGTGCGAACGCCCATCAGCCACAGGTGTCAATGCGAGTGCTCGCTCTTAACTTTTTTCTTTAGTATTACTCTTGGCTGGGGTGCCACCAAGGAGAAAAAAATCAGAAGGCGGAATTAAAGGGTACGGCACCGCCGTTCTTCTGCACGACGGATATCAAGGGCACGAAGTTGTAGTTACGCGAAGAACAAAGAGGAATTTCGGAGCCAAACATACAGTCTATATAAGAACACAAATGTAGTAGGCGCGTTGCTTCATAAATGTACTATCCGTGCTTAATAAGTGTACTGTCATTGTCAAATGAAACGTGAACAGCGGAATGCGTGGATAGAGCATTAGCAAAACTATAATGCACAACATCCAGTCATCACCACTGACATGTGCGGACATCCGGTTTGGAATTAGTTTACAATTAAGCAGCAAGGTAGGTATTGAAATTAGTCTGCAGAAAATGAAAGTAATGTACAATTTTGCGAGAGAACAGCGCTTCGTTATAGCTAGAAGTGCACTCGAAGCTGTAAATGAGTATGTCTACTTAGGACTGATAGTAAACATGAAGACGAACAACGAGATTGAAATAACTAGAAGAATTAGAATGGGATGGATCATATTCGAAAAGCATTCTGAAATCATGACTGGTAGATTGCCACTATCGCCCAAGAAGAAGGTATATAACAGCTACATCTTGCCGGTACTTCCCTACGGAGCAGAAACCCGGAGGCTTACAAAAATGGTTTAGCTTAACTTGAGGAAGACGCCGTGAGCGACGGAAAGGAAAATGATAGGTGTAATCTTAAGAGACCAGAAGAGAGCAGAGTGGGCCAGGGGACAAACTGTGGTTAAGAATATTACAGGTAAAATCAAGAAGAAGAAATGGACATGGGCCGGGCAGGTAGCACGCAGGCAGGACAACTGCTGGTCATTAGGGGTAATCGACTGCATTCTCAGAGAAGGCAAACGGGTGGAGGGGTGACAGAAAGATAGGTGGGCAGATGAGATTAGGAAGTTTTCAGCTATGAAGTGGCTGGCAACAGAACAGAAGCAGCACATGACCTTTAATATGGGAGACGCCTTTGTCCTGTAGTGTGCGTGTGCTCATATATATATATATATATACAAGTGGCTCACAGGGGTAGATTAGGAAGTTAGTATTCGTGCTGACAAGCTCGGCGACGTGAATTTGATTCTCAGCGGTGGTGGGCAGATTTCAAATGGGGAAAAACTCAAGAACACTCATGTGCTTATACTCAGGTACATGTTAAAGAATCCTAGATTGTCTAAAGTTTATCCAGGGCTTCCCCCTTCCCTCCCACCACATGCCTCATATTCACATTGTGGTTTTGGCACGCGAAACAGGGACAGTAATGATTAATCGAAAACTATAGATATGTATTATACAACTATAGAAAGTACGCTAAAACTCATTGTTTTTCTTACCGTGTATGTTACAGCAGGCATTTCGTTACTTGTTAAACTAACAAGTCGAAGTGCCATGCACGTAACAACACGTGTTCTTGCTCATGCTGCCGCCTTAGTCATTCCGTCTCGCTGTTATTATTTGGCTAAAATATTAGCAAAATTGTACATACGAGCAGCTTGTATACATTCTATAAAAACAAAAGCAAACAACTTTCTCACCAACGTTCATGTCTTCGTCGACGTTGCGAGCTATGAGCGGAACTGGCGGATAAAGCCTCAGCGATTCCTGCAACGAATGACACAGAACACTTGTCAATGTTTTGAACACACACACACACACACACACACACACACACACACACACACACACACACACACACACACACACACACACACACACACACACACACACACACACATATATATATATATATATATATGAGATCTAAAAGACAATAATGCCCAGGAAGGTGTACGGAAAATTATTAGGCCAATTTTAAAGTAAATGAGAAGAAAGAAAAGTGGGTGAAAAGATAACTTGCCGTGGGCAGGATCCGCCCACGGCACGTAATCTTTTCACTCACTTTTCTTTTTTCTCATTTACATTACAATCGACCTAATAACTTCCCCTATACCTTCCTTGGTATTATTGTCTGTTAGATCTCATTATTATTGTGTAAAACACGAAAAACGAGCCCATAAGTATACACATGTTTCCCTTATATATATATATATATATATATATATATATATATATATATATATATATATATATATACATACAGGGCCTTAGGCCCGTATTCACAAACGCTCCTCCACTTGACCCTTCACTCGAAACGCTCCTTAAGTGGCGTTTTCCCATTCACAAACCGCCCTTCACTTGAAACGCTTCCTTCACTTGACAAAATCTTGAGCGTTTCCTCGAGATTGTCAAGGAAGCGATCGAGCTACCTTGAATTGTCCCTCGAGTGAAATATTTGCGCCAGTATCGCGTCCATGGCGGAGCCCGTCTCACTTCGACGGCGTTGATCGATTAATTTGGCTGCCACCGCCGCGTTCTTTCGACAATGACGGTGCGCGTTTACTACGGAGCTGTCTTCGAACGGTTCAGCAATGGCTACTGTGGTGTCGGGACAAGCGGGCGTGGTGTCAAGAGGAGCACTCACCAGTTCCGTGATGTGTTGCGTTCCGTGCATGAGCCAGTGGATTACCTGCCTTCGGGTGTGCGTATACTCTTCGTGCGAGTGCTCCATGACTTACTGCGGATTCCAGTGCTTTGAAGTGTTTTGATGAAGCTCGCACACCGCATCAGTTCAAACGTGGTGCGAAAGCTTGACAAGCAAGCAGCATAGCAAACTTTTGATGCGCTGAGTTCACCGTACTTTAGAGTGGCTTCCTCTCCGGTGAACCTTTGCTGCCCTAGCCGAAATTTACGACGAAGCACACCTCCGTTAGATGACCGTCTGTACCAATGAGAAGGTAAGTTCCCCTGTGTTTTTTTTATTTTTTTCTGCTTCGGTCAGATTACTATTAAAGACAGTTTAGAAAAAGCACAACACAATACATTGGGCGCAATGAGTTTGCTGCTGTAGCTACTACGCGTGAAACATAGCTTCCTTATACAGTGTCTATGCAGCTCACAATACCAATGATTAACCAAGTACACATTTAGGGGATCAAGCAGATGATCATGCTCTGTGAAACCTGCATGTACGCAAAAGTGCGTCGAGTGTCGTATGAAAACGCAAACATATGAAATATAAATACAGCAGATACATAATGAGATTGTTTTTTAATTTAACCCCATTCCTACACCCCGAAGAAGAATTGCTGGCTATGACCCTGATTCGTGCAATTAGATAATGAAATTATATACCCATATGACTGGTCAGCTGCCCAAGTGCTTGAGCTAAACTTGTGTCAAAATAGTCAAAGCTCAATACTTCAACCATGTCTGTTCTTGAACGCGAGATATACTAATGAATGTGTGCACAGCTAGAATTAAAGAAAAATGCGGCTTTTGTATCCAAGCTATTACGTTTTACTAATATTATTTCTTGCCTCTTTTGTGCAGGGGACCAGCTGCCGACAGAAGAACACAGAGAAAAGGCCTCCTAGAATCTGCCGTATTATCAATGCATTGCAGAGTTTGCACGACTGTATACAAAAGCACAAAAACAGCAGTGAATGCGTGCAGCTACACTGCATTAGGCGCTCTGGTGTCTACTTCCTTAATCTTATTTATGATGTCCTCCGAGCTCGCACTTTATCTTTACAGTGTGTAGGTTGCATATGGTTGATTGATGAACACTTTTCATTCGCATTCTTATGTTTGCCATGTTGCTTCTCATCAGCCACATGTAATAAAGGTGCATTTGTCATTCACAACTTCTGTTTTGTTCATTTATCAATACATAATTATCGTCGTGTTTGTCTTTTCATGATGAGACAGGACTGCAAAAACCACTTCTTCGATTCTACAGGAAAGCAGTTCTAGGAAAATTAAACTTGTTTTATATAAAGCAGCACCACTCCTCTTCCACGGAACTGAGATGGCGTGGTTCTAACTGGTAGACTTGCTAATGATGCAACAATAGCGGATATTTTATTTACAGGCTTCTGACCAGATGTATCCGCGATGACTGCAATACTCTTGAGCATTTTTCACCACTTTGTTGCACTGGCCTTCAATAAATCAGCAGAATAATATACGCTGCTCTTGACGACACTTTTTTGAAGGCTGAGAGAACCCACAGGATAGTTTTTAAAACAGAAGAACAGCGCCAAAAGTCAGACGCGGCTTCAATTTTATGATTTCCAAAAAAATAAAACGTCCCCTATAATTTATGTTGTGCCGGAACTTTGGAATGCAGCACAGACACCACGATCCTTTTCAACAGGTATTTCCAGTAGTTATATTGCAAATAAAATCTAAAACATTAGTGCGAAGGTCATTCATGCACTAACGATTGTGCTTCTGAGCATGCAGATGAAGGAGACGGGAAAAAATTTAAGACGTTGCCACTGTGTGAACTTGGAGACGGAAGCTACACAAATTTAAAGGTTACTTCTAGGTGAATCTGTCAAATTAGACACATCCACAAATGCAGGGCAAACAGAAAAACAATGCAAAAACAATAACTTATTCCTTGGAAGTTTAAAATGTTAAAGTGGACACACACACACACACCAGTCCCTGTTAACCGACTATATATGTTACTAAACGAAGAAAACAACTTTAAAATGTATTTTCGCCAATAGTGAAAGAAAGGCACACGATCGCTTTTCTTAACTTGCGTAGCAGTCTAATTCGAACGCTTAGCCACGAGTATAACATGCCTAGTTTTTAACGCTACCCTGGTATAACCTTGAATATCAGTTGCGAGCAATGTCTTTGAAATTTCCTATTATACGCAGAGGAACAACTACGAAAGCGCCACGGTGAAATTCGCAGTAAATGAGAAAAATAAACATTGCACAGGCCCCTGAAATTAGGAACTGTGCACGTACTCCCGTAGCGAGAACGAATTTACGTACGAGTAATCCTTACACATAATACGGTGGTAAGTGCTAAAAGCACGCCAACATACTGTAATATATAGTAAAAAATACTCATTCCGCCGCGGTATACATTCGGTAGCTACATTAGTGATCAGAATGCTCTCAGCAAAGCGAAAGTAAACAAAGCAACAAACCTTCTATTGCGCTTCCTGTCATCACTCACGTAGTTCGTTAGTCACCCCGGCAAAAGTAGGCTCTCAAACGACACACACACAAACACTACCGTAAATATAAACTGCAATTAATAGACGCATACAAGACAAAATAAAGCAAGCAGGTAGACACGTTCAGCAGCAGACGAAATGCCATCAGCTGTTCGCTCAGCTGCCTGGGTTCGACTGTTGCCAGACTTGAAGGAGGCTTTCGCTAACTCTATCAGCACAAGGCTTAGGGAAACAACACTACCACTCTAAATGCACGTATTTTGCTGCAATGTCAATTTAGAAAAAAGAATAACTAGAAAAGGCGTTCTCCTAATGAACATAGATAGGCATTTCCTAAACACAATTACGAATGCTCTCGTTATCAGGCGCTTTTCTCGGCGCATGCAGTTCACTCAAGTGAAGGGAGCTTTTCCAAGGCCTCCCTTGACGAAGGAAGTGTCGAGGAGCGTTCATGAAACGCAGCGGCCCCTCGAGTGGTAGAGCACGCTCCACCTTGACTTCGTCAAGTCGAGGGGAGCCCTTGAGTGAAGGAGCGTTTGTGAATACGGGCCTTAGTGTAAGCAGAATCTTCGTTGCGAACGTGCCGATGATGAAAGCCACAAGACCGTGTCAACCGTGTCGACAATAGTAGTATAGGATGGCGATCACATTATTTTTAGGTTTGTTGCTGTATGCGAGCTTATGACGTACTAATTCATCAAGCACTGTACGCACAATGCTGGATCAATTGCACATGCTTACAGCATACGTCTCACAGTGGCGCAGCCAGTGGAGGAGAGCTCTAACTACCCCCCCCCCCCTTCTCAATTAATTGCGAAGCATTTTTTTGCGTACTGAAAACCCCTTTTGCATATCTATCTATCTATCTATCTATCTATCTATCTATCTATCTATCTATCTATCTATCTATCTATCTATCTATCTATCTATCTATCTATCTATCTATCTTTGTAGAGAGAGAGAGAGAGAGAGAGATAAAGATGCAAAGAAAGGCAGGGAGGTCAACCAAACGCAAATCCGGTTTGCTACCCTGCACTGGGGAAGGGATGAAAGAGAAAAAAAGAGGTTCCAGAGAGATAAGAAGGTACACAAAATTACGAGCACACTTGGGGGAGCACACACAGTCTACAGGTGGTCGCTCCGGCTTGTTGACTTTGAGTAAAGTAGAAGTGCTTTAGTCGCTTTCTACGCAACTGAGGCAGATCTATGTACCTGCCGGACTCGTGTGCTAAAACAGTTTCCTAGAAAAACAGTTTCCGAGGAACTGGAATCGTGCCGTTTAACAGTTAAAGCTTTTATGAGATCACAACAATGGCCCTCATTGGCAAAGTAGTTATCTGCCGCTGTCGCCACCAATGTCCGTAATCACTATAGCGCAAAAAAAGAACACCAAGTAAGAACATACAAAAGATGGAATGTTGTTGAATCTCGGCCCCCTCTGGGTATGCCTAGTATTCCATTACAGAGTTATGCCGGTGCTTGAAGCTTATTCGCAAAAAAGATGCAATGCACTATCCATGTCAGAAAGAAACGACTTTAACATATGCAATATAGCATGTAAAAAGTGCAATGAAAACCAGGCCTCACAAAATGCGAACTGTGTAACCAGGTGCCACGCAATTTGGGTTGCTTAACGGATGCTCTCTAACCCCTTAAAAATGCTCAGCCACAATTCTTCACCGTCTTTAGGCACATCAACAAAGGAAGAGAGAGAGAGAAGAAATATAGGAAAGGTAGGGAGGTTAACTATAGAACATGTCAAATTTGCTACCCTACACAAGTCAGGAGAAATATGGAAGTAAAAGAAAGAAAGAAAGAAAGAAAGAAAGAGAGAGAGAGAGAGAGAGAGAGAGAGAGACACATTGCACACCACACACAGAGTGGAGGGTTTCAGTGGTGATTGCTCAGTGATGTTGCCTCCAAGTGTAGCAGGAGAGTTCGTGTGGCTATCTACGATGGTGGTCTATGTTACCATGATTGATTGATTTGTGGGGTTTAACGTCCCAAAACCCCCTTATGATTATTAAAGACGCCGTAGTGGAGGGCTCCGGAAATTTTGATCACCTGGGGTTCTTTAACGTGCACCCAAATCTGAGCACACGGGCCTACGACATTTCCGCCTCCATCGGAAGTTTATGTTACCATGCTCCCAAGCTTTATTAAGTAAAGGGCCGAAGATCGAGTCTCCTTAATGCACACTGCAGAGTCCGGTAATCTTGTCCATATTGAGGACAGTGGCACCAGCAATGTCAATAGTTCCTACACATTTCCAGTTATCGCACTTCCGACAGGTCAGCTATGCCAATGCGATAGCTAAATGAGTTGGTGAGCACCACACTAACCCACAGCCGACAAAGCATTGTTGCGTCACGTCGCGAAAGCTTGGATGACACTTGAAGTTAGAGCGGCGATTCAAGATTTTGTGGTCAACGAGTGTAGCACAGTAGAAAATGGCAGTGTGCAAGCGTGGCTATACGCGCGCTGCAACGTAGCTCTCTTACATGCAGCGTCGACTCTTCATAGGTGTATGGTCAGTGTGGGCGCTCCATCGCGGGAACATCAGGCAGCGTCGTCGGTGAGGTGGTTAATACTAATCTCACTGTGACCCGGCAGCCGTTGCAAGACTATGTCGTGTCCTTGATTAGTAGCGCGATGACGAATTTTGTTCATTTGAGACATGAACTGATGACATTTTGCACACCGTATATGCTTCGCACGCATTGGAGAGCCACCTTGGAGTCGCAGGATATGGCACGTTTATTAGGTGATTTTGAATAACAAATTTTATTGTAACTGAAAGAGCACTGCGCTCGGAGCCTGTATATGTCGTGACGTCTGAGGTCTGGAACTTGACGGTGATTGATCGAGAAGGTACCACAAAGGCGCACTTCGAACTTTCCGAGACCGAACCGGCCGTGTAGACATGAATTTGGTTAGCATACGATATGTGACATTGGTCTAGTGAGACATGCTTGAGGGCTGCGCATGACAGGCTAGTTTTTAAAATGTACAGCATTTCTTAGTTGCATGATCTCGCGCTTCGGCGTCGGCGGTGGCGCCGTACACACCCTTACTGTACATTATGGCGTCTCGCGTCTCGTTCCACATTCTCGCGTGTGCCGGCCCAGGAAGACACCGCAAAACTCTCGCTCCTCTGTCGCCTGGCAAGGCCAACGCAGGCAGCGTCTGCTACTAAAAATAAAATACTGCTCGTGCTGCACAACCGTTCACTGGCCACCCCGTATATGTAGGCACTGGATCGCACGTTAGGAATTTAGTCAAGGGCGTCTTTACTTGGCTTTCGCTTGACGTTGATGGCAACGCTTCTCCTTCAATCAATAAATAAAAATAATAAAGGCAAAAGAACAATTAGGCATTCCAAATCCTACCCGATTACGCAGCATTCACGCAATACCCCCGCCACTCTGCGACGCATTTACTCGAGTTACTCCCGTGGAAAGATGCGGGTGGTGTTTTTTTAGACATTCCCGGCACTTCAAAGTGCCCAGGGAGCCTTTGCAGGCACCCCTCCGGGCATGGCTATATGGATGTGGGTGGGCTGCGAGATGGAATGCTGGTTAGGTGTGACTACTCTGAAAAACTCTGCCTTCGGTCTTTCTAAAGAATAGCTAGCTAGCGGTCTTTCTAAAGACAAGATGGGACTCTGCATATATGTCAAACATGAGCCCACAGAGGGTCTACAGTTATACACGTCGTAATCAGGTGGTCTTTGGCCATGGGAATCATTGCTACCGCGTTATCACACCTAGGTGTGCTAACGGGGTAGGTTACTTCTCACCACCATCTCTTCGTACAATCCATTCCTTAAAGGGGCCCTGAAAACGTTTTGAAAATGGTCAGAAAACGCTGCCGATCGTTAGTAGAGACTCCCGACAACACGCCAGAAAAATTATATAGTGCACCACGTGGCCTGGAATTCACAATAGGTTATCAAAGTCAGCTATAAATTGCTTTCTCTTCTCTCGACAAATCACGGAATGACGCTCAAAAGAACTCGTAGCAAGCCAATCTATCAGCCATTGACTGATTTGAACTTGGTGCGCTTGGTCGTTACAGAGATCGCCGCGAAAGGCCGCGACTTGTCCACGCGTGCACGTGCGATCGCATTGAAAAAGCCGCGCAATCGAACAAAAAATAAATGAAAAGTTCTCAAGGTCACGGGCACGGGCGTTGTTTTTCTTTGGCCCTGCCATCCTTCCCTACTTAGCTTCTAGCGCTTTCGTCGAGACGAGAAAAGAGAGAATGCAATTGCAGCATGTGAAAAATCTTTGTAACTAGTCTCGCAATGAACGGATTCTTAAAATTTTTGCGGCGTTGAATTAGTGAGACAATAAGCTCTTCCAGTAAATTCAATCCATGCTTACTTGAAAAAGTGTTTCAGGGCACTTTTAAGTGTTACTCATCCCAAACCCGCACTCTCACCTTCTCGTCTTCTTTTTGCCACGTGATATTGTAGACAGGAACGGCCTTCCCTACGTCATTGTTTCCTTTACCAACCCTGAAGCTTTCACTGAAGCTATGGGCGCTCATTTCTCATTCTCAATGATCAAGTGTCAAGCATCCGTATTGTACTCCCATCCCTTATGTAATTCCCCTACATGCGGTATTGTACTCTCACCCCTTATGTAAGTCCCCTACATCAGGACATTAAGGAAATAAAGTGAAAATGAAAGGTAGCCAGCCCAAAGCAATTGCGAAGGACTTGGCCTTGAATGCTTTGCCGGACTCGGATGTCAGTCTTCCCGGCGTTTGACAGCATGGGTGTGCTGTATCACAAATACCCGAAGAAGAGCCCTCTGTATAGTTGAAACATGGCTGATACGAATGTGCTCCACGTTTTACCGGCGAGAAATATCATTACGTGGGCGATAGAGGTGAGCCTCTTCTTCATGTGCGAGATGCTCTTACGGTGTCGATTGAAACCAGTCACCACATCAACGATATTCACATAATACCTTGCAGATCTGTAGCGGGTGCATGTACTCTCCACAGAAAAAATAATAGCGTGGTGCGTGCTTCCTAAGCTGACCTAAATTATGACATATGGTAGTGGTACCTAGCTAGTATACTTGCAAGGTAGCCCCCTGAGAGTTGGCGGCGAGCGGCAGAAATGCTGCTCTTCGAGGTTTCGCTGTGCCTGTAGTGCGTTATCCACCCAGGCCTGTTTTTTTATGAGCATTTTGTTCGTATGTGACGCAGGATGCAACAAAATGATAGAACATCATCAGCGAAACAAAACAACAAGCGAGAAAAGGCCGTCTCTCCTAGAACCCGTGACTACTAGCATAGAACTATTGTCATGCAAGAACCAGACTCACCATACAGTGCGAACCCAGACAGAAGAGAGTGCGCTAGCCCCTTCCTCTCTAAAGAAAAAAACTTCGTTGGGTGGGGCAGTCTGGGCAGTGAACTCTAGCAAACAAGGCTTGTGCTCTTTTGTGCGTGAGCGTGTTTTACAGTTTCTTCTATTATATCTTTGATCACGTGTTGACCTTAGTTATTTGAACTAATTAATCAGTTGAAACGTACAACAAGGTGCAAGCGGAATACAGGGATGCGAGCCTGTGGCCAATTGAAAACTGGCTTTCGCACATGTGCCAACACTCGTGCTCTGCGATGACGAACACGCTAGGTGTCTCAAGAAGGTCGTTGGTAGTGGAATCGCACTAAAAAAAAAGACAAACGTTCCAGCTGAAGAGAGGCTGGCATGCTTTTTTTTTTCATGTGAAGAATTTGATAGGCGGTAACGGGAGATTATTTAAAACTACATCTTTCGGTCAGAATTTCTGGTCTATATCGCCTCAACATTTTGGTCTATATTGTCACAGTTTTTGATGCTGACATTTAACAAATAGAGAGAAATAGTTAGGGAGAAATCGTGAGAGAGAAATAGAAAGAAACGGCCTGTAGTGCATCAAAGTAGGACATTAAAAACTGGCAGAAAAGTCAATTATTTTAATGAGATTGAATGAAGACGATGCTATTGTTATAACTCCAGATAGCCAACATTTTGCGAATTTAGTAACCTTCGCCACCACTAAGAAAGCGAAGATTAACGACCGCCAACAGTGTTCAAATAAGTACGGTAGCTAGCTAAAGAAGGCCTCAACCTGTATTCTAAACACAGTGAATTATATCAAAATTTATGACAAACATTGTAAACATTATCGTGACATCACTGCACAATGTCACAAAAGCAAGTCGAATAACGCCCAGGAAGGAATTGTATTTACAAAAATGGTGCATAGAACTGTGTGATAGGAATTAGTTTAGTCTAAAAAACTATAAAGTAGTTGTTTCACTCATTGAATGAGGAGTGAGAGTTACCGAGACAAAATAATGCTTCAAACGTACAAAACCTGGTAGTTTATTAAGACCCGCGGTACTCGCATAGCACGAATCTCATACAGAGTTATTTGTGATGAGATTGAATTATTGTGATGAGATTGCATGAAGACAGTGTTAATGAAATGCAAGAAAATTACGAAGGACTGTCAAGGCTCACCCATTTAGCAGTGTATAACAATGAACTACTTACTTTCGTTGTAGAAAATGAACATGATGTCAAATCGCTTTATTTATCTTGACATTGGAATAATTTTGTGATGCACATCAATATTCATTATTTCCTCATGCTGTTTATTGTGGAACAAGTTAGCGGATTAAGTGGTGAAATAGCGCAACCAGCACAATCGTTCGTCCATCTCGTGAATAAGCTTTCCCTAGATCTTTATTATGCTTCTACAACAAAACTGCACTGGAAGAAACTTCAAGGAACCGCAATCAAAATTTTTCGAGGTATAGCGCATCCAGGACGGGATAGAGAAGAAAACACAGAACACATAGACGGCGCTAACACGTACACGGCGCTCTTCTCTGTCCCGCCCTGGATGCGCTATACCTCGAACAACATGAATTACCAACAAGCCCGCCGTGCAACCTTAGTCGCAATCAAAAGTTCATTGAAGAGAGAGCTCGCTGAACTCGAATAGCTATGTTGAAACTTGTATTGGGACCTAAAAAAAATATCAGTTGTTGAAATGATTTGGACCCTTTCATTTGCAATTCAGCTTTGATTGCCAAGTTATGATTATTTAGCACGTTTTGAAAATATATTAAGGTTTCGCTGCACTTATGCAATCTTGACTGCAATGTTCATGAATTCAGACACTGAGACACTGTGCCCACGCTCTCATAAACCATCTCCTGCAGAAAACTCCACTGGGTGGCCAGAAAGTTCACTTTTTTTCAAGTAGATGAATTTTTTTAAGTCAAAATTTATGGTGCTTCCTACATAGCAGCCACGTACGAGTAGCAGAGATCGGAAAGAGAACAGCTGCATTGCAGAGGAAGGTAATCAAGGTAGCTCTGGATCGACCTATGTACACCGAAACAAAAAGACCTATGACGCTAGGGATGCACAATACATTGGAGTAAATAGCTGAGGCACAAGAAAGCGCACAGTTCATTACACTCTGAACAACAAAATTTGGAAGGCTCATCCTCAAAAAGATTGGTACACCTATTACAGCGTTAGATGACAACCACAAAGAAACACCCAACGATCTCAAGGACAGTACCACGGTTAGGCCTGTTCCAGGGAATGTTCACCCATTCATAACTTCAGAACAAAGCAAGCCAGTGTGAAATCCCTGTTGGAAAAAGCTAACAATCATGCTTAGGATGATCGTTTGTCGACGCGGCTTTCATGTCCATTAAACAAGCCGTCACAACAGTACTTGTGAACAGGAACGGTGAACTAGTCAACTGAGCTTCTATCTACACCACAGAATCAGAAATAGCTGAGCAAGTAGCCACTGTATTGGCTTTTTTAGACACTAATAAATTGAGGATTCACAGAGATTTTAGGGAAGCCGTTCGAGAATTTGCAAAGCAGTAATCGCTAGACAGGCTCTGCCGATTCTCGAGGGAAAAGTAATCAAACTGAACACGATTATTTCGTGTCCTGCCCACGTGGAGAAATCAACGCTGCTCCCGCGAACCTCAATGAATCTTCCCACAATACCGCACGAGAACTTGTCAACCATTCAGCCACAAGGCAAGAAGATGCTGAGGTTTCAGAATGCAGAGATAACCTCCTATCTTACAACGAGCAAAGCAAGCACTTTTATCTAGGACGCAGGGTCCTCCCCCCTCCGCACAGTAAACTAAACAGAGCTCAGGCCATTACGATAAGGCTATCAGAAATGATAACTTACCTAACCACAGTTAGTTAATTAGAAAAAGTTATCTGAAGTTCTCTATTCCTACAACATGCCATAAATGCCATGACACCATATATTCTGCTCATATGTTTTGGCGTAGCTTCGCGTTACGCAGCTACAAAGAAAATGCGGAAGAACGGTGGCACGGAGCTATACGCACTTCTACAATAGAGGGACATTATGGTCAGTCCAAAGGCTCGCGAGGTGGCTGAAAGGCTAGGTCTTGCGGTGCCAACTTGGTAGCGGCCCGCTTCTGGCCAGGGCCCTAGCGTGGCCTATTGTACAATAATAAAGTTCTTTTATTCATTTATTTATCGATCCTCCACAAGAGTTATTTCTTTCTTCTCTCTTCATGACATAGGACGCTCGCTACACTCTCTCTTGCAGACGGAGGGGCGCATGTCTCAACGGGAGAGTTACGGTGACCTACAGTTCTGAATATGCACGCAATGCGCTGTCTGTACCCAGTCTTTCAGACAACTTCTGATGAATATGACGTGAGAGGCAATGCTAGGTGTGACATATATGTTCGAATACCTGATGTGGGCTCTGCAGTAATTTTGTTAAATTCAAATGCGTTAGCATTGAGTCCAAAGGTGCTTCGGTGGGAGATGTCAGAAAAGTTCGAAGAACTAAATAGTTCTTTTAACGGACATTCGTAAAGTGGCAATTTACTGTATATATTTCTTACGTGCTTCATTGAGTTGGATTTTTAAAAATGTTTATGCTTTGTACTGCATTTTTTTAGATTCTGTTTCGAGTAATATCATTGAAATTTTTGTGCCCGCTCCTGCTTAGGTCCGAATACGGCCTGAAAATATTGCAAATAAATAAATATACAAATAAATAAATAAATAAACTATATATGTAAATATATGTATATATATATATATAATTTGAGGGTCATGCTTCTCTCGGATAGAATGTTCTAGCAAATGCTCTCTAGACGTGCCTGACGTGTAACAGTACGGTCATATAGAGAACGTCGTCTTTATCACGCGATGTAGAAAACGGGGCGAGTAGGCCACGCCCCGTCCTAAACATAAATCCCTTATCCCTGGGGAACACTCAGTAATCATGCATGACGAAAAACTTAGAGTAGGAAATACTTAACGCAGTGATGACACTTTTGTTTGCACAGTGAATGTTGTGGATTCGGTGAGCTTAATGCAAGCATACCTTAACAACGCATTCCAGGTACTTCATTTGCTTGATGTCTTCCACAGTTACATCTCTTTCCACATCTTCATCGAAAATGGCGTCAATTTCTTCGTGCAACTTTGCCTGTACTTCAGGATGATTTCCCAACAGAAAAAGGGTGTAGGCTATGGAAATGGCCGTTGTTTCAAACCCCTGGAAGAAGATGAAGGGGACTGTTTTCGCTGCCAGCAACTACACTTTGTTCTTTTATAGTGAAGTGGTGTTTTAGGTAGTTCAAGTTGCATTTTACTTATATAGCCATAAGTCATTTCTTATGTGGAGATGGATCACAAGCTAACACTAGTGACAATAGATATTTATTTATTTATTTATTTATTTGTCAAATACTGCGGACACATAGTCCAAGCAGGGAGGGCAAATAAAATGGTACAACAATGAACATGTCGAAAACAAAAAAATAAGTGAAATAAGAACAGTAATACAGAAATGGCGTCAACGCGTTTGGCAAAACGCCACACAAACAAATTAATAATAATCAGCATTTTGGTGTCAATTCGATTAAACAATTTTGTTCAGTTATTGTACGAGGGGAAAAAATTTTTAAACGTATTCGTTCTCGTGAAGTAGGGTATTTATGCATCTTGTCTATGGTGACGAGTGGTTCGGGTTAATAGGGGCGATAGATATACAGATGAGTCTAGGGGCGTATTGTTCGTGTAAACTAGTTTAAGAAACTGCAGTCTGTGCTTCTGGCTTCTCACACCGAGTGGTTCAACGCGGTTAGCATTCATAATGTTGGCATTCATAATGTTAGCATTCATAATGTTGGAGCTCGCACACCTAGAGCCATTGGCCAACCGACGTAAAAGTGCCCGTCTAAACTTTCTACACCAGCTATATTTTAATAAATTGGGAATCCAGTCACAAGATTACATAGCTAATAACCCTAGTCAAGCGTCTCGTCACAAACATAGCCGAAGTATTACACCGTTCTTTGCCCGTACAGACCAATACAAATATTCATTTTTTCCCAGAACTGTTTCCGATTGGAATGTTTTGCCAGAGTGTTCACCCTTGCTGTCATCCAATGTATAATGACTGTATACTTACCTGTTGATTATGTACCCTCACATTCATGTGTCGATCTTGCATCCATACGCATGTCTTCTGGATGTGTACATCCCTCTCCTGCTTGGACCTTTCAAGGTTCGCAGTATTGTCCAAATAATAATAATAATAAATAAATAAAATAGGTTCTGTAGGTGAATCCTGTCTTGAGAATTTGTTAAATATAAATCTAACTGCCTTTCGCTGCACTCTCTCGAGGTTATTCATCTTAGTTTTTTTGTATACGCATCCCAAACAATACATGCATATTCTAGTTTGGTCCTGACTAAGGTGTAATAGCATAACAGTTTTACGTCGGAAGGTGCTTTTTTAAGTTTGCGCCTGATCAAGAGGCAAAATATTCTGAAGGCTGAGGAGCAAGTTTTACTGATGTGGTCATTCCATGTTAACGTGTTGTTAAAGGTGAATCCTAAGTACTTGTATTGGGTTACTTCATGCAGGGGGGATGAACCTAACTTATAAGTATGAAGCAAAGGTGGTTTCTTATGTGTCATTCGCATTAGTACGCTTTTGTCGGGGTTTAGTGTTATTTTGCAGTGCATGCACCATTCAAGAATATTATTTAAATATTGTGTAAGCTAATTTGAGCGTTGATAGAATTAATGCGTTTAAAGAGCACGCAACTATCGGCAAATAATTGAGTCTGGACACCACCTTCAACCTTATTACCAATTTCGTTCATGTTATAATAAGAAGGAGAGGGCCATGTCCACTGCCCTGCGGCACACCTGATGTGACTATTATTTTCCACGAATTGATGCCGGTTTGTCAGATATGCAGCAACCTAAGAAATGAACAATCTTGGGATTCCTGCATTTAAAAGTTTCAGAATCTACTTATTGTGAAGGACAATGTGGAAAGCTTTTCGGAAGTCTAGAAAAATTATATCAATTTGTTAGGTTTTGTGAAGAGTGCACGCAAAAAAATTAACAACAGTGATCAGCTGTGTGACAGTCGAATGCCCCCTCCTAAACCCATGCTGATACTTCATTATAACAGATCTCTAAATATGTAGTTTTGCTGTTTGTGACTATATGTTCAATAAGTTTGCAGCATGATGAGGTTAGAGAAACAGGACGGAAATTTTCAAATAGAAGACGATCTCGCTTCTTATGAATTGGTGCAATGCGGGCTGTCCTCCAGTCAATCGGTAATTCTGGCAACAACAATGACGTGCGAAATATTATAAAAAAACATTTCGTTAAAGTTATCTCATATCTACGAACAAATTATTAGGTATGTTGTCTGGTCCAGTAGAACTTTTAGGTTTGAGGTTTAGCAGCATAGCAAGTACACCCGGTTTCAATATAAAACTTGCATCAGAAAGTTGTGGCGCTGTACAGTTGTGTGAACAATCACTAGAATTAGAAAAAACACCGTGAAAAACTTATGAAAATGATACGCAAGTTGTAGCTTATCAGTAACCGTCTGTCAATTCACTGTAATTTGTGATATTGGCTTTTTGTTCTCGGCAATGTAATTCTCAAACTTACTTGGATCACTTTTAGTGAAATTGGGCAGGGACGTGGTAAAGTAATAGGCCTTCGAATTACACATCGCAAGCGTGAGCGTTTTGTAATTTAGATATCAAGTCTGGCTGCTCATCTGCCTTCTTCAATCGCTTAATTGTGCGCTTCATATGAATAATGTTACAATTGATCCATGGTGTTTGCTTGTGTACTCGTTTCTTTATTTGGTAAGAATTTGTTTAGACAAATATGACACATATCTTTGAAGCGAGTCCCAAAGTATGTTCACATTATTCTCATTAAAATCAGTTAAGCAGTTTTTAAAGTAATGAATAACACATGCGTTATTTGCGCGAGAATAATCTTTGACAGAATGGGCACATGATTTATCGGTTTTTCTACAGAAAGTAAGCAGCAAGAAAATATAGACAAGATAGTGTTCTGATAGCCCGGACTCGACAACCACCGTGAAATACCAGGTCTAAAACTGATGACGAAGAACCTTGCACGCGAGTAGGTTCAACTACAGCTTGCATGAGATCGTGAGTTAACATGATATCAAAAAGTATGTTAACATCTCGGTTGTCATGAAGCCCAGAGTCAATGTACACCCAGTCTATACCAGGCAAATTAAAGTCACCTACAAGAATAACCTTGCTACTCAAGTATTCATAATAGAGGATAATTCATGCACAAATTCAAGGGCGGCGTTAGGGGGCCTATAAACTGCGAAAACTACAAAGCTACAGCCCCAAAGCGATACCCTGATGCACAGGCATTTCAACGAGGGTATTAATTCCAGAACAACAGCGTCAACATGATTTTTAACTAGGACTACCACACCCCCTTCCTTAGAAGACCTATCTACTCGATAAACATTGTAGCAAGGAGGAAACACATCTTGGTCGTTATAATTTCCTCGCGAAGCCAAGTCTCAGTAATAATTGTAATATGGGGGTCATGTTGAACTAACAGTATCTCAAGTGAACTTGTTCTACACTTCGAGAGTTAACATTAATTATTCGCTGATGCCTATATATATATATTGTCTGTATATATATATATATATATATATATATATATATATATATATATATATATATATATATATATATATATACAGACAATATAAAAGAGGTACTTCAAAGAAAAAAGTGATTTATTATATCAAATTACGCAAAACAAACAAACAAAAAGATATCGCAATCATACATTGTAACCATCACACCGCTTTGAAATAATGAACCATTCCTACTGGCAGTGCTAATGCGGGCAGTGTTAGAGAAAGAAAAAAAAATTCAATATCAGTTTATTGGCGCTATGATCTGGGAGACTATTTCAATCCTTTATGGTCATGAAAAGAAGCAACTACCATATTTGTGCGTTTTGTACAGGCATTCTAATATTTTCGGTGAATGAGTCCGTCGTATTAAGACGTATGTTCTTCATAAGAGACATTCATGGGAATTAATGGCATTTTTATAGCAAATATTAGGAAAAAATTTGGGTCTAAGTTTCGGTTCCCTTACGATTAGTGCCCTTCCTGTTAGCGTAATAGGACTGTAATTTTCAGCGAACTTTTTCTTACCTGATTGATCAACAGGAATGACATGCGTGAATTTACAGCATGGAGTGTATAGTTTCACATATAGCACATGAATACTGTGCATGCTGCTATGACAATTTTTTAAACAACAATTGTCAATACACTACCAGGTCTAACTGCTTTCAATGTATCTATATCCCGTAAAAGACAATCAAAACATTAACGTAAATTTCTACCTATTTCATTGGAAGCTAGGTAACTGAAAGCGCTACTACGTTGCCGGGTATACGTTGAGTAAAAACTTACGAGAAAGATTTCTTGGAAACTGCAGCTTTTTTTTTTATAAGTGTGCCGAGTATCACTCTGCAGAGTTGAAACTAGAATGCTATTACCATCTTTCCGATACTTTTCAATACTTCCAGAACTGTTTCGAGTTTTTCTTTTACCTATCAGTTTACTGGGCAAAAAAAAAATCAATGCTTCGCTATTTTTACTGCGGATTTGAGCGTCACAGTTGAATGCCTCAGTTTTTGTTCATTAGACGTAATACTGTTATTGCAAAATAATTATAGAAACTTCTACGTTTTGCTAATCGATCTTCAATTATCACCATCGAAACATGGCTTTTGTTTGGGTATTTTTTTAATATACTGCGCTTTACAAGACTTTCCACTGCATTAATTATCTTATCGCGAAAAGTAGACCATAGGGCTGAAAAATAACGGCTTTCTGTGAGCTGCAAGACTGTTAGCTAGTACAATTTTGCGTCTGCAGAAGTAGAATCATAGCCACTATATTCACACAAGAACATTTTTCAGTGTATTGCCTGTGCTACTCGGACGATGTTTTGATTAAATCTGTCACAGTGACACCATGGTTGCGTATAGCTGTGAACTTGATTCAAGCTTTCGCATAACGTATCATATAGGTTTTATACACGGAAGCGTGCTTAAACTACATCAAGCGCTATAGGATAAGAACAGCTTTCATTTGATTTAACGACACTGCTACGTGAAAAATTACAGAGAATCTCTCGAACTTTCGCAGCTAGCTCCTCCTATTAATTGCTTCAAGGATGCATACCATGCAATAACGAGATGAACTCAGAAAATTCTGTAAAAAACGTCCAAAAAAGATCACACGTTCACGTTAAGCGGGTTTTCTTTCCTTTTAGATGGAGAGACTAAATGCGTTTTTTCGCAACCTTTTCTAGACAGGAAAGTTGGAAGGTGCCTGCCATGCTGTGTGCTCAAGGTTTTACGAGAATGCAATATTTTTATTAGTGCATAGGCACAAGGGAAGTTGCTGTCATAAAAGTGTCGCAGCCCGAAAACAGCTCTATAAGGAAGGAGGAAAGTGCAGTGAAATAGCTGGGCCATTTCTCATGGAAACAATGGACACGCCCTGGTAGCGTTGGATAGTTATTGGGTTATTGTCGAGAAAGATCTGCATGGAAATAAAAGTGTTACTCTTGTTATTCTGCTGTTACGGGCCCACCACAAAACTCTTGCACTTCCACCATTCATGTTTGATATAGAATGCAAGGAGGAAAATTGCTTAAAAAGAGGAAACTTGTGTTAACCTAATTCGAGATTTGTCATGTGACCATTGCTTTTTTTTCACTTAAGCAGTTTTACTGGAACGCCATTATGAAGTGCTTAACCACTTATCATCTGAGAACTGATTTGGGCCTAACAAAACTGTTTTGGGAGCCGAATCGAATATATAGATATATATATATATATATATATATATATATATATATATATATATATATATATATATATATATATATATAATTTGTTGTTATATAACGATCTTGATTAGTCAATGTACATGCACATATCGCGTTAACAGTTCACTAATGTATCAACAATTTGTGTCAGTACTATTCACGAACTACTTTACAAACTAGCAAGTTTCACTTACCTGCATTTTAGTGCTTTTTACTGCTTTTTACTTTTAAGTGTCCGTGTGACCGGAGAATCAAATTGAGATATTGAAATGAAGCTTACCCCAATAAATATAGATGTGACTTCGTTCCTGATTTCATCTTCCGTTAGCGTGCCATCCACCGCGTGCGCGTGCAGGAGAACGTCCAAAAAAGACTTCTTTGAGTCCACCTTCACTTTATCCATGTTGTAATCAGACACCCGTCGTTTTACAATCTGAAAAAATTGGAAAGAATATCAGGAACATAATGTTGAGTGAAAGGTGGCTGCAGGCCATGGACGTTTATGTCACCTCTTCCCTAAGTAAAATTCTAAAAGCGGGGCTTACAATAGTGCAATGCAAGCTTGTGCCAGGGAAGAGCAAATAACAAACGTATGGACGGAATTGTGAAGGAAAACAAAGACAAAAATTGGCGTAAATTACACTGGAGGCGAAATGCCAGACAGCGGAATTTATTGGCACCCAGATAGTCGGGGGAAGTGGTATGCAGAATTACCTGAGTTTGGTGGTACTCATAATTTTTCCCAGCTCTGGCGACACCATTTTTTGAATGAGCTAACAGTACAAAACGTCAAATATATCTCTCAGCGCACACTGCGTTCCAATGGCTATGACGGAACGCGTCGTCATGCCATGCGACAAAGTTGTGTGGTCTTTGAAACCGGAGGCCTCATCTTTAATGTGTTCATCGTTCCATCTGACTGCGGAAGTTCACCCACGCAGGACAAGTGGGAGAAAATTTTCAATGCGAAGCATTTCTCAGCGAACTTCGGTGACTGTGAGCATATCTATCTATCTATCTATCTATCTATCTATCTAGCCGCTTACGTTTGTGTGCTCTCGTGGTCACCCCCTTAACTTGGCGTGAACCAAAATTAGCATGAGAGGTTAAGATGGTTTGACGAATATGACGCGCTGGTAAAGACATGAATAATGTCACAATACCATCGCGTACATCGTCAAACGCTTCCCGCTAGACAGTGGCACATACCTACGCATGTGCCGCTGGTATGCGCGTATGCGACAGAGGTGATTGACACTTTGTATCTATCCAGCAACGACGAGAACACACATGGGAAATTTCAACACGTGAGCGTTAAGAAATACCCGACATCGGTAGGGTCGACCCGACGAATTCAAAGAATAAATGTCAGGATCCCAGCGGGAATCGAACCCAAGCATTGTGCGTGGCAATGAAGCATTTTACCACAGAGCTACGCCAGCTCTCGGAACAACTTTTCAAATAGACGCTAATCTTCCTGAAATGGCAACAGTGTTTCCAGTGTTGCCTACTCAATTTTATAAACTTTGATACAGCCGTCACGTTGGGGTAACGTCAATTGTGGTTAGTTGCCATGCGCTGAGGCCAATTTATGTAGCAGTGTTCAGGGCCAGCATCCTTCCTAGCATCAGCGCTTCATATCAGCTTTGGGTGTTGCTCATTCACAGGTTCCAGTTGGCATCGTTGCGCAAGTGCAAACAACTGGTTATATAAACATCTGCAACTCTTCTACATATGTGGATGCGTGCAACGTCTTTACATATATTTAACGTCATTTCATAACGTGTCGCTCAATAAAAAAATTGCCACGAGGTCACCTTCCCTCCGCCTGCATGCTTCGCATAACGTCGATTTCCAGGTGCGTGGGATCTGCCGAATTTTTTTTTATCAACGCTGCTATCGCGAGTTGCGCTCTGTATCCGTGCCATGACCACTGCAGCGCGAGCTCATAGCTGCACGGCCTGGGCTTCTCGGGCACACGGCTTTACTCCGAGCTCCTCGGGGGTTTTCTGCGGGCGCCAAAAGTTTTAGAGCCGGTTTAAACAGATCCACTGCTAAAAATTGGCTGAGGTTTACCTCTTGTATACGAGGAGGAGCACTGAGTGAAGTGTATCGTAAGACCAGCGGACGAACACAACATCGAACAGCGAGCAAGACGGCGTTCGATTGTGCCACAGCATCTTGGAGTTAGTGGAAGCTACATGAATCTCCACCTAATGTTTAGTGTAAAATATTAGCTGGACACTACCTTGATAAACAGCCTCCCCAATGATCGGACGAGACCCCTATGGTTTATAATCTTTGTCCCCCTGCCCTTGATGCTGCACTGTGCTGCCTATTGGGTTGTAGAATAAACAATAGTACTACTACTTTGACTGCCCAACGCGTGTAATTCAGCACAATCAATCGTCGTAGGCTTGTCCACAACTGCAACGCTACAGCTAAGTTTAGACCTCTAGGTGGCTTAGAATACCAATGAACCATCGCCTGGATTCGTGGTACCCCAGCGGTGGGGTCGCGATAGAGCGCAGCTGCGATGCATTCTCGCAGTGCATCACACGTCGAGATGTCAAAGCTGCCCCATTAATTATGAGGTAGCTGCACTCCGGCAGTTCAAATTCATTACGACGCGATGAAGAACATTAGAAGGCATGCATTTGTAGAGCTTTTTTTCTACAAAGGAAAGTTTAAAATGATGGTGCGCTGCGCACTGTTTACCTACCTGTCTGTTGTACTCGTGGATGAAGTTGACATTCTTCTTAAAGTCCTTCGAAGCCTGCGTCATGCAGTAAATAATATTGGGCCAGTGAAAAAGGTTCATCATCCTCGCTATTATGCTGGCGCCAATCCTGTGAAACGAGAAGAGATAACCCATTGATAGTATCGTGGTTAGCCCAAGGTATAGCCAACGATTGTGAACCAGCGATTTTTCATAAGTTTCGCATTGGGTCGAATATTCTGCTTCCAACATTTGCTCATTATGTCCGTATGTCAGTTGTAAGCTAAAGCTGCTTTTATAGATTGACACTTACAGACTATGTGCATGTCTGTTTTTTATACAAAAGGTGCAATAAAAAAGCTCATTTTATATGTGCCGAGCGACTTTAGTCATATTGAGAAATCAATCAGCTTAACTTTCGCCTCTTCAGAAAACATGAACAAAATCAAAATTAAAAAAAAGATTTAAAAACTGTAATAAGAGCCGCTTCGCCCGAGTGATGAGCGGACCCGAAAGAACGCACGAGCATTCCCCTTTCGTGCGATGTGGGAAAGAAGAGCTTCAGTGGCAACCCTCCTGCTCTCAGTTTTTCGTCCTTTTCCTCTATTTCTGGACGTCACCAGTGACGTCATGTAAGACATTTTTTCGTTCCTGATTTATTTGCAGTATGACGCCCTGCAACCGCCAGTGTTAAAATCGGCACTGCCGCTGCCGATAGCGAATACATGGGAGGTATAGGGATTTTCTGCTCCCTAGTTTAGTGTTGCTGAACTAACTTGGAAAGATGGCAGCCAAGCTCCTGTCGGGGAAATGTGTTTATTGAAGGGCTTGAATACGAGTTTGCTCAGCTACATAGTTTTCGTTTATTTTATTTTTGGCGTGTAGTTCAAATGATGTCATGTAAATATAGGCTACTTCCTGCTCATGCAGTACTTGTAGCAGCGATTTTAATATTTGCGAGTATTTAGTTTTATTAGTGTCGTTCAAATACACGTGATGAACTAAATGCTTCTAAAGTTATTACAGAGACTGTCTAAGGAGTTGATGTCTTGACAAGCGATCTTTTCTTCGTCAAGGCGACGCAGTTGCTTTGACGAAGACAAGTCAACTTGCCGAAACACTGCTTCAGGCGACGTTCTTTCCTGAAAAAACTGCTAATCGCTTTAATCCTCTTCATGCCTCTGAACTTCAGTCTCGTTTGGTACTCCAGTTCTGTAAGGAAACTACGTGCGCCGTCCTAAAAAACGTGATTGAGTCAAATACGACGTGTCCTATTTACGATGGTTGACAATTTTTCTTTTGATTCGGACTTTTTAGATTAAACGTTTGCTCATTATGTCCATACGTCAGTTGTAAATTAAAGCTGCGTGTATAGATTAACACGTTCACACTACATCTATGTATCTCTTTTGTTTCATACAAAACATGTAATAAAATGTGCATTTCATTTGTGTCGATCGAGTCTTGTGTTACTGGGAAAGCAGTCAGCTTAGCTTCCGCGTCTTCAGAAAACATGAACAAAATAAAAAAAAGTTGCAAAAGTTTATGGCCGAATCGCCCAACCAGCCAGTGGACCTGAAACTAGGCACGAGTGCGTTCCGCTTGCATGCGAAGTGGGTAAGGAGGGCTTCCGCGGCAACCTTCCTCCTATCGATAGTTCATCCTGTCCCTCTATTTTGGGACCTAACCAGTGACGTCATGAAAGAAATGTTCACTTTGGGATTTATTTCCAGTAGGATGCCAAGCAACGCCCGAGATAAAAGTGATGTTGCCATAGGGTGTTACTGCTGCCGGCACAGGCAGTTTGCGCCCCATGGTATAGCTTCACTAATGAACGTGTTTTTTCGTACTCATCGTTTATTTCAAGCAGCCGCATCTTCTGGACCTCAGCTTCATTTGTTTCCACGCCAAGGATTGCCTCTGTAGAAAGGAGAAACAAAACATAAAAGAAAATATCAGCACCAAAGCACTGCGCACAGATGGCTAATAGCAAAGCTGAAACGCGTGGCTCCGGTGTTTGTCACTAGGTTAATAATATCAAGCGATCAAAGACTTTTAAATGCGAAGCATTTCTTAGCGAAATTTGGCGACATTGAGTCTGTCTATCTATCTATCTATCTATCTATCTATCTATCTATCTATCTATCTATCTATCTATCTATCTATCTATCTATCTATCTATCTATCTATCTATCTATCTATCTATCTATCTATCTATCTATCTATCTATCTATCTATCTATCTATCTATCTATCTATCTATCTATCTATCTATCTATCTATCTATCTATCTATCTATCTATCTAGCCGTTTACGTTTCGGTGCTCTCGTTTTCACTCCTTTAACTTGGCGTGAACCAAAATTAGCATGGGAGGGAAGATGATTTGACGAATACGACGCGCAGGTCCAGACATGAATTATGTCACAATCCCGTCGCGTAAGTCGTCAAACACGTTCCAACAGACTGTGGCACACACCCACAGGCGGGTATGTGCCACTGGTATGCGGTTATGTGCCACAAATGGCACTTCGTATCTACTCAGGAACGACGAGAACATACATAGGCAATTTTAACGCGCGATCGTTAAGAAATACCCGACATCGGTAGCGCCTACCCGACAAATGGAAAGACTAAGTGTCCCAGCTGGAATCGAACTCAAGCATTCTGCGTGGCGATAAAGCATTTTACGATAAAGCTACGCCAGGTCTCGGAACTACGTTTGAAGTAGACGCTAATCTTCGAGAAACGTGACTAGTGGTTGCAGTGCTGCCTACCCAATTTTATAAACATTACAAATGTACTCCTTTGATACAGCCGCCAGGTCGGGTTTACGTCAATTGTGGTTAGTTGCGATGCGCTGAAGTTGATGTATGCAGCAGTGTCCATGGTACGCATATTCGCGAGCATCAGTGCCTCATATCAGCTTCTGGGGTTGCCAATAGGCATGTTTCAGTTCACATCGTTGCGCATGTCCAAGCAATTGGTTACATAAACATCTGCAACTCTTCAACATATGTCTGTGCGTGCAACATTTGTACATATACTTAGCGTCATTTCATGACATGTTGCTCAAGAAAAAAAAATGCAACACGGTCGCCTTCACTCCACATACTTCGCATAATGTCGATTGCCAGGTACGTGGGATCTGCCGAATTTTTTCACATTCTTGGTTGCATCTTTTCAAAAACTTTATTGGTATTGGCCGTCCGTGTGTTCCATTCTTCCTTTTAAGTGGTCCAGTGGTAAGCGATGAAAGTTTTCCAATTTCTGTGGCACGTTATGTGGCAATTTCTGTCTGAGTAGTGGGGCCTGCGCAATTTCCATGATACGTTCATGCTGTTCAAAGATTTCGCGTACATACGAATATCGCTTTCGCCTCGCCATACACGACTCCGCTGTAAATTATGTTTAATTGGGACTTCTTATTTAATGTTATTCCTCTTTCATGGCGGTTGCAGTGAACGCGGACCTGCGATCTAACCTAGCCTTACTTGAAAGTTCAAATACATTTTCGCGACACTTATCTCATGTGTATTGGAATAGATCTGACATCCGTGTAGCTTCACTTGTGAGGGAACTTTCTTTTTAGCAAAGACGTCAGAGGGAGAGGTCGGATTCAGAAAGCCTGGTATTCGTAAGTAATCTGTGCAACCAGCCGGCCGCATTCACTAACGCCATGTCCAGCATCACAGCCTCTTCTCAACAATAATACAACAAAAAAATGTCTTGCGTCGGTGTTAATACAAGACCAGAATTATGTTAATGTCGATATATATATATATATATATATATATATATATATATATATATATATATATATATATATATATTGTACCTTGTACCAGAGCATATTGGCGCCAGCTCTGTGCCATCGTGAAAGAAGCCGTTGGCTTCCGTGTGGCTCGTGCTTGCCGGCTTCCTGCATGAACCAGCTTGTTGCGGCTAACACTTCTTGAATAATAACAAGTATTTATACGTGAACTCGCTTGTTGCATTTGGTGGAAACGTGCTGGGTAACGTCCTGGAGCTCCGCAGCCGTAAGCTACCATCTCAGTCCGCGATTACCAAGCGCGTCGATCCCCCACAAGCCTCTTCCACGCTGCCGCCCGTCTGTGCACTGGTGTACTTCGTCTGCGTGACCCACCAGTATACAACGGCACTGAAGATCACGATGTCGAGGACTGGCTGGCAGAGTACGAGCGTGCCAGCGCGATTAACAAGTGGGATGACCCTGCGAAGCTGACTCACGTGTGACGCTATGATGAATCGGAGACGTGGCCTGGCTCATACGCCATGTTTATTCTGAAAGCACTTCTTCCTCCTCAGCCTCTACCTTCAGTCACTACCTACTTACGTTACACGACTCCCCCTCCCCCCGAAAGAATGCGCGTGTTGTATCATACAATGCATAATGAATGAGCAGTACTAGAACGCAAAAAAGAACATCGAAATGGGCCGTAGTTGCACATCACATTGAAGTTCCCTAAGATCGCACATAGTCTTCACAAGAGAGGGCAGCAATCCGGGGTATCAAGTTCAGCTCCGGTGGGCGAGGCTGGCTGTTATGCTCTGGACAACATAAACATGCTTTGAGCGTGGAAACAGATGGAGATACAGCCGGTATTCTCGCAAAGAACGAACGAGGTTGGAACGCTTTGCAGGATTGAATGTTCCGTAGGCGTCGCACTTTTTGTCGTGGGTCGTACAAACGCCGTGCATGCAGTTTGCGCACCCGTTGATCGTGGCTGATAAGGCGCTGCTTGTGTTCCTGCAGAGCACAAACGGTTCTTTTGTGGCTTTTGGGGAGTTTTCTATGGTGATAACGCAGATGTTCTGACCAAAGGCGCAATCTTGAAAGCTGCTGCAGAAAAGTTCCTTGGCTTTTCTTTCTAAGCTGGCTCAGATGCGGAATCAGTCTTTTCTTTTGTGATCGTTGTTCACGACATTCCTTAAGCCGCAAGTATGATTGTGATGTAGGTTTAGTTCTTCGTTGTCCTTGTTGGTGTGGCCGTTCTAGTTTTTGGTGTTCTCCTTGTTGTTTTTGTTGGCGTTGCTGATGTTGCTGTGGAACGCGTTGCGGTGGGAGCCATTCTTGAACATCAGGCCGGTTTTCTTGACAACTTGTTCTGGTGTCTAGTCGGCAGCTGGTAGTCTGTGGGCTGTTGTAATTCTGTTTGGGCAGTGAAGATAATGCTTCAGGGTTGATAGACAGCTCTTTAGAAGCCCTTTCTACACCGTTCACCACGAAGAGCTCTTGCGCCTGGCAGCGTGCGGTGTTCAATACGGCTGAGCCTTGTGCTTTGCTTCGACTGTCTAAGGTGTGTGCACCGGACGGTAATGAATGAACCCGTCCTGAAAGAGCATGGCTTGACAGGGTATTTTCGTGAAGCATCAGATCATCTACCGTGATCGCGGCGTCCTCATGAGGCAAATGGTGAGCGATAGGAGCGCTCGAAAAACCACGTGATGAAAAACCGCCTGGTGGATCACGTATGCGAGAGGAAGAATGAAGGTAATCAGGTGGGTGAGCAACGCCTCGTGTCATAAGCTGGAGCGAGGACTTTGCGAATTCCGACTTTCCTGCAGAAGGGAGGCGCGCTTGATGGTTGGGTTTTTCCCAGAATACGCATTGTCGTCTGCAACTGAACTCGTGTGCCACTTCGTCTTTTGTCAGAGGTCGAATTTTGTACGTTCGAATGGTTGAAGACTGCCTTTAAAATTGACGACTGAGTGCAGTTGTCTGTGGATGGTGGGTTACAAGCAAGTCTTCGCAGTAGTCGTCATCGTATTTTTTAAACCAAACGATAATTTCTTGTTTTATCTTTTCCCATGACTCGTCGTTTTGAAATATGTGGGTGAGGTAGAATTTGAAGGCCTCACCGAAGACGTAGTCGGTAAAGTTGGCGACCATCTCCCGTTCCGACCATGATGCAGCGGTTGCGTGGTGCTCGAACAGGTCGAACCATTCCTGTACAGGTCCATCGTCCGCTGCTCCGGTGTACTTGGGGATGGGAAGGTCAGTTGATGATTCTGGCATGTTGCTGGTCGCTGTGTGCGGCCAGGAGATGATTCCGTAGTCGATGTGTGGTCAGGGCGTCTTGTGGAGAACTGTGTCGACGATGAGACACTGATGAAGTGGCTGGGAGGTCTTCATCCTGTCGACTCGTGTGACGCTATGATGAATCGGAGACGTGGCCTGGTTCATACGGCATGTTTATTCTAAAAGCACTTCTTCCTCCTCAGCCTCTACCTTCAGTCAGTACTTACTTACGTTATATATATATATATATATATATATATATATATATATATATATATATATATATATATATATTGTACCTTGTACCAGAACATATTGGCGCCAGCTCTGTGCCAGCGTGAAAGAAGCCGTTGGCGTCCGTGTGGCTCGTGCTTGCCGGCTTCCTGCATGAACCATCTTGTTGCGGCTAACGCTTCTTCAATAATAACAAGTATTTATACGTGAACTCGCTCGTTGCATTTGGTGGAAACGTGCTGGGTAACGTCTTGGAGCTCTGCAGCCGTAAGCTACCATCTCAGTCCGCGATTACCAAGCGAGTCGATCCCCCACAAGCCTCCTCCACGCTGTCGCCCGTCATGTGCCCTGGTGTACTTCGTCTGCGTGACCCACCAGTATACAACGGCACTGAAGATCACGATGTCGAGGACTGCCTGGCAGAGTACGAGCGTGCCAGCGCGATTAACAAGTGGGATGACCCTGCGAAGCTGACTCACGTCATCTTCTACTTGACGGATTTGGCCAACCTATGATTCACCAACCACCAGCCGACATCCCCACCTGGTCTGTTTTCAAAGAGGCCGTGACCTCGTTTTTCGGTCGTCCAGCCATGCGCAAGCTTCGTGCTGAACTGGGCCTGCGGGGACGATTTCAGTGAAATGGTGAGAGCATCACGAGCTACATTGAGGATGTGATCGGCCTCTGTAGGCAAGTGGATGCGAGGATGACAGAGGCTGATGGAATAAAGCATATAATAAAAGTCATTGCTGACGACGCTTTTCATATGCTTGTGGCCAAAGACGCACAGACCGTCAAAGTCGTGATTCCGCTCTGCCAAAGTGTTGATGAGCTGCGCATGCAGAAAATTTCCACACGTCGCGCTAATACGCAAAGAGCGAATATTTTGGCTTTGGAGTGCAAAAGCAGTGGCCCCGACTACACCGTATTGATGCCTCCAATTCAACAGCAGATCCGGGAGCAAGTTGCTCGACAGCTCTCTCTTGTGGCCACCATGAACGAGACCCCCCCAACACTGGACCACTCACTTCGCCGTGCTATTCAGACATATGTTGCCGAGGCTCTTCCTTAGCCCGCGTCCCCATTATCAGGTACTGCACCACTGACTTTTGCAGATGCCGTCCGCCGATCTCCTACCCAACCACCGTTCCTTTCATACAGTCCAGCCACCAACTACTACCGGTCGCCAGTTTCCGTTTATCCGGTAAATCGACCCTTCTCGCCACCTCGAGCACCTGTAAACGTTTGGCGTACGCCGGATAATCGGCCCGTCTGCTACAACTGCCGTATTCCAGGGCATGTCGCGCGTTACTGTCGTCGCCACAGATTCTATTTTAATGATAGTCAGCATTCCGGCAACATCCCTCAGCAATCAGAATCACATGTTACACCTGATGCACCTGTCCCCCGCTCACGTCGACCAGACTTCAGCCCACGTCGATCTCCTTCACCCGTCTTCGGTCTCCTCCCATGCTTCGCCGTTCCAGCCGCGCCCAGGAGGAAAACTAACAGTCACAGTTCCTGAGGCGAGAACTATGCCACCAACGAAATTTTCAAGGCCTCATCTGTCGCCCCCTAACGAGATTGCCGTGTTTGTGGACGGTTTCGCCACAACTGCTCTTGTCGACACAGGTGCCGCTATTTGTGTAATCAGTAAAGCGTCATGCCGCAAACTGAACAAAGTGACGACTCCACTGGTTGACATTTCCTTACGGACAGCAAGTTCGCAGCACGTCCAGCCTTCTGCCACATGGACTGCTCGTGTTGTGATTGAAGGAGTGGTTTACATCACTGACTTTGTCGTCCTTCCGCGTGCGTCTCATGAAATCATCCTGGGATGGAACTTTCCGCCAATCATGCGGTTGTCGACTGCGCTCCTGCACAACTCGTTTTGTTTCCGTTCAGCACGACATTCATAGATCTCCCTTGCTCACTCAAAAAGGTGATCATCGCCACTGACGTCGTTATCTCTGCTTTTTCGGTCACCGTGGTGTCCATATTGTGCAACTCCGTCCCTGATTCAACTGCCCTCTTTATGCCACCGCAAGAATGCGCTCGTCGCAGGAACCTTGTCGTCCCGTTTGCCGTCATAATGCTTGCCGATGGTTCCAGTGCCGTGTGCGTGTGCAATCTGTTCCCTTGTCCCACTACCTTATTGCATGGCGAATGTATTCAGCGTATTGACGCTTATGATGCCATCTTTCCTTTCGATGACCCTTCCGATATGACGCCGATGTCCGTGGATGCTGTCACGGTTGCCACCACACCCTCAGTACCTGACGAAGACGTCCTGTTGCGCAGCATGGACACCGGTCTTACGCAAGACAACGCAATCAGCTCGTTCAACTATTTGAGCGTTTTCGCGCCTCCTTCGACCACGGACAACCTCCCTTGGGACGCAAGTCAGTTGTTGCTCACTATATCGACACTGCATGGTCACCATAATCCGCTCCGTCAGCGCCCCTACCGCGTCTCGCAGGCTGAGCGTGACGTCATCACTCAACACGTTGATGGGAGGCTACAACGGGGTGTCATTGAACACTCACACAGTCTTCGGGCTTTGCCAGTGGTCCTCGTGCGAAAAAAAGATGGCTCCATCAGGTTTTTCGTGGATTATCGGTGACTAAACAAGATCACACGAAAGGATGTTTATTCTCTGCCACGCATCGATGACGCCTTGGATTTCCTTCAAGGTGCGGACTTCTTTAGTTCACTGGATCTGCGCTCTGGACATTGGCAAGTGCCAATAGCCGAACCAGACCGTCCAAAAACGGCGTTTGTGACCCCTGACGGCTTATATGAATTTAATATAATGCCTTTCGGTCTTTGCATTGCGCTGGCGACTTTTGAAAGGATGATGGACAGTGTCCTCAGGGGACTTAAATGGCACATCTGCCTTTGCTATTTGGATGGCATACTTGTATTCTCTGCAATTTTTGAAGCTAATCTTTCCCATCTGGAACAAGTTTTCCAGTGCCTTATGTCAGCCGGGTTGCAACTGAACTTAAACAAACATGTCATTTTGGTGCCCGCAAACTCGAAATTCTCGGCCACGTCATCTCAAAAGAAGGAATATCGCCAGACCTTGCCAAACTGCGTTCCGTTGCCGAGTACCCCAAGCCTACTACCCAAAAGGAGCTCCGTAGCTTCGTAGGCTTGTGCTCGTATTTTCGGCGTTTCATCCGCAATTTTGCTTCTATAATTGTCCCCCTTATCCAGCTACTTTCCAGTAGCACGGATCTCTAAGGCTGGAATGCCCATTGCGATGACGCATTCACGACGCTGCGCCGGCTAGTCAGGTATCTGCCAGTTCTCCGCCACTTCGATCCCAATGCACCTACTAAAATTCACACAGATGCAAGCGCTGTTGGCCTCCGTGCCATTCTCGCTCAACGCATGGATGGCTGCGACGAGTTTGTTGTCGCCTATGCCAGACATACCCTAACGAAGGCAGAGTCCAACTATTCCATCACAGAAAAGGAGTGCTTGGCTATCATTTCTGTTATGGGTAAATTTTGCACTTACCTTTACGGACGCCAGTTAGATCACCATGCCTTATGCTGGCTATCGTCCATGAAAGATCCTACTGGTCGCCTCGCTCGTTGGGCTTTACGCCTTCAGGAATACGACATTTGTGTTATTTATCGCTCAGGACGCAGACATTCAGATGCCAATGCCCTCTCCCGTTCCCCGCTACTTCCTGACCTTGCCTGTTTACCAACCGCCATCTGCGATTTGTCATCGTTGAGCATCACCGACATGCCAGCCGAGCAGCGCAAGGATCCCTGGATCAATGCTCTGCTCGACTTCCTCTCTCACAGTTCGTCAGAATCGACTTCACGCTCCTCCTCTCGTCTAGCAAAACACTTTGCTGTCTGTGAAGCCTTGTTGTATCGCCGCAATTACCTAACGAATGGCCGCAGGTGGCTCCTTGTCATCCCCCATCATTTGTGCTAAGACATCTGCGCTGCCCTTCACGATGACCCCAAGTGTGGCCACGCTGGTGTATTCAAGACTTATTCTAGCCTTCGTCTGAGGTAATACTAACGCGGCACGTATCGGCACATTTGATAGTACGTTCGGTCATGTGCCACGTGTCAACACCGCAAGATGCCTTCTCACAGCACTGCTAGCCCTTTGCAACCCTTAACCTGTCCAGTGAGACCATTCGACCGCGTCGGAATTGATATTTATGGTCTTCTACCGAACAGTCTTCGAGGCAACCAGTGGATTATCGTCGCCGTCGATCATTCGACACGCTACGCTGAAACATGTGCGCTGCCTGCTACCATTGCGAAAGACGTTGCGTCCTTTCTTCTCCACCACCTGATTTTGCGACACTGTGCACCTCGTGAATTACAGAGTGACCATGGATGCGTGTTTCTCTTGAACGCCGTCGACGAGCTGCTCAAGGAATATCGCCCTGTTCATCGGAAAACCTCGGCATACCATCCTCAAACCAATGGCATGACAGAACACTTAAATCGTACCCTTGAAGATATGCTTGTCATGTACGTGTCTGAAGACCACACTAATTAGCACCAAGTGCTTCTTTCTGTCACGTATGCGTACAACTCTGCGCCACATAAAACCACCGGCTTCTCACCTTTCTCCCTCTATAACGGGTACTCTTTTTTAATTGTCCTTTGTAATACGTCCCAAAAGTAAACTCCTTCCTAATATTGCAGGAAAACATGGTTAATAGTTTTCGGTTTCCTAGAGATCAGACAGTGAGATCCCCAAGGCATATAAAACCCACGATCCTCTAGGAAGGTTTTCGCAGGAAGGGTTCTGGTGTGTATTTTCAAAAAGAAGGTTTCTGCACTTGGAGCTGCTGGCATTTTTTAAATTCGTTTAAGTACATTCTGACTCTTGCGTGCTGTATATAGCGCTCTGTACAGTGGGATGGGGAGCATAGTGTCACACAAATCTTTGTACGGTTTTTTTTCTTTTTAACAGACCACAGGTAGTCAGTGAAAAAATGAACACACAAAAACCGCACGCTGGCCACAACTTCCTTCATGTATCCTTGCACAACCCCAATGGTAACATGAGTGCTCTAAAAAACTCAGGCAACCATCTACTTAGTCTTGTTTGACACACTGTTAGTAGAAAAGGGTCTCTTGTCTTGCGAAAAAAGAAAAACCTATATACTAACTGCTTTATAAACAGATGTCCTTGCTCAAGACCTCCACACTTCACCCATTTAAACGAATTCGTGCGACTGTACCTTTACCACTTAGACTCCCACACAAATCTTGCAAACACCCGATGTAATTTTTGCACATTGACCCGGGAACTGTACAGAACTTGCGTCACATACCACAGCTTAGACACAAAAAACCAGTTGCATGCACTATATAGCCCTTGCAAACATGGACAGATAAGTTGCATTCCACCTATTCGCTTACTATTTAATTTCTTTCGTTTGCTGTGGCCAATATTTATCAGTACTTTTGCATGACTCGTGCAGTACTCCGAGATATTTAACTGGCGTTTTTGTCTGTTTAATGGCTGCGAAAAATTCTGGGGTTGAAGGCCAATATTCATGCCAAAAGCCGAGGCATTTACCCCAGTTTATGTGGCTTCCGTTAACTTAGGCGAAAGATTTAGATACTCTGATTGATTCTTCAATACCTTCATAGGAAGTGCTACAAATCGCAACATCATCAGTGTATGCGAGTAGTGTGACCTCTAAGGATTGTACTCTAAACCCATTATTGATGTCATTCTGCAATATCGACCGACATAATGTTTAAATATAGATGCAAAACAACAGTGGACTAACAGGGCAACCTTGACTCACTGAGCGCTTAATTCTATTGGGGGGCCCAATGTGTTGTTGATAATTAGTCTCGTACAACCATTTCGATATACCATGGCTACTTATCTTTCCAACATTAATGTGCTCCAATACTGCAAACAAAAGAGCGCGGGCAACGAAATCAAACGCTTTCTTCAGATGCTTTGTAGTAGGGCCACACGAGCTTGACTGAAGTCAACACATTCGAGCATGAACCGCATTTTATTAACATTTGTTACTATGGACTGATCCTTTCATTCTACACGTTTAGTGCGGACCGACGATGTCTTTTATTACTGACTGAAGTCTAGTCACCAAAATTTTCATTAATATTTTGTAGCCTACGTTTGTCAGTGTGATTGGCCTGTACGCTGTGACGTGCCTGAGCTTTTCATTCTCGTCTGTTTTCGGAATCAGAACGGTACGTGAATCACCAAAAGACGGTGGTAATTTCTTTTTCTCATATGCGTCGTTAGAAAAACCTGCAAGTATAGGAGATAATTCACTTTTAAAACATTTGTACCACTTGGCACAAAGACCATCTGGTCCTGGAGATTTCCCGGGATTTAACTTATCAATCGCCCGTTCAACTTCAAATGCAGATATAGATAATTCCAAAGTGCTTTTCCCTTCCTCACTCACTTGTGGCATGCGTCTTAAATATTCTTCTTTAAATCTTTCTAGGTTTACCTGCCTACACGCAGAAAGGTTTTCATGATGACGTGAAAATACGGATAATTGTTCTTGGTATCGGTTACATAGTGAGCATCGTTTTCTATTTTTATATGATTTCGTCGAGCACTCGTTTTTTCTACCTCTAACGCTCTTTCGGTTGGCGTCTCTCCAGCCGCTAAAGCCTCAGCCATAGCACGGACCAGTGCACCGCGGTAGCGTTCCTCGTCATGCAGTGGAAGTTTCGGCAAAATATTGCGTATGTCTCCCGGTTGTTTGCACTCCAAGTCAATTAGTCTTTTCAAAGTCATCCAGAGTTCTTTTTCTTTCTTTTTCCTTTCGTAACTCAATGCACAAAAATGGTCAATAGCTTTTGTTTCTATTGGCTGCTTGAACTCTTCCCATTGTTCTGCAAGTTTAGCTTCATCATCCATTTTTATTTCATCAATGTGTTCATTACCTGATCTAGGAAATGTTCGTTACTGATCAAAGTTGAATTCATCTTCCACAGCTCCCATGAAAAAGTTCCACCTTTTCTTTTCTCTCCCGTATCACATTTACCTAACAATAATCACTGAAGTGTATTGAGTAGACAGCATATGTCTTGCAGTGGGCTATTGATTCAAGCGACACGTAAATGTGATCAAGGCGCGCATAGCTATTCCCCTGAAAAAGTGTGAAACGCACTTCCCGCGTTCCCTCCATACAGCTGCCCCCGTCTTCTAACTCGAATTCAATAACTATGTCCGCTGGCGTCCCACTCCTTTTATCGTAAATGGCGCGTCCGTTTAATCGATCTCGCCCTTTGAAGATGTAGTTAAAATCACCAAGTATTACAGATTTCCTTTTCAAAGTGAAGTGTTGCTGTAGACTTGAAAAAAAAAGTGATCGCTCCTCGCAAATGGTTGGTGCATAAGTACACACAATACGCCACTGATATTCATCAAATATTAAATCACAGGAAATCAATCTACCAGACGGGCAAGAGAAGGTATCTTGCACTACCAGACCCAGTAACTTCTTAATGAACAAAACAGAGCCTGCCGACGTGCCTATTGCTTGACTTACAATTGCGTAGTAACGCGCCGTAAACCTCAGCACCATGCCCTGGTTTTATTCCACACCGCCTAGTTTTGTATCTTGTATAGCTGGTACATCTAGACCTTGATCCACGAGCTACCTGTAGACTTGGCTCTGTTTCAGCCTGGCGGCAGGACATTGAACATTTAACGTTGCCACTCTAAATTTCGGTGCAAAAGCCATGTCTACACAGTGAAGAAGTTAAGCGGGGCACGTTGTTTACCTTCAGCGTCTAGCATAGAGCTAGACATCTTCGGAGTCTCCAGGTGTACCCGTGACACTGGAGGACAAATGTGGCCAGTGTTTGTCCGATATCGGGTTGGGATGCAGCTTTGTGCTGCTGCGTCACTTGCCACAAGAAGTGCACACATACCATTCAGTCACCGGGTATATATAGGCACCACATTCTGACCTCCTATGTAGCCCTGGAGGAACCCTTTTTTTGCTAATAATTAAGCAATAAACAAGCACGGCGTAAGTATGAAGTTGCGGTGGCCTGATGCAAGCACTTGAACACACATGCATTTTATGCTAAGCCTGCCTAATATTCATTATGTTTTCACTATAGCGAAAAAGTTTAATTAGTTGGCGCTCTGTCGTACGGGCTGAATTTGCATTAGCATTAGTGTTTGTGGATCCGTAAAATGCACTGAATCATACACAAAGCCCGCGCGGCCATGAATGAACACATTAACGAGACGCATTCAGCAGCTCCAGCGACGAACCGAGGTGGACCGCCGTTACCGCGTTCGATGACTAAGCCTCCCTCACGAGTACGGCACGGTGATTCGATGAATGACAGCTGGCGATCACAAAATGCTTGCTGGTGTGCAGTTTACGTCTCGTTATTTTTCCCATGCACAGAAATGGGTGTCCGCTGTCCACGCAGTTTAAGCTACGGAGCGATAGACTTAAACGAACGAGACGGTGCGCAGTCGCTGTTCCCGTTGCTCGCATGCATTACATGGGCATGCATACATGCCGTACGCTGTTTCTGTGAGTATCCGCCTCGTTCGGCGCTCGCCTTCGAGTTAGTCAATTGAAAGCTGCGGTGGCAAGGCACAGAAGTCTGTTATTCGTCCCAACAGCCTTTATTATTAGGGGTGAAGCTCTTCATAATGGCACCCGTTCGTCCCTTGTAGCCGTTGTAGTGTGCAACAAGTATTACATTTTGACCTCCATGCAATGTGGTGCCGGTGTGAGATTTCTTGTGTGCGTTGTTGAACAATAAAAAATAGTACTCAATGTACATGCCAAAGGCTACTGTGATGGTGTAATGTGGGCCCAGGATCCGGAATAAATAAACCGGCAGTCAGGTGACTCTGTACGCACAACACAGACTTTAACACAACCGATAACTCTTACAATTCACACACAACACACTATAGCGTTCCTTATTTACATGCCAAACGTCCTACGGGCCTCGGCACACGAACTGTCCTACTCGCCGTTATGACTGTTGCCGCTGCGGTGAGGTCGGTCGTCACCGGTGTTCCTTGTGCAGTCACGCTGCCTTGACCGTGGTGAGGTGGTGGTGGTGGTGATGGTGGTGCTGCAGGCCGGTAGATCACCAGGCCACTGCAGTGCAGGTTAATGGCCCGTCGCCAACATGAGCCGCGGCCACCTCGTGCCACCACTCGGGCCCCAGGACCTCAGGCCACGAACAGACTATGCGGCCGGTCCCCGTGTCAGCACCGGCCACAGAGCGGGAAGCCAGCTCACCAGGTCCGCAAGGCTGCCGGACACCTGGTTGAGTGACGCAGCCCGAAGCAGGAAGCCAGCTCACCAGGTCCGCAAGGCTGCCGGATGCCTGGTAAAGCGATGTCGCGACCCGAACCGCCGACCAGCAGCAGCCGTTCCAACTGTGTCACGCTCCAACTGCTCGAGCCGCACGCCCCGCTCGCGCTTCCTTTTCCTCGTCTTCGCCTCCAAGGCGTACCGCAGAGCAGAACTGCCGTTCCCTCTTCGCCCCGTCACGGGCCACACAATCCACATCATCACACCACCCCCCACTTAAGATAGTTGTGAGCAACTATTCCACTCCACGCCAGGCGGTGAGTAGGCAAAAGTGCAGGCGCGTTTGTAAAGAGGGAACAAGTTCACATGAATCCGAATGGTTGTGATTCACACAGCACGTAATGAAAAAAAAACACACGTGAAAAATACACAAGTGGAGCAAGATTAGAGCAATTCAGATGCGACCTAAGCAGTCCGCTCCTACATTGTCTGAGCCTTTTGTGTATTCTACGGTAAAGCTGTACTCTTGCATTAGTAAGCTCCATCGTAACACTCGATTATGCCTATTCAAAGCATCTCCTGTACCTCTTTTTCGACGTTCTCACGCTGCGCTAGAGGAATCGAGTACTGAGGCACGTGAACCGGCTTTTCGATGACGAGGTCAAGAGAGCATTCGACAAGTTGTGTCTTGCCAGGAAGGTCCGAAAATATGTCTGCAAACTCTTCGCACATTTGTCGAACTTGTTGAAGTTGGTCTGTCCGCAGTTTGGGCGATATCTTCACGTCTGATGCCGTTTGTGTTTGGCATAGACTGAGAGAGGGGATGGTATCCTCAGAGTCGTTGCTCTCACTGTTCGCCTCTTCCCCAGGTGTTGCACTTGTAGTATTCACTGCAGCCACCTGATGAGGAGACGTTATTGCTCTTTCCTCATACTTCTTCAGCATATTCACGTGGAAGACCTTGATGCTCTGCCCTAAGTCAATTGCATAATCAACATCATTTTTGGCTTCAGCAACTTTAAACGGGCCCTTCCACTGCATGAGAAGCTTATTGGTGTCTGTAGGAAGGAGAATTAAAACCTTGTCACCGGGCCGCAGCCTTCTGTGGCGAGTCTTACGGTCGTAATAAAGCTTTTGCTTTTCACGTGCTTTACCAAGCTCTTCATGAGCGAGGTTACAGGTGTGTTCGAGTCGGTTTCGAAGGTCCACAAGGTAAGTGTACGTTGTTCGCACTTCATCCTCAATGTTCTCGTTCGTCCACAGCTCTCTTAAAACACTCAAAGGTCCACGCACATGACTGCCGTAGATTAACTCAAATGGTGAAAAGCCCAAGCTGGCTTGCGGTACTTCGCGATAAGCGAAGAGAAGAGGAGCAATGTAGCGATCCCATGACCGCGGCTTCTCCTGACACACCCTTTTGAGCATGGCCTTCAGCGTACCGTTGAATTTTTCGACCAATCCATTGGCCATGGCATGATATGGGGTGGTACGAAAAAACTTTATAGTTAGTAGTCGGCCCACTTATTTCACGAGTTCCGACGTGAAACTTCTACCTTGATCGGTAACCACTTCTCGAGGCAGGCCCACTCGGGAAAATATTTGAAGGAGGGCTTCTGCAATACTGACAGCGTCGATGCTGGGTAGGGCTGCTGCGTCAGGATAGCGAGTAGCGAAGTCAATGAGGGTAAGCACATAGCGGTTTCCCGTATCTGATCGAGAAGATAACGGTCCGATCAGGTCAATGGCGACACTTTGGAATGGTGCACGTCCGTATGAGAGGCATGTTGCCCAACGGAGCGACTGCGACTTTCCCTTTCGGCGTTGTCCTCTGGCAGACGTCGCACGACTTGACAAACCGTCTGATTTCTTCATGCATACCTGGCCAGTAAAAATCCCCAAGAATACGGTCTGTGGTACGTCGCACGCCTTGGTGACCAGCCATAATGCCCTCGTGTGCAACCTTCAAAATGTGTTGTCAAAGTGTCCTTGGCACGACTACTTGCCTAAAGGTCCTCCCCGTAGAAAGGCGGTAATGTCGATACAGTAGACCAGCCTCTTCAGAAAAGTGGTACGTCGTGTCTTTATTGGAGTGAAACTCCTTCCCAATCTTGCTGAAGCAACTCTTCAGACTTGGGTCGTCTTTTTGGCTCTCAGTTAGCTGCACTCGGGTCACTTCTAGCGAACCAACTAGCGGAATCTTCATCATACTCTCCGTCTTCCCCTGCGTCCGGACGACGGCAGAAAGCAAGGTTGACTTTTCTCAGCATGCCGGGATTTTGCTCGAACCAGTCGATTCAGGGAACAGGGCGTTAGAGTACTCCCAGGTAGTATCTGGCTCCTGTGGTCCTTTTACTCCTGGAATATTGCCGAGCACGAGGTCGTACAAAGCGTTAGTCATGCATAAAGCGTTTACATCAACAACGAAGTAGGGCGTGTGTATCTGTATGTTTGCTTCCGGTAGTTCCTTGGCCTTTCCATCCAAAAGCATAACTCTTGCCGTCTTCCCGGTCAGGCATCGATCCGGCACGAACTCGCGTCGGACGATGGTCGTGTTGCTCCCTGTGTCTCGTAAGACACGTGCGCGTTGTCCAAGCACCCGTCCTTCGACCACTGGCATGTTGTCGACTAAGAACATAGGTTGGTTCTCGCACTTCTTGGGGCATTCAGCAGCGCATGTCTCATCCTTGGACTTGGCCATGGGGAAATAATCCTGTTTTTTTTTTGTTCTATCATGGCACAAGACACCGTCTTGTCTTTGCTCTGATCCTTGCAATCGGTGGCTTTGTGGCCAAGCCGCCCACATGTTTTGCATTTCACAGACTCGTTCGGAACCGCACGACAATCCGGAGCGCTATGTCCTTTGCGGTGCCACAGAAAGCAACTCGGCTGTTTGTACTGTGACATAGCACCGGGTTTATTTGCCTCCTTTGTATCATCTGCAATTTTACCAATGTTATTGACTCCCTGTGCTTCGAGAAAGCGGTCGGTGCACTCTGAAAGGGATGTAAGTGTTTTGCATTCCCTCTCTTTCAGGAAGATGGCCAGCTTCGGATTACAGCAACGCAAGAATTGCTCGGCTATAACATGGTCACGAAGACCCTCAAATGCTTTGGGCACATCAGCCATCTCAATCCAGTTATCAAAATAGCTCGAGATCCTTGCTGCTAGTTGTTTCCCTGTTTCGCCATCTTCAGGCCGGGCTTTCCGAAATTTGTCTTTATATCCTTGTGCCGTGAATCTGAAGCGCTGAAGTAGGGCTTTTTTCACTTTATCATAGTCGAGGGCCTCGTCAGCAGTCATTCGACCAATGACAGTGAGTGCCTCACCAGTTAAGCACATGCTTACGGCTACTCCCCATTTATCTCTTGGCCATTCTTGCCCAGTAGCCACGCGTTCAAACCTCTGCAAATACGCGTGCAGGTCATCGCGTCGCTCGTCAAATAGCGGTAGTAACTTCTGCGGATTCAGGCATGACGGGTTTGCCGATGGGGCGAGTGCTGCCGCCACAGATGGCTGACTTTGAGCACTTTCCTGAAGCTGGAGCTTAAGTTGGAGGATTTGCAGCTGCCTCTCGTCTGCTAACCGTTGCCTCTCGTCCGCTAACCGTTGTCTCTCGGCTGCTTCTTTGGCCTCTTCTCTCTCAGCTGCGCGCTCATCTCTCTGCCTAACTTGCTCTCGCTCAATCCATTCGCGAAGTTCCGCGCCAGACAAGCCTAACTGAGCTGCTACAGCCGCTAACTTATCGAGATCCATGTCTCTTGTCTTGTGCTGCGTGCACACACCTGACTGGCGATTTCCGCGTTCGAGATGTTACTGGCGGTATCCCTGGCAGGCTCGCCAAGTTTGTGATGGTGTAATGTGGGCCCAGGATCCGGAATAAATCAACCGGCAGTCAGGTGACTCTCTACACACAACACAGACTTTAACACAACCGATAACTCTTACAATTCACACACAACACACTATAGCGTTTCTTATTTACATGCCAAACGTCCTACGCGCCTCGGCACACGAACTGTCCTACTCGCCGTTATGACTGTTGCCGCTGCGGCGAGGTCGGTCGTCACCGGTGTTCCTTGAGCAGTCACGCTGCCTTGACCGTGGTGAGGTGGTGGTGGTGGTGATGGTGGTCCTGCAGGCCGGTAGATCACCAGGCCACTGCAGTGCAGGTTAATGACCCGTCGCCAACATGAGCCGCGGCCACCTCGTGCCACCACTCGGGCCCCAGGACCTCAGGCCACGAACAGACTATGTTGCCGGTCCCCGTGTCAGCACCGGCCACAGAGCGGGAAGCCAGCTCACCAGGTCCGCAAGGCTGCCGGACACCTGGTTGAGTGACGCAGCCCGAAGCAGGAAGCCAGCTCACCAGGTCCGCAAGGCTGCCGGACGCCTGGTTAAGCGATGTCACGACCCGAACCGCCGAGCAGCAGCTGCCGTTCCAGCTGTGTCACGCTCCAACTGCTCGAGCCGCACGCCCCGCTCGCGCTTCCTTTTCCTTGTCTTCGCCTCCAAGGCGTACCGCAGAGCAGAACTGCCGTTCCCTCTTCGCCCCGTCACGGGCCACACAATCCACATCATCACAGCTACTAATGGGGAATGAGAGACAGGAGCATTTTGTTTTTAGTTAACGCACACGCTGCGATCCCCATTAGCAGCCATTGGCATGTACATTGAGCACTATCTGACAAGAAAGGGTTGCTACGTTATACTCGCTGGGTGTAACCTCCTTAGTTTTAGAAAGGTTTAGCGAGTGTTGAGCCGCAGTGCCATGAATACAATGAACTAGTATATACCAGGAACTCGAGGTGGTTGAAGGTGGGAAGTAGATACGAAGCGCAAGCCGTAGGAAAGTAAAAGCCGAATTCTCCTGTCTCTCACTTCCCATTAGCAGCCATTGGCCTATACATTGAGCCCTATCTGACAGAAAAAGGTTGCTACGTTATACTCGCTGGGCGTTATCTCCTTGGTTTTAGAGAGGTTTAGCGAGCGTTGGACCGCAGTGCCATGAATACAGTGAACTAACATACACCATGAACTCGAGGTGGTTAAAGGTGGAAAGTAGACCCAAAGCGCAACGTAAGAAAGTGTGCGTGTGCAACCTCTCGTTCAGTCCTTGGAATGTCCGCTGGATGGCGGTGCTTCTATATGAGGAATATATGATGAAAAGATGCGAGATGGTGGTACTTAGAGTGTTGAATAGATGGACGAATGGACACACAGACAGATGCATGGATGGACTCATGAACGGACGCAGGGGCGGATGCATGGACAAACACAAGGACGGACGCACAAGCAGACGCACGCACGGACGGGCGGATGGACGCATGGACGGTCACACAGACGGACGCATGAATTGACGGAAGCAAGAACGAATGGACGGACGAATGCTCCGCCCCACTCTCCATCATTCACTCCGTGGATATGCAGCCATTTTTTTTGTAAAACACATTCATTGTATCGCGAATAATCAGTGCTAGCTAGCTCGTAGAGTTCGCCACGGCAGCCGGTGCGCAGTACGAGCTCGATACGATGCCGGCTTGATAACGACGGCATAGCGAGGCCTTCTTACCGCTTAGATGTTGCAGCAGGTGAAATACCGGTGACACTCCGATAACTCACCATCGGCGGAGACGGGGCGAGCGCGTTGCCGGCGCAACTATCACTCTACTATCACACCCGTTGCCGGCCAGACTGTAATGGTCGAGCGAAGCCTACTTTGAACCGCTTCGAAGTTTTACGGTGCAATCGCGGACGATCGTACTCCGCTTTGTTCAACGGTCGTCTTGTAGTTAGCCATTTGACTGCAGGGGTCGCAAAGCGCAGAAGACTGTTATTTATCCCAGCAGCCTTTATTTTTTATGAAACACATTCTTTGCCTCGCCGGTGGTCGGTGCTAGCTCGTAGCGCTTGCCACAGCGGCAGGCATTCAGTGCGAGCTCGATACGATGCCGGCTTGATAACGACGGCATAGCGAGGCCTTCTTACCGCTTAGATGTTGCAGCAGGTGAAATACAGGTGACACTTTGAGAATCCACCATCGGCGGAGACTGGGCGACTGCGTCGCCGGCGCAACTCTCACAGCGGTTGCCGGCCAGCCTACTGTGGTCGAGCGAAGCCTACTTTAGACCGCTTCTAAGATTGTGACGGTGAAACTCCAGGAGCAGCCGCTGACAATCTTAACAGCTTACTTTTGCTACCATTAAATTATTCTTGGAAGTTTTGTGTTACTCGGCACTTTGAAGCGCGGAATTCACGGCGTTTCGTTGAGGAATCGAACCGCTGTGCAGCGTGGTATAACGGTGCGAAATATATTGAAATGTTCACAGCAAACACCAACCAGGCGTTGCAATTCTTCGCTGCACTTATAATTTCGTTGCCTGTTGACAGATGCTCACACGGTTAGCCACACAAAGCACTTGTTTTTCACACACACACACACACACACACACACACACACACACACACACACACACACACACACACACACACACACACACACACACACACACACACACACACACACACACACACACACACACACACACACACACACACACACACACACACACACACACACACACACACCACACACACACACACACACACACACACACACACACACACACACACACACACACGTCACGCCCAAAGAGGGCTTTTAAAGCTCCCATAGACAGTTTGTAACTACGTGATCTGAAACTCCCTGGGGAGTTAAACAAGGTCATGCCATTCATAGCGACATGTGCCGAGTTCACTCCCTAACAGGGAGTAAATAATTAGGGCAGGGGAGTTTTGTGGGCTCATGTGCTGGAGAAATTCCCATCTCGGCTAACTTTTGCTTACAGTGCCTCGAAACTTTAGCGCGCTCTTGTGATCAGCGGCGAGGTGATGCGACGGGCTCGCCCTGGGTCGCGCTCTAAAAGTCGTCGCTAGAGTAACTGTATATGATCCCTACGGCATATATGGGACCATATAAGGGCCATATACAGTTACTCTAGTCGTCACCTCTGTGCAGCGCCACCTCCCTGCTGTCTCTGCAGCGTGCGCGTTTATCAGACTCGTAACTTGGGAGAAGACGAACGTCACTTCGCACGATGCCGTGATCGCGTTTACGAAAGGAGCGCGTTGCTGACACAGGACGCATCAAGAGTTGTGACAGTTCTTCGCGCTTACCCTATGGCGCTCGTTTTGTGCGTCATTTTTTCCCGTTTGAACTGCTCGCTTTAAGTGTCGAGCTGTGACTGTTGTTAGTCCGTGCTAGTCCTGTGTATGCCATTTTCTTGCGTGCTTTCTGCTTGAAGTGCGCGCTGCAAGTTTTTAGCTGCTTGCTGTTCTTAACGTGACTCATAAATTTGTTGCTGTTGCTGAAACAATGCACAATAAACACTCGACTACCTCTGTAAGGTCACATTTTGTTTTCGTGTTATACGAATTCCTATATAGGAGATCAGCCTCGCTTTCTTATTTAACTGTCTAACGCCCAGGCACTACGTATAATGCATCGCCTTGAGGCCGGAACTGTGATTTTTATGCATGTTTCTAGACGTCAATGTTAGCATAGAGCAAGTATTAACATCTTCCCAAAGGAAACCCTGATGGAATCTGAAGCAGCAGCGTTGGGCGCGATCAGCGTTTTTGACTCACGCCTCGTTGGTGTCGCTGGTATTCCGCTGCCAACGCTTGTGTTCGGCTTTCCTGACTCGTGCCTCGTCAGTCGTGCAGGCGCGACGTCGCCAATCGCGAACGCGATCTACTCTGCTAACCATCGCAACAGCGGTGACGGCCGGCTGAGGCCAGAGCGCGTCGGCGCGTGCTTCGGCGGGTGAAGGAGCTTCGCTTCCCGGCGTCCTCTCCATAGAAAATGAACGAGCTGAAAGAGTGTTCGCTTCATGTGCGCTCAAACATTGTGAGCGGCGGAGATGGTGAAGCAAGAGAGAAGTGACACGCGTGAGTGCGTGGCAGGCGAGGGAGAGAGTGACGTCACCACACACAGCTAAGGAAGGCGTGGCCTACTTGGCACTGCCCCAACACCTGTAGCGAGGGGAGCACGGTGTAGCACGTTGGCACGGAGACACGGACGGACAACGTTCCACAAGGTAATCAAAGAGCTGCTTCGCATCTAATAATTACTGTATAAAGACCACATCAAGGATGTCACTTACCGCACAGTATGACGAAAGTGGTGAAACGTACAACGGGTACCACATCGAAGAAGTCCGTTCCCATCGTGTCGAGCCTGGTGAGCATTTCTCTGGCTCTTCGATTCATTATTGGTGCGTGGTCATCCACTACTCGGAAGTGGAAGGCTGGAGTGATTACCTTGCGTCGGCTTCGCCACATGACTTTTTCACTGCAATCAATGTAGCACAAAAAACAGAGGCGACAAAGTTTTTTTTAAATTTTAATGGCAGTGGTTACCATGCTAGCTTTTCACGAATTCATTGACCTACTTGAAGGCATCGAATCAAACATTCACGTGCTCTGCGTAACATCAGCCAAATATTCCCGCATTTTAGAAGCCACAGAATATGAGTGTACGTCAACTATTGAAGACAACCGTGAGCGTCTGCTGCTTCAATTGGTCATGTACATTTGGTGTAATAATTAGGTTGTGATGGGCGAAAACAACCACGATTGCATAACGTAAATGCTTACTTGTGTGAACACAATCACGTGTACTCGCCACTCATCTGATTTTTCTGTGCTAGTTTTGTATATACAGGGCAAAACATTTTCTCCCAGGTCTTATTTATGTAGGATTTGTGCCTGACTCCTCGCGAATTTTCTTCTTTCACCGAAGAAATTATCACACAGTAGTAAGCGATGGATGCGGACACTATTGTATGCAGCCATGACTTGTGCCGTAAGAAAGCAGAACATCCGCAAGAATACGCAACGCTGGTAATAGCACTGACGTTTAATATATGAGTATCTATCATACAGACCACTACTGTGTTCCTGCAATGACATGCAAGGCGAAAATTAGGTTCTTTTGCGAGTATTTCCTAGCAAGCAAAGAAACCATGGCGGTCACCTGTGGTTCTGTGCGTCACATTATAAGAATCAATGCCCATAGACTGTAGCACCACCAAGAGGAAATTAGCGGTATCATCTCGAGGAGGGTCAGTAGACGACACAACGACAGCACTACACAGTCTCTTCCTGGTTCGGCTGTGCTCGCCTCAGTGCTGACTCGTTGTCAAGAAACGAACACTACGACTTGGCATATTTCCTGCATAACTGAAAAAACGGGCTCTCCGTGACACAAAAATCTTACTCGTTCTTGCGAGACGTGAGGTTTTCATGAAACTACGTGGCAACCTATGTTTTGAATGATAGCCCACAGCGTGCACATATTCGCGAGATTTTCCGTAGCCACGTAGGCAAGTTGAATGTTATTGTATGATCTTTTCAGGTGAGATTCGCCGTGTTTTGCTTGTATATAGCATTCGTCAGTGCTTTTGTTGTGCGTAGATACCATAAGATTGTACGCTCCAAGCCACGTGGTCTCGCGATTTGCTCTTCTATACCTGAGCGATCTCTTATTGACCAGCGCTGCGCCGCTTGTTTTTGTACGTTTGTCGATAGGTGGCAAACGATTTGCTTGCTGACCGGGGTGAGAACAAAATGTTCTCCGCGCCCAGATCATGCGGTGACACGGATTGTTCAAAGTTGTTCGGTGGAGGCAATTGATCAGATTGCTTTCAGCGGTGATGCTAAAAAAACAACATTGTGGCAACGAGAATTTCTCAGTAGACATACAAGGCTGTGAGAGCACCGAGAGTGACAGGGACGATGAACGATCATGCAGTTGATAACCCACAAGGAGCGAGTTCCACTTAAGTACTCTCATGCGTTATTGTCTTTTCACGATCATAAGTTACTTTGTATTTAATGTATAATATTTCCATCGAGATCAAAATAAAAGCATGATTTTTCTTGTGCATTGCATGTAGCTCAGTTATTGTGGATATTATTGAACGCCGCATGCCTCCAACAAGCTGCTGCGTGACCATTGAAACAGCGTAGCCAAAGGCGTGCATGTGCAGGCTTCCCCACCAGGGGAACGGGGGGGTGAAAGCTCGTACTAGCGCCCCCTTCCCTATTCAGTCAATGTATGGGGTGGTATTTTGCACCCCTTTGCCTATTAATATGGGGCAGATTTGGCACCCCTCTCTTAGGTGACTAGGTGCGGCCGCCGCCCCACCCCATGCCTTCCACGTGCGCACGCCTAAGGTTAGGGCGATGAAACGTGCAGTCACAACGCCCAGAGGTGCAGCCATAAAATTTTGTTCTGGGACGAGGGGTACTTACCCATATTTTAGGTATGTTCATACGTGCGTATTTATGTGCATGTATATATAACCAAAAAAAAACCTGAAAAAATTTTTTGAGGGGGTGGGTAGAATCCCCCCTCCTGACTAGGCCCCTGACGGCCACAATGCACGCCTCTCGGCTAAATTCCCCGGTAAATTTCGAACGGTACTGTTCGAAAAATTTTGGCAATGTTGTGGAAGACATGCGTGTGCATTCTTTTCGATATTGATGTTTCGATCGCACTCATCGAACCTGCAAAGTCGGAGTGAATTGCGCGCGGCTAGACTCTGAGCATGTCTGCGGCACAAGCACTGCTGAATGGGATATTGAGTGCTTGTGCTCCGTTTGAACTCTGTGTTCCTCAATGCGAAAGTAATGACGACTTCATAATATGCTTGCAAACTATGACAATGTTGAACATTCGGTCCCATGCAGCAGCGACGGCGCTATTCGCTTGCGGCATGCTGCAGCAAATCTTTCGGGCAGGCTTGGTACATTCTGGCTGCATTCTGTCTTACAGTTATTCTGTCTGTACAGCTATTATGTCTCGATATACCCACACCGATGTTATCAAGATATATTCCGGGCCCGACACACGCACGCAGGCATGCACCCACACGAGGTAAACTTGTGGAATCGCTGGCCGTATCAGAAGATGTCCACGAAGTTACGTATTCAATATAGTGTGTTTTAGCATAATGGAAATGCTACAAACGGGGCTGCGTTCCACATCGTGAGCAACACAAGCATTTAGAATAAGACAGCCTCACTATCAAGTACTATCGAAGGGACGCAACGTCCTATTTCAAAGATTGCTAAGCTACTTTATCTTCGGCAACTGTAGTGCAAATGAAACTGCATGGTGTAAGGATCAAACACAGGAAAGGCACAGGGATCAATCGGCCTATGTCGTCCGGTTTTCGCTGGGAGGAAGGGGCACTTTGCGGTGGCAGGAACAGCAACAGAAGACTGTGCGCTTGGTTCACCGACACGTTTTGAGGAGTCCTTATACTTCTTTTACATAAGAATGCTGTCGGGCAAAACTTCCACCATTTGCATGCCACGTATAACGTTCACTGCGAAGTTTATTTGTGTGTAACGAAACCCCACTTGTATATTCTTAACAATCACTTGCACATCGCCTACCGCGCAAGCTGCTCGGCTGTGAAAGCATTATGTGGGATCACTTTGCGCTGGTCGTTACTTTACGGATTTATACATTCGGACAACTTTTTAACTACGCAATGCGTTCTGGTGTCGTGAGACTTTGGATTAGCTCCTATAATAATGCCCGTCTATCGATGTTCAGCGATGTACTCTGTGCTTTATTGACAGATTGTTCTCAAGGCAGAGTATTGGACCTTGTCTAAATCACTGTTTTGTGGTTAAATGTAACGCCACGAAAAACCCAGCAGATCACTTTAGGCGTCTGTACCGTACAAAAGCTTCAGATTGTCAACAAACGTCCTCCTGCGAGTGCGTGAAAACTGGCTACCTCTATATATTTTTTTCTTGCCTGCCCTTTTCTTGCCTATGCTTACTCCTCTACAAAAGTGGGGCAGCTGATCGGACGCGTCCTTTTAAAATATTCTGCTTCCGACTGTTTTTCCTCTGTTCCGAAATATGCCCTCTTCGGATGACTGTCCGAAAAATCAGTCACCATAGCACGAGAGTGCCTGTAACTCAAGCGCGCCGGGAAATAGAGGGCGAGAACAAAGTATGGGATGGTGAGGGGAAACTTGATATGTCAGTCCAGTCATTAGCCTATAAATTAGAATCAGCTGTTTTACATGCTAGGGACAGGACAAGGGCTTGAATACTATTTGCACATAAGTTATTATTATGAAGACAGCAAGCCTCATTTTTTTATCTTCTCCTGAATGGCAATTCATTGCTGGAAGGCAGTGAGCAAAAACTTAAATTTTGCTGTGGCACTACTGGGGCGAAAAAGTGACAGACATTTCAGTTAACACATTGTGAAGGTGCTGAGTAGAAATGATGGGTTATGCGGAAGGGTGAGAAAAAAACAAGGAAAGGGAATTACCTAATCAGCATGCCATTTCCAACCCATGGCTCCATCATCTTGTATAGAAAGGCCTTGTTCAAGTTCTGGCAATTGGTGAGAATGGACTGGAAAAAGATATAATATTTTGAGCTTGTCTCACGGCCACTGTCAACAAAAATAAATAAAGAAAAAAGAGTCACCACGGGCTATACTTACTTCGATTGATTTTGGCGTCGTAGCGATGAAAAAAGGCTGTGGACCGTAATAAGCGACTGTCACTTCCTGGTCGTGTATTGTCTTAAACATTTCATTGAAATAGTTGAATATTTCTGCGAATAGATCACATTGAAAAAAAACGAGGCGCACATTATTTAAAAAAAAACTCATGCACGCAGGCACAACTAATAACTTGCCCGTAAGATGTCAGCGTACCGGGCGATAAAGTTAAGACATTCAATGTACTCCATAAAATAAAATAAAATAAAATAAAATACTTTGTTGGGCACGTTGGTTCATTCTTTTATAGATTTACCTGCACAAGTTACGGCGCTCGTCTTCTCCTCTTTTGTCTCGTGCTCAAATATATTCTTGCATACGCGGGTATATGCAAGGTGTTTCACGAAAATAGAACCAAGTATATATAAAAAGCTGGTGAACCACAACTGAATGAAACCAATGACAGATGGTTCGCCACGATGTAGCAGTGGTTGGGGTACTTTTTATAGTGCGTAAATAGGTAATCAACTAGGACTAATACTGCAAAATTTATAATAATATTCGTTTAGGGGAGAGCTTCGTTTTGTTACAGCGCGAAGAGCATTCCGAAATGATCGATCTGTTTTTTACGTAAAGAGCTGTATTTGAGAGAAATTTTTGCCTCAACGTCATTTGTTGTGAGCCGAAAATCATAATTTCGTCCATGACTACAAAATCGAGACTGATCCGAATAAACTGAGTCACAAAAAATTTGCGGTTTAAGCGATAATCAAACCACGGTAATCTGCGTGGGCAGCAGGTGTTCTAGCACAAAGCCACGGCATTCCTTGAACTTTCTTCGAAAAACTAAAAAATCCGCCCACATCTTCCCGCATGGTGAAGTCGAGTAAATGCATCGCATAGTGGGGAGGGAGGGGGGGAGGTAGTATCGGGTGGATGGTAGCGCGCGGACAGACGTACAAACACGGCCAGAGGATGATTGGCAGTTTACCGGTACAAACCTTTCGGAGCTTCCCACCACTCATCATCATCCACTCCATGGATATGCTGTGATTTTTTAATGAATGGAGGAGAAGCGTTGCCTTCAACGAGGGGTGGTACGATGATGTGTGATCCAGTGCCTACTTATACAGGGTCGCCAGTGATGGTTTGCAGCTTGAACAGTTGGTTTTTACTATAGCAGACGCTGCCTGCATCGGCCTTGCAATTGCGAGGGGATAGATGGTTTGCGAATGCCTAACTGTTATATCCTGTGTATTATTCCATTTACTGAATGAAGGAGAAGCGTTGCCTTGAACGAGTGGTGGGACGCTCATGTGCAGTCCAGCGCCTACATATACGGGGTGGCCAGTGAGTGGTTGTGAAGCTCAAAGAGTCGGTTTTTACTATAGCAGACGCTGCCTGCGTCGGCCTTGCGAGGCGAGAGAGGGGAAGTGGTGCAAACAGTTGTCACGAGACGTAAGCATGCGGCATGATACGGGAGGTGCGAGCATGCGCTGTGGGGGTGTGGACATCACCGCCGACACACGACGTAGGACATGATGCGACCAAGAAATCTTCCGCATAAAAAAAAACACCACATGAATGCCATGTAGAGGAACGAGTCTCTTTGCCCCGCCATGATGGTCTAGTGGCTAAGGTACCCGGCTGCTGACCCACAGCGGGATCGAATCCCGGCTGCGGCGGCTTTATTTTTGATAATAATAATAATAATAATAATAATAATAATAATAATAATAATAATAATAATAATAATAATAATAATAATAATAATAATAATAATAATAATAATAATAATAATGTTTATTTTTCATCAATAGTTTGATGAAGGACAGCTGCAGGTAAAAGCTGCTCTCCAAAAGAGGCAGCTTGACAAGGCGGAAATGAAGGCGTACCAAGAAAATGCTGTAGGCGTGCCAAAAAACGCTTACTTTGAAGGAAAATAACGTTTTTGTGGTCCGCACAACGTCAGCTTACTCCGAACCCGACACCTATAGAACAGGCCTCCTGACGTAGATTTCGCCTTGCCCAACGCTTCCATTTTTTATACTGCTCGGCAGATGACGCTGTGGTTTCTGCTCTGAAGGGTACATTAGCATCACATGGACGTGGCATTTTGTAGAACTTCTTTACAGCTTCTTTTATGAGCGTTCGAAGAACACACAGAAGTTTGCAACAACGAAGGTACCACAAAGACGCGACCACGCGAGTGGAGCGTCACCCGGAAGAAACAGAACTTTTACACAGCCATCGCTATTCTTCATTGTAACGCGAAGTTTTTTTTGTCATGAATCAAACACAAACGAAGAAGCCGCATTTTATTATGTCTTGAAATGTTCAGTGTTATATTTTATAATGAGCTTGAATACTAGTGATAGTTTGTACTCGGGACCTTTGACGTCATCGGGCTCGTTCCAAAACCTCCCACTAGGGTTGCATATAATGAGCGACATTTACCTTAATTTGCCGATCAGTAGAGCTCTGTTCTTGAACGTATTTAAGTTTTAGAGATTCTAGAACACTGGCTTGTCACAATGACATAAACTTTCATTTGTCCTGAGTATCTCTAACTCACGTAATTGCATGAAAGAAACGTAGAATTGCATGGGGCGTCAAGACATTCCGTAATGAGTGCGTGTTTTAAAAATTCATTCATTGCAAGTTTTCAGACATACATAATCATTATTAGCTGCAAAAGCATCAACAAAGTAGGAAGGTGCTAAGGTTCCCGTGCGGCCTCACGGGTGCCTATTGAGCCCTTCCCTGGTTCGCAAAAGGATAAATTATGGCGTAGCGGGCACTTAACAACTATACTTTTTTGTTCCAAATTTTTTAACACCATACGCATAAATTTGCCCACCGTTTAAAAAAATTTGAGGATGTTGGAGCTTCGCCTTCAAGTGTATAGCGCGACAGCGTAATCGGGCACCATGTTCATCGCCTTAACCAATGCCTCGCTTCGATTATTAGTGCATGCCTCAACATTGCCGTAAGGAAACTGTCCGTGCAACATTGATCCTCAAACTATCCTAGAACGCTTACTGCAAGTAGCACTGCACCTTAATTAAGTTATTAGCCCATTACGCCATAATTATTCCTTTTGCGAGTCAGTGAAGGGCCTACTACGTGTACGTAAGGAAGCGCCGGATTAGTAACTGTTTACTTTGTTAATGATTTTGCAGCTGATAACGATTATATAGGTCAGCGCTTCGTAATCGTTGGGCCTTTCGAAAGTTCCCGCACGTACCACAATTCAAATAGTTTAACGAATGGCATAATTCCACGCTTCTTCCACGCAATGATACATGCGTTGAAAGGACACAAAGAGCAAATGAATATTTATGTCATCGTGAAAGGCCCATGTTTGAGAATGTCTGAAGCGTCAATATTGTCAAAAGCTATGCTATACTCACTGAGAAAATATGTTAAACGTAGGTCACTAGACGGGCCACGAGCCCCAAGACGTCAAACTGCCGAATACAAACTATCGCTAGTAAGAAATTGAAAAATATTTAAATTTGGTTTACGAGCTCGATCGAACCTTTCGACCAGTGGACTTCTCCAAGGCTAGACCAAACTTTCTTAGCGCTAGCGTGCATTCACTCCGAGATTGAGTGCGGTCGCCACCTGGTGGCCACTGTCTGAAGCGCGCCAACCGGGGACTGTTCTCTGCGTCGTCTGGTAGTCACATAAGGATATCAGGTGCGCGTACGTCATGCTCTTCCTCAAAGTGCGGCTCGTCCCGCTTTAGTAGCACGTTTAACTGCTGGTACGTGTCGCTTACACGATCTACAAAAGCGTTTGGTCTTGCTCGGCTCTGTATGCACTGCAATAAGATCAGTTCGTGCACTTGCCGAGAGTGCTGTGTATTATAGTCGTACCCTCCATTCGTTAGGATATTTCCGGTGCAGGTTCTGCTTTCTATGGAAGCACATCGTAATGTGCACTTAGCGTCACCCCAACATGTGGACTATTATATATTTTGTCCATACGGCATTTTGGAGGCTCACTGATAATAGAAATTTTGCGTTGTTGTTAGGTGTCTAATTGCGGCGTTGTTATTTATCAGTTATGCGCTGAGCTTTAACTGTGCTTGATACATTCTTTTCATTACAGGGGTCTTGTCCTACTACAGCGAAATCTTTCTGTAAAGTAAATTCTGACATTTCGTTACTTACATTGTCCCTTAAAAATGACACATAATGAAAGGACACGGAAGTGATCAAACTTGAGTCACCGTTGGCAATATTAAAGCTGGGCGAAGTTTATAAAGACGCATCTCTGTGCTTAAATTTGGGTTCGCTTTAAACAATCCAGATGGTCCATAATAATCCATAAGCAGTGCCTCACTCTTATGTCGTATAATTTCACAAAAAGCGTCACTTTTTTCACATTGTCTTGAGCACTTTTTTGGCGTTGTTCTAGATTGATGGAATAAATGAATATTCTTCGCCTGAAAAAAAAAGTCACAGCTTTCCCGCAAGCAAAACAATGAATGCGATAGCAACAAATTGGAATGTCATGCGAAGACTGGAAAACAAATCGAAACGCACCCCATGTTGCTCACGCATAAATGGCGCATGAAACTTACTCACAGGTACGCATGAATGCCAATAAGAGCCTCTTTCCTGTAAACTACCTTTTCTCACAATTTTGTAAGCGGCGCTACATACAATTATTACAAATATTGCTGCGCTGGGAGTGGCGCGAACATGCGCCTTCTGCCGTCTCCTCCCGTGAAACGGTACTGACGCCACGATCGGCCCGGTCGTTACTCAAGCTTCGCAAGGCGGCAGCGTGCCGCCAACCGAATGTCGCTTCTCTTTATCTCGTTCTCTTCTTGTGCTCCTATCCTTAGCACCAAGTATTCAAGAAATATCCTTTTTACTTTGTGCACCCTGTAAAAAATAGCTAGTGGGCGAGTGAAACGGGTGAGGCTTTTCGTGCGAGGCATGTTATTTACGCGTAAACAAGTATGTGACATAAATATACAATAGCGCAGTTGGCAATTATCACAAAACACGCGCTTTCTTGGTTGCTACAGCTACTTTGTGACTATTTTCTTGTCCACAATTCGTATCTCTCGCGTAAAGTTTATAACGATGGAAAAATTCATTGCGTGCATGAATGCGAGCATATGGTCTGCGCAGCCAAGAAGAGGGAAACAGCACCCCTCTAGATCATCTAAAACCTTCCACAATATGTCTCCGCACTTTTTCTGTCTAACACTCTTTCGCTCGCTCTAGCGAGGGTCGAAAGCTCGTCGAAGAGTAATGCAAGGGCTTCGATGGACACCGCGTCGTTTGTGGAGCTCCGTCAATCACCATGGTTAGAATCATTGTGTAGTGCGTTTTTTTTGCATTTTTGGAGTGGTTAAAGTCAAGAGCTGGCCACGCAGTGGGAAGCTTGCGCTTTTTTTGAGAACTTCTATAAATATTTCGGGCAATTGGGACAAAGACATGATGTTGCGTCTTCCTTTAGCGTACACTCATCCCATGGTATGGTTATAACTTCACCCTTGACGCTGTGGATGAAATCTTGAACGCGCTTTTCTGACTGAAAATGAGGTCACACACGACACAAGAGCTCATAGGTTCTTTGTCGAGCTTCGGAATGGCACGCTGACCTTCGCGAAGATGTGAAGCAGCCTTCGGCAGTCTGAAAAAGTACCTCTTCTCGCTCGAAGATCGCACTGAATCGTAGCTGCTCTTGCACTGATTGATCTATCAATTAATGCAGAGGGGGTTCAACGTCCCAAAACTACTGTATAACTATGAGAGACACCGTAGTGGTGGAACTTGAAAATTTCGACCGCCTAGGGTTCTTTAACGTGCACACAAATCTGAGCACACAAGCCTACAGCATTTTCGCCTCCATCAAAAATCTTGCCGACGCAGCTGGAATTCGATCCGACGACCTACGGGTCAACAGCCGAGTACCTTAGTCACTAGACTACCATGGTGGGGCATGCGCCACAGTTATTAAATGAACACGAACAAGCCTTTTGTAATGGATTGAATCATTCAACGACCCCGTATTTACGTAAATCAGATTGTGCAACGCCTGGATGTTCCTTTGATGTTCTAAAACGCTTTATTAGTCATATTAACGCGATTCCTTCCCCCACATGAAGCCTGCCTAAGACCAGTTTCAAAACGCGTTTCAGGTGCTGGTGTGACTCAGTGGTAGAATTCTAGGCTGGCACGCAGTGGACCCCAGATAGAATAACATTGAGTTGTAGGTGCATTTATAATGTACGTTTTTTTTTAAATTTTTTCGTGGTATTGGATACGGACACCGGCGGCGGCGGCGACGGATAAGTTACGGCGCCGCACGTGGCTTGTGTTTTGATCTCAGAGTAGTTTTCGCTGTAAAAAAAAAGTGTTGAAGGTTGTGATGGGAGGTGACGAAGAAGCCGATTTCTTGCCGTTTTGTCATTCCCTTCCCTGCATTACTTTCGGTGCACTCGCTAGTACGAGAGGAGAGAGAAAGCGCTTGAAGCGTGAAAGAAATTCACGCACTTGACACTCGTACTTTACAGATCCTAAAATTTTCTGTGGCTTTCGATTTGTGAGGTAATTAGCTCCTTTGATGAAGTCATTCAGCGATTGCATAGGAAAATGTTGCAGGTCCTCTTTAACACTGAATGGTACGCTTGAAACAAGACGCGCTCAGCATGATCCTAAGTCCCCGAACACGCGACACATGGATCCAAAATAAGGCTTGTTAGTCTTCACTGCAGTGACTTGTTTTGCCCAAGAAATTTCACAGTAGATAATGGCAGAAATCGTCACCCTGTAAGCAGTAACAGAATACCGCAAAGCTGATCTGTGCGTGAATTCAGGTGTGGCAAAGGTCATCATCCAGATGACCAGGCCTTGACAACGCCAGTACGTTGAAATGACAATGCAAACTTGTAGCCTTTGGAAGCGTTTGTCGACACGTGTCTTTGATTGGTTAAATGCAATGATGTATTTAAATAGACAAGCACAGAGTCGGGCAACATGTCTGAAAACCCCACCGTTACAATACCTGAAACAATACGGCGCTAATAACTCCACATAGTAGCAGCGCACCGTCCAGTAGCAGAGTTAGCTATGTATACTAACTACTTTGTTCGTTGTGAATTCTAAAACATTGTGGCACTGTGGTATAGAAATGTCAACGCGTACATGCATCCTAAATAAACATAATCTTGATGACGATGTCACAGATACACACTTTTATATAGTCATGAGTATTGAACGCACGATGCAGACGGTAGCAATTCGATTTGTGATTACCACGGGACCCGGTCAGAGATGCTGTCAATAGACATTCTGGCTTTATCGGAAGCACTCCAATAAATATTATAAGAGCCACAAGTTCCATCGAGTGGTCATTTGAGTAAGTTCAGTATGCATTAGTTGTACAGCCATGTGAAGAAGGCTTGTCAAAGTATAGTTGCTAATACGAAGAGCAGCGAAATGAATGAAACAGGCTCATACTGAATTAATTTGCCAAATTCATTTCAGGGGTTACACTAGCCTGAACTGCATTTACGAGGCACGCCGTAGTGGGAGGCCAGAGACTAATTTTGAGCGACTCCAAGGCAGCCCTTCAATGCATGCTAAGTCTACGATGGAGAAACTACCACCAGGTGGTGTATCGTATTAATGAAATTTGTCATCGCGCCGCTGATCAAGGACACGACATTGTTTTACAATGGTTGCCGGGGCACTGTGGCATCAGTGTTAACCACCTCGCCGACGACGCTGCCAGATGTGCCCACGATGGAGCGCCCACACTGTTAATACCCTTCACATCGCGCATAATGCCACGCTTGCGCACTGGAATTCTCTACTTAACTCCAATCATCACCCTAAGAATCTTAAGTCATTACTCCAGAAACAGCTGCCATCCAAGATTTCTCGACGTGACGCTACAATGCTGTGCCGGCTGTGAACTGGGGTAGCGTTTACTAAGTCATTCAGCCAGCGCATTGGCATGGCAGATTCATCCATGTGTGAAAGCTGCAACTGTATAGAGACTATTGAACATCTCTTGTGCCACTGTGCCCAATTTGATGAAGATTGCCGGACTCTCCAGTGTGCCTTGAATAGACTCGATGACCGGCCATTTACGAAGCAAAGATCTTAGGAGCCTGGTAGCGCAGCACATCATCACAGAAATCCACACGAGCCCTCCTGAGATACTTGACAGCAACTTCATTGAGGGACCGCCTGTGAAACTCGGCATTGTGTGTGTGATGTGACATGTGTCTATCCTTCTCTCTTTTTTACTCCCCTCTCCCACTCCCCATGTGTAGGCTAGCAAACTGGACGCATAGCCTAGTTAACCTCTCTACCTTTCCTACATTCCTTCTCTCTCTCTTGACCAACTGGCATTTTTAACGTGAACATAAATAAAACTAGAGGAAAAGTCGTTGTGGTATTCGGCTGCTGACCCTAACGGGTCAGCAGCCGAGGCAGCCGGGGGTCTAGCGGCTGCTTCGCCGCTAGACCCCCGCGGTGAGGCAGCCGCTCCTGCAGCTGGGCACAAAACACCGAGGCATATATTAGATGCGAAGCATCTTAGAGCGGGGTTCAATCCGGTGTGCTTCGTGACCATCCTTACTGCGCACGCGCTACAGCTGGCCCAAGCACTGCCACAACACGCTCACGCACTGGCGCATGTCGCTCTGTGTAAGGGTCTAGATGAGATGCTGTGGCTTCACCCCCTACACTCTCTCAGCAAACATGATGGCGTCGGGAGACAAGATACTGCCGACCCGCGATGAAGCAACGCTTTGTATCCTAGTCAGAACGCGCTGGAACGTGCTACAGCGTTTTGGTCTGCGTAAGTGGCTGTGTAAGAGGCGGTGGCCACTCCCAGCTACACTTTCTCAGCATGACATGCCTGGCGAGATCGCGGAGCAGCGGGTGGAGCAGTGAAAGGCTCAACGCGCCGAAGCGCAACGTAAACGTGGGCAAGCGGACTCCGAGCTCCAGTCTAGGGAAGCCCAGCGGTAACGGCAACGTTGGCTGGAAGCTTCTACGAATAAAACGCGGGCTCGTCATGCCGAAACGTAAAGGCAGCGTCAGCAAGCAAACCCCGCCGTATACAATGCCAACGTCGAAGCCACTGTCAGCGTCGAGCCTATGAGTCAGCTGCGGACAGAAAAAGTGAGCCCAATGTCCGTGCAGAATGCCTCGCTAGACAACTTGAACGCCCGGGCTTCGGTGGTGCCGATGCCACTAAATATTACAAAATGCGACGATAACACTAATGCACAGCAACAACGGAAAAATCAACGGAAATACTTAGGCAAACCGATGCAAACGTGGTGTGTGCACCCTCGTGCTGCGTCGCATCGCCTCATTGTGCCCTTTCGAGAAAGATGGCGTAATGCTTGCTCACAAGCCACGCGACATTATTCTGGCACATACATAACCAACATAACCAAAAAATAAAAGAGCGCACGCTTCGTCACCTCTAAACTTAAAGGCCTCTACCAGCGCTGCTCGCACCACTCGCCCTCGGGCCGACAGCGCGGCGCGCCCGCTTCGCAGGAGTCACAAAGAGGTGTCAGGTGCCGCGGCGGAGATTGACAACTGAAAGTATCTAGTAACCTTGATTTCAACGTTGAAGGAGGTGCTTCTTCGTGGCTCAATGGCTAACGCAATGGAATCACAAGCAAGAAATCGGCCGTTTGATTCCGCACGCTGGGCTATTTTTCTGGATTACTTTTTCTTTCGTGCGTTTTCGCATATATAGATACGCATATAGATACGGTGAGTGACGGTTGTCACCGACGCCGGCGGCAAAATCCGGCCGAAAGTGTCCATGTAATGGCTATCGCAATGAAATCTACTTTAGTCCTTTCAGATAACCGGACATTTGTTGGATCTCTGTCATGCGGATAATCAATCGTGGAAAGTTGCGGGCTGAACTGTTACATACAAGCACGCTCAAGCGCTGTCAGTCAATTAGGTTTCCTGAATAAACTCATCCACTGTCCTTGGTTGATTTGATGGAGAATATAATAACACAAAATGTGGATGCGTATGCGCGGTTATTTTAGTTCATCGCCCAAGAATATTAAATTTCTTTCTTTCTCTCTCTTTTTTAGTACTCAAATATAGCATGCATAATGCAAAGAACGAATTCAGTCCCACTAAAGCAGTGCGTAGTATACGTGGGACACAAGGTCAACATTTACAAATAAAAATACAATAAATCTAGCATTAAGACGCACAGCCGCTAAGCGCGAACATGCCTTTCAATGGCTGACGTCATTTCTCTCAAAAGTGATTGTAACGTTCTCTGAGTATTGTGTATCCATTTGGTGATGAACAGCATTCATATAGGCCGCAGTCACCTTGTTTTATTCTCCGACAATCAGCTTACACCATCCACAAAAAGCGCCGCTGCGTACATTCTTATGCGCGCCACCCACCACCTATCCACACTAGCGTGCGACGATGCTGCCACGTGTAGCCCTATCTCGGGGTGAATAGGGAACCTTGGGCCGTATTCACAAAACTCACTTAAGAAAAATTTTTGTGCAAGAGAAATTTTGTTGCGTAAGTCTATTCACGGAACGAAAAAAAAACGTCGTAAGAGGCTATTGTTGTCACATCGGCCGCTGCAATAAAGCGCATTGCGACTGCCCGGGAACTTGTAAGCGATGGTGATGCAGTAGCTATTCTACTTACGTCACCGAAAATTGCTTCTCAGATAATTCACGAAGCGAAATTTTGCGTAAAAACAGCGAGGCTGGAAGAAAATCGTAAGAGTGGTCCGGATGGCTCTTACGAACAATGTGGCTACTGGCCTATAGCATTTTCGCCTCCATCGAATATGCAGCCGCCACAGCCGGGATTCAATCCCGCAACTTGCGAGTCACCAGCCGGCTACAACAAAAAAATTCGTCGGGGAGAGCTCTAGCCAAATGGCGTCTATAAATGAAAGAGTAACGCGTTAGATGGCACCACGCGTCATTGATAAATGATAACGTAAGCACGTTAGCCGTAAGAGTTCCGAAATAATAACTAGTATGTTACTAGGCTACCGAAAAAAGTAACTCGTGACCGGTAACGGCGTCACTTGCAACGCGTTACCGCCAACACTGAGAAGAACACGCATTCTTCTAACACATTTGTCGCGAAAGAAGAAGCCAGTCATCAATATGGCACACTAAATATAAGTACCATTCCGTTAATTTTGGAATGAGTAAAAAGTTACTCTATAAAGTCAGGTGTTCTCATCAGAAATCACAGGTGGTACACTCGCGTGAGGTTACGTGCGTTCAGCACACACCACCAGAGAACGCGTCAAATTGCGTTCGCGGGCTTTTGGACCGAACGCGTTCTACTGCTGAATTTTTGTTTCTTACTTGCTGTCACTGGCAGATTCGGGTCCATTTTCGACAGGCTCTGCCACATGTCGATGACGAGTGAGAATGGCCAGCGTTGCTCGGGATGGGGTACATTGCGCAGGTACCAGTACATGCGCATCCACCTGGCCACGGGCACGACGATCTTTGCGAGAAGAGCAGCGACCAGTACTGCCAGCACCACTGTCGCTTTTGGTGGGAAAGCCGACGTGGTGGTCATCTTCTCGTCTGCCGACATAGCCTATTCGGCGTTCGTGGCTGCTCTTCCTGTCGGGCTGAAGCAGTTTACTTTTCGCGGTGCGTGCGCAGGCTTAAAACTGTGTTTTTTCTTTCTTGTGACATGCATACACCGTGTAGCACTACGCTGTATTTCGTTCAGCGAAGCACCTTCTCACCGAGTCAAACAATGAAAGCTGCACAGGGCGATGGTAGAGGCGAGGGTAAAAAAGAGACAATGGTGGCTATGTGGTTGCGTTATAGGTGTGAAGAGGAAGGAATCTCACAAAAAAAAAATGCATGAACCTTCAGTTTTGTGCTGATCTATTCGAAACAGCGTTCCTTCGTACAAGAGGCCCCTGTTTAAGTTCGCTCCACGCTCCTCTGAGCACTAATGAAGGGAAGACGTTCGGGCCACATGAGTCATGTTACCTTGCGGTGCATTCTTTTATACGAATTTGACTGTCATGTACTTATTACTGGTCATAGACCAAATAGTTGTTGTAAAGACCCACTATGACATAATGAACTTTCGTAAGTGGTCGATCGCAGCCACGAAAGCGTTGTACAATAGTTGGCCCTCTGTATTAGCTACGTATACCCAACCTTGGATGCACAATAGTATTACATGAGTTACTGGGCTTTTGTTTTTGTGAAGGAAGGAAACATAGAGTGGGGCTCGTTTCTTTCTCACAGTCACAGTCGAATGAATTCATCAGAATATTAGGTCAAGGAAAGCATAGGCGACACCAACTCTTGTTTAACTTTGGGGGAGCCCTTAGGAAGATTCCTTAGGCCCCGCCATGGTGGTCTAGTGGATAAGGTACTCGGCAGAAGTGGATAAGGTACGGCAGAAAGTTTATTCTTCGAGAGACACCTTTCAAAGTGCACAAAAAATAGCCTTCAAGCACTTTTCACGCAATTTTCGGGCACAAAAATTGTGTACTGGAGCTACAGTTGTGAACTGTATACGAGTGCTCTGACCCGCTTGAAGAGAAATCGGCAAGAAAGTTAACATTTGTTCTTATCTACATGAGAAATTTCAACAGTATAAAGGTCACGTTCGCGTCGCAAGATCTGAGTGAGTCAATAGCAGTGACAGTGATTGCTCTTGGTAAGCTACCTGCAACGGCAAAATTTCCTGCAGATTCAATAGAACAGATGGGCAAGCTATTTACTGCCTCAATACCAAAACTGCCACTGTCAGTTTTTCTGGTAAAATAAATTATCCTCTAAGTTCCACCTCCGAGCACCTGGCTTTTTTACGAGAGACAATAAAATCGACATCGGTCTAGACATTTGACAGCTCTAGGCCGCCGAACACTATTCGTAGCTGGCTAGTCATCATACAGGGTGTCCTTATGTTGTGACCTTCATAAAAATTTCAACCTAACTTGCCTCCTGACTCGTGGCCTCCAGCAAGTTTACTAGAAAATCAATTCAGCACTTAGAGGAAGAAGCATGACTGCAATGAGCATTCAAATGTGTTTCAATTTATTGCTGCGTTGAAACACATTTTTGTTGGGAAACTGTCAAACCTGTCATCACAGGAGAATTTCCAAGTTGTGGATTCGCACCTACTTGCACGTCTGTCCTCATTTGAGCCTCGAGCTGAAGTTATAACAGAAACGCTTTTCTCAAGCGAGACCTCAGGTGACGATCTCCTTGACATCACGGAAGAGAATGCTTTGTATTGCTTTGCGGGCTGCAACGCGCAGCGTTTTCTTCAGAATAGGCCAGCCGATTGTATCTGACCCATGCCTAAGGAGTGGTGATCGGGCATTCTGAGGTTCCCACCAAACTTTAGCTATGCTTCAGTCTTATGATAAAGAAGGCGTCCTTTTTTTGCTGCCTTCTGTTGGTTTTTTTTAGGTAGTGAAGGACATGAATAAATGTTTTGTCGAACATACAGGTGTGGTCACGCATTTGTGCTGCGTGACTACTGTGCTGAAAGATGAGCTAAACAATGGTCTGTCCAAAGAAATATTTTTCTCTGAAAGATGTCACTTGGACCTGCTGCGGCCCCTTTCCTATTCACGGCTGATGCTGCACATAAATTACATAAATTGGGCCCTTAGAAAAACTGCGCGAGAGAAAGTCCGCTGCAAAAAGGTAGCTCCAGAAGCTTCAAAATTAGAAAAAATTGTCTTACTAGGAGCTTACATTTTAAAGTGCAGCGTCTCTTTAGGTATTCTTTTGATTATGATATTTTATAACACACTCAAGCGCATTTCCGTGTCTGCGCAAATAGCGTACAAGGAATTGTTTTTTTTTTGCAGATATTCACAGCTTACTCTTCTGCTCCATAATTCACTATTGCGATACGAATAATTTGAGATCTTGTCCTTGATACTGTGAAGTTGCACAAGCACTAATACTACTTGGCATTGTCTCCACGAACACCTCCATTTTAATGTCAAATTAGGACGAAGCACGTTCTAGAAAAGCCAGAAATATTTTATCAAGTCAAGAAAACATCCTGTGCTAAAACCAAGTGCCACAAAAAGTTTGGGGAAGGGAGCTTTCACCAGTTTGTTAAGGCGGCTTCAGAGTCAAATGGCAAATTACCTGCAGTAAATTACAAAAATAAGAGTACAGCACAAATTTGTCCTACGCATCCAACATGACGCACGAAGCTGAGCTTATAAGCTCTTTAAATGAAAATACTTGATACAATTAAAGCAACTTTGAGGCATGTCCTGACAACCAGTCAGAACAGACTAGCTCCGAGCTATCTACCCAGGCTGAGTCATTTTAAGATGTCGATCTGAATTACTTTTGCGAACGTTTCTCTATTTCCAGAAGGTGCCTATTCTGTGATATTTTTGCACCTCACTCTTTCCTAGTCCAAATACTACCGACGATTAACCATCTACACTTGCCTATACTGCATTTACTTTTTATCTGTCTGCGAGGTGACATTTCATGTTTGATGTAGGATTGTGATACTCAGGCCTAACTGTAATAAAATATGTGCATTACAAATTGCGACGAATAACTGCAGTACACTGGTGTAAAAACTGTAATGATGCCCTGTTAGCAATGCTACAGCTTTGAACGATGGTTTATGTGATGCGTCGAGTAATTAAGTCACATGTTAAAATCTCAAAAAAAATTTGCTCAGTATGTAACGGTTCAAGCACAAGCTCAGTTATGTAGTGATTTTGCTTGCTATAGATGGTTATTTCGTCTAACAAGTTTCACAGAAAAAGTAAAAGAAGCTAGTAGGGTTGGGCTCATTGTGTTGGTCATCTGCACTGCATGATCAGCCCAATATTCATGGACTTGAATATGTTCTTATGACTATCCTTTCTGGAGAATTGTGTAATTTACAGCCAATGAACGTGAGGAACCTAGTAGCGATATTCTACATACGATGACCTGTCTGAATACTTCTCTTACGTTCATGTTAACGGTGCAGAATGTGAACATTTGTATTTATTATACGAGATAAACAAGTCTGAGTTATTGTGGCGTGTATAAAGTTTTACTGTTTGCAATATGTTGCTAATAAAATTAGCGCATTAACCACACTTTCCGACGCGCCGCCGCGGTAGTCTAGTGGCTAAGGCACTCGGCTGCTGACCCGCAGGTCGCGGGTTGAAATCCCGGCTGCGGCGGCTGCATTCCCGATGGAGGCCTAAATGTTTTAGGCCCGTGTGCTCAGATTCGGGTGCACGTTGAAGAACCCCGGGTGGATGAAATTTCCGGAGCCGTCCACTACGGCGTCTCTCATAATCATTTGGTGGCTTTTGAACGTTAAACCTCACATATCAATCAATCACACTTTCCGACTACTCCTTTCTTGCCCATGAAAAAATTGTGACGCTTAAAGACTTGTCGCCTCGCGCGCACTAAACGGAGAAATATTTTCAAACACATGTTTCGTGGACGTGCTGAAAGTCGAAAAAACTTGTGACCAAAAGTTGGCAAAACCTAATATGCAGCAGTAACGCAACCTGAAAAAAGAAAACACAACGCAAGTGGTGCTGTTGTCTGCTTGCGGCTGACACGGAAGTTGCACGCCCGTGGAGCGCATAGCAGACGACAAAGCCGCTCGGTGTTTCCTCCTCTCTCATCTACATAAGCGTTGCCATAGCAGCAACAGCAATTTTTTTATTGTTTTTTAATTTCAAAGTTTGGCCTACCAAACACAAGGAGACAAATAAATTAGTGCTGGTGAGGCAATTATCACTTACCTGGGGGGTATACCAGCTGATCTAGCCAAGGTTTTACCAATAGCGAGGGGTCTTTCACCGTGGTGTCGACGATAGCCGCAGCTGCCGCTGACATCCCATTTCTTTTCGACTGCATTAACTGCCGTGTCCTGCACCATCCCCGCGGCTTCTTTGATTTCAAGAAACTGTTCTTTTCCTTGCTCTTGTTTGCGACATATTTCGATAGTCTTCTTGTACAAGGGGCTTTCCGAAATCAGTTATCTACTGCAGGTTCTTGTCTTGAATACCCAGAAAAATACGGCTGTGCAGGACCTGGTCTTCCATTAACCCAAATTCACAGATTGTGGCTAACGTTTCTAGCTTCGTAAATGACTCATTTAAATGTTAGCCTTCCCTTTGGTTTTAGACCCAAATAGAAATTTATAATAGGTCGAATTAGTTTCCGGCTTATACAACTCCTAAATTGGCAGTTAGGACGTCTACGTTACTTTCGACCTCTTCAGCCTCAAACGTGAAAGTTTGAGGCTGAAGAGGTCAAAACCTTCCTTGCCTCTTCGACAATAATCACTATAGCAACGTGGCTGATTGCACTTTTTTCGCTTGTTTTGTCAAATTTGTTGCAGTGGAATATAAAGTAAACTCACTCTTCCAAGCTTTTCATGCAAGCCAGGTGTTGCCCGATCTGTCCAGCGGCTTCGGCGACAGCAAGATTGTTGACGCAAAAAGGCTGGGGATGTGGCCATTTCGGCTGGGCACCACTACCACCATGCAAGCGGGCTAGCAGTCGGGTGATGAGCAATGTTCACAGCGTTTGAAACAAAAGTAGATATAGGCAAGAATGGTGACGTAATAGGTGACACGATTTTAGAGGAATGGCTACGGACGTTGGAGTGGCTCAGCCACGCCACATGCATCAATATATGAAAGGTGATTGTGTTGTTTAACTCAATAGTGAAGTTTGCTTTATATTGAATCAGCCCTCCTTATGTAGTCGCATTTCAGGCACCAGCAGCACAACCATAACTTCAGGTGCAATGTTCGTCTACGAAGGTCTAAATCATCGCTGACCACTTAAGAGCGAAAAATGCGTAGGCATTCTTCTGCCGACTCAGCGAGGAAGCTGTGTCCATCCGTCCCTCTGCCCTGAAAGACGAGTAACTCTAAAGGCATATTTCTATAAAACGAAACAAAAAATGCATTCGTGATACTGAGATCCAAATAGGTGGCCAGTAAATTGGCGAGGAATTGTGGGATGCACCGTCTGCCATCGGCTTCCGGTTTGAGAAGAGTATACGATGGCGAACCGCTTCACCGCAAGCCTCAGATTATTCGGGATTCGCGCGCGTGGCCGCCCGTTTATCTTCGTCCTGATAAACCATGGTTGGTTGTTCGGCCGTTGGCTGCTCCTACTCGAGCGTGGAAGGCAAACACAGGTATACTTCCCATGGAACGAAGAAAAAATAATGAGGTGGGCCGCGGCTGTGAAGGGAGCCGCAGCGACAGGTATAGCCTTTGAGTACGGAACCTTGAAGCCAGAGTGTGCGAAAACCATTTTATCACAAATGCGTGTGTATTCAACACTAAAAAAAAACTTTCGCATGAATTCGTTGCGAATATTATATTGAGAAATAAATTGTCGCGCAAGCGCCTAGCATAAATATTATGGGAACACGCGGGCGAATCTACCTGCCAGGTGAGATGAGCGCTGGCCATTGCACCCATATACATGACAAAAAACGCGAAAGCTTCACTCAAGAGTAAGTTTACACGAAGCGTTGGACGAATTCATTTGCGTTTATTTCGGTCAAACTGTGCGCCAAGACGGCACCCATAGGAAAAAGTGCGTTAAACAAGCGCAGGGTTTCGATTATTCGGAGCCGTCTATGTCTGACTATTGTTTATGCGCCGCCGTGCCCTGCAGCTTGACCAAGATCCGCGTTCAAATAAGCATCTGGCGTCGACTAAGAAATGCATCTTATAGCGCGCTGAAGGCTAGAAAAAAATATCTCAACGCGCTCAATAAGTGTTGCGTCGCGGGTTTAAATCCCGGCTGCGGTGGCTGCATTTCCGATGGAGGCGGAAACGTTGTAGGCCCGTGTGCTCAGATTTGGGTGCACGTTAATGAACCCCAGGTGGTCGAAATTTCCGGAGCCCTCCACTACGGCGTCTCTCATAATCATATGGTGGTTTTGGGACGTTAAACCCCACATATCAATCAATCAATCATTCAATAAGTGTTGCGCTTCATGCCGATCGACTGACAAGTTCGGCCGTAGCAGCGATCCCGAAATGAACTCTTAGCACACTGCTACAGTCATACCCATACCTTGAGATCTTTAAAACGGTGACTTTTAGTCTGCAGTACCATATTATACAAGGAATACAAGGAAAACTGGTTTGCGTATCAGCTGATCTGCTAGCCAAACTGACAGCACCCCCAAGCAGCATAAAAGCATCGCACTATCATTTGAGTGCGCCAAAAAAAGTTTGCGGACCGTTCATGGCTTTCGTAGCTTGTCATCGTCACAGTCACAGGCGACAAAAAAAAACAACTTTTAAAGCACTGACATTGCATGGCGATGTGCTTTTTTCAACGGAGCAGTACAAAAAAATGCGAGTGTGCCGCTACTGACACGTGTGGTGCGTCGAACCGGAAGCCGTCGTCTCCCACAGTTTCCTGCGATTGCCTATTTTACCGGTCACCTATTGAGGGCGCCACGCCCAGATGCCGAGCGTCTTATCCATCGGGATAAGCAGCTACGCTTGCAGAATGTGAATATGTCTGAACTAACGAATGCTTTGCGGCGGCCGAATGGAAGAAAGCATTTCGTAAGGGTGGAATAAAATGCCTCTCATGTCAAGATGTAATACCGATATACAGCTTTGTGAACGTGAGGACAATCCTTGATTGATTGATTGATATGTAGGGTTTAACGTCCCAAAACCACTATATGATTATGAGAGACGCCGTAGTGGAGGGCTCCGGAAATTTAGACCACCTGGGGTTCTTTAACGTGCACCCAAATCTGAGCACACGGGCCTACAACATTTCCGCCTCCATCGGTGAGGACAATCCTGACTTTGCGTTGTTTTAACGCACAACACGCGTTTCTTTGGTTCCGGGTCGACATTATTTGGTGCCACTCTAAACACTGTCGAATACTGGAAAGAAGATGATGGCGCCATGGTCATTCCGTGCCCACGCCGTCCCAAAAGAATGCTACAGGGAAGGCCACAACCATAGTTCGATGCAGTTAAACTTTGATCAAGCAACGCTGAGACAACTCTCAAAGTAGATCCTACGTGTTTTTTTATACTACTTTTAACTCTGACAGTGCCACTGACAGGCTTGCTGAGAATACATGGTGGGACTCGGGCCCTGGTGGTGTGTACGTTGGTGTTGCAGTAGCGACTATCCTAGTTCTGTGTAGGCACAGGTAGGACGGCTGGGAATTATAACAATTCAGTGAACGTTGGCAGCTATCCCTTCATCCAGATTCTTCAGCTTTTACGCGTGCGTATATGTCCACTAGCCCTGATAGTGATGATGGCGAAGCGGAATACCTTAATTTGCATAAGATTTTATAGGAAATGACAAGCAGTGGCCACCTATCCTCTTTGTTACAATAGATTATTGCCCGTACCACTCGATTCTAGTATACCAGCGTTTTCTCCTTCTTACACCATATAAGCTCCTGTTTTAACTCTTGTGTGTACATTTGCCAGTTCCAGAAACAATTTTCGTTCTATCGATTCTTTTTCATTATTTTTTCCCATCAGTATCAGCTCCCGCAAGACAGAGTAAACTGAAGATCATCGGGAGAGGTCTTCGTCTTGAAGTGGACATAAAATAGATATATAATGATAGACATTGTGACGTCATAATTAGGTAGTCCGCGCCATCAATTTATTTCGCAGTAAACATCCTACTGCACAAATAGAATTGTTGTTTGTCAGTCATGTCTCTTGCGCTACTTACAACAACCCATTTTTTGCTCTCACGAACTTTACGATACCAGATCTGCCTGTACGGTACGAGATACCTGCTGATGTGCCTGTACAAACTGTTTGTGTGAAGTTGCAAGACGAACGAACGACCATTGGAGACATTTATTTGGTTCAGCTGGCGAAATGTGCCTGGAACTGTTCGTAAATAAATAAGCAGAGGTATACATTCTCCAGGAACTAATTTTGCAGGTCAGGTCAATGACACTTTAATGATGAGCACTGCGTCAGCGAGGTGTGAGCTTCAGTTGTATTCCTTGCAAAGGCCTCAGCACTATCTCCAGTTGCAGTTGAAGCTCCTCCTTACGTACGAGTGACTCCACTCTGAAGTTTCGCAGGATGTGGGTCAACATTATTTTCTCTTCCAGCTGGGCAAACCTTTGGCCTAGGGAATAAAGAGACGAACGAAATCCTTCAGTTAGATTACTTTATCATAAATGTGTGCCTGCCATTACAACGTCAGAATTGTGGGACATGAAGAATGTAGGTACTACCTAATGAATTTCTATTCTCTTGGTATATTAGACGCACCGTTCAGTATTTACTCCTCAGAAGACAAGTACCCTATTGTACGGGCGCAAGAATCGAGGAAAATTTACATTTAAGAGGCATGTTGTGTTACATTTATTTTTATTTTTGCGTTAAGCAAGCAACAAATTTGCCTCAACCGGTGTTCTGTAAAGACTACATTCACTATATATAGTATTCACTTTTTCATATCAACCGCCAATAGCAACATAGTATAGATTATGTCGGCAACGGCAGCAGAATTCACAGCCATGTCATGCCAGAAGCAAGAGAATTTAATTTGCGATTGTTGCAAAGTTTTCGCTTAACTCCGTGATAGCCTGCTATTCAGGTGCTCACGGTACATTGACTCCCTGTGTAAGCAAGACAACACTGCTTGAAATGAGTTGCTAACACATGCTAGTGAATACTGCTCTGTTGAGCGTGGGATCACTGCACATTGTAGTTGGGCATACACGTGCCGAAGTTAATGCTAGTTGAGTTTGACGTAGTGGCGATCTAGATGTCTCTAATCTCAGACACCAGACCCGTGGCATGTCTTTTCCGATATGGCCCCGCTTAATATGTGCTCTGGTGTCCACAATCACTATAGTACGTTTTTTATTTCTTTTTTTCGAGAAAAAGGACACTACCATCACTACGAATGTAATACCAAGCTAAAAAGAAAACTTATCTGTGTTTCTTAGAAATATGGATTCCTAATAGGAGGTAGAAAGCAAGAAAAAAATGTCACAGCCCACTTTATGTATTCAGTTAAGACGAATCGAAGGTGAAATTTGTCCGGTGGGGCTATTTCACCGTCTGCTTTACAGCACGTGAACAGCGGTTTATTTTTTTTGTTAGTCCTTTAGTCCCACAAACGCCGCGAAGACCAAGTGAACTCGCAGATCACGCGACTAAACCAATGAGATGCGCGGGTGGTTGTAGGTCGTTTTGCACCATGAACTGGCTTTTTTTCCGAGGAACCCTTCTCAAGAACCATTAAATGTTTTCGCCTTGTGACTACCCTGGTCGGAAGATAGAAACAAGGACAAAAACCTCTACAATGCATGTAGTCACTCTATGTCATCTCAGGTAATGATGAGAATAGCTGTGGTCCAAGGCCGGATTGATTAATACCTTCAGACGCAGGGACACTGAATATTTCAAAAAGGACCCACTGTGACTTTGAGGCTATAGTGTTGCTGTACTGCCAAGTATTTGAACGTGAGCTCCATATCCAACCGCGAGAGCTGTATATATGCCAATAGAATGGCAAGAACGAATGTGCATTTAGTTTTATTTATGTGCACGTTAAAAAATGCCAGATGGTCAAAATTAGTCACTGGTCTCCCACTTTGGCGTGCCTCATAAATGCAGTTCAGGCACGTAGAACCCCTGAAATAAATTGGGAAAATTATTCAGTACGAGCCTTGTTCGTTCATTTCGCAGCTCTTCCTGATGGCATCTATAGTTTGACAAGCTTTCTTCACAAGGCTGTGCAACTAATGGTACTAAACTGACTCAAATGACCACTCGATGGAACTTGTGGATTTATAATTTTTAATGGCGTGCTTCCGATAAAGACCGAATGTCTATTGACAGCAAGTCTGACCAGATCCCGTTGTAATCACAAATCGAATTGCCACCGTCTGCATGGTTCCTTCAATACTAAAGAATGTATAAAGGTGTGCATATAAGACATCATCGTCTAGATTACGTTTATTTAGGATGCATGTATGCATTGATGTTTTTATACCACAGTGCCGCAATGTTTTAAAATCCACAACGAACAAAGAAGTTAGTATACATGGCTAACTCAGCTACTGGATGGTGAGCTGCTACTATGTGGAGTTTTGAGCGCCCTAATAATTCAGGTATTGTAACGGTGAAGTTTTCAGACATGTCTCCCGACTATGTGCTTGTCTAGTTAGATACATCATTACATTCAACCAATCGAATACACGTGTCGACAAACGCTTCCAAAGGCTTCAAGCTTGCATTTATTGTGATTTCGACATACTGGCATTGTCAAGGCCTGGTCATCTGGACGATGAGCTTTGCTACACCTGAATTCACGCACAGATCAGTGTTGCGGTATTCTGTTATCGCTTATAGACTGACAATTTATGTTGTTATATACAGTGAAATTTTTGGACAAAACAAGTCCCTTCAGTGAAGACTAACAAGCTTTATTTGGGATCCACGTGTCGCATGTTCGGGGAGGCAGGATCGCGCTGAGCGCGTCCTGTTTCAAGCGTACCATTCAGTGTTAAAAAGGTGCTGCAACACATTCTGGTGTAATCGCTTAATGAATTCATTGAAAGAACTCATTGCCTCATGAATCTAAAGGTGCAGAAAATTTTATAAACTGTCGTGTACGAGTGAAGTCACATGAATTTCTTTAATGCTTCAAGAGCTTTTTCTCTTCCTCTCGTACTAGCAAGCGCATTGAAAGTAATGCAGGGAAGAGAATGACAAATAGGCAAGAAATCGGCTTTTTTGTCAGCAACTCTCACAACCTTCGGCAATTTTTTTGTTGCTTCGAACACGCCGCTTACTTTCAGTGTGAGCGCGAGTATGCACGTGTAAGCATTCCGCAGTGGTCACCGTAATTACAGTGCTCGTTATGATCAAGTAAACCAATGGCCGAGAACTTTGTGTCGATAGCATGGTCATTTGGGTTTATGGCATCATTTGTCGATAAAGAAGGAAACAGCTTCTAGCTAACTTTCAGAATTTCAAACTCCGAGCTGCCTCTTACGCTGTGATGTTTGGCTCGCGTGTTCTCCGGAGCCTCGACTACCGATCGACAGTTTTCTATGACCGTGCTGAAATAGTTTTGCAGGGTGCCTTTACTAGGCTATATACTCTACAGCAAATGTGTACTATCCGTTATCGTCCTATCATGGATGCTCATATTGGAGTGTTTGCGCAAGCATGTCTCGGTTCAGCGCTCATGATGGGCACGCTAAAGAATGTGAAGATGTTTAAATAAATACGAAGTTTCTCTACTGCGGCGCACCCCATAATTATATGAAGGTTCTGGAACGTAAAACACGAGACTTTGATTTTAAATTTAAGAGTGAGATATAGATATAGGTCTTCCAAATTGAGTACCGCGTAACAAAACACTCCAGTTCATATAAAAAAAAACTACAGCTCATCAAACCCAGAGGGAGACCAACAGCGGATCTCCCTTTGGGTTTTAAGATATTGGCAGTGTTGAGAAATACTTTACGCACCAATGCAGTTGCGGGATCCAGCAGAGAAGGGGACGAAAGCGAAGGGGCTGACATTTCTGTTGTCCATGAACCTCTCTGGCATGAATGTGTTTGGGTTCTTGTAGGCCTTGGGGTGGCGATGCAAAAAGTAAATGGCACAGGCTGCAACAGTTCCTTTCGGAATTGTGTACTTTCCTGCAATAAGGAGTGGTTGCTAAAACGCACGTGTTGGACAATCCTTCAAACACGGCGACGGTCACAGAAAGACGTGGACAGCAATTGGCCTACCATTTGACAACAAGGAAAGTTTTAATTCACAGCCAACATTTGAACCCGCATCCTCTGCGTTTAAATTGCTGACTATGAGCATTCACCGTGTTGAACCGTTGGCTCTGAGTTTAGAAAGCTGAGTCAGCTCTTAGACACCGAAAACGCTAAAATGAACCTAAAGTTTATCCACATGTTAAGACGTAATGCCGGATTTTGTAATGACAAATTAAGTTTTCGAGTCAGTTTTCGGTTTATTAGAACAAGCTTTAAATCATCAGTTTAGTTGAATGCATTGCTTTGAATATTTGATCCGAGAGAATAATCAAAATATATTTTGGAAGCCTCGGTCATGTGTTTAGCAATTATACCTGAACGTACACACTAGACAAAAATCACCTGAAATAACCTCAAAAACTGAGTAAACCACTTGTCCTCTAGCGCACTACCTTTCCTGGGTTTTTTAAAGACGATAGTCTTTCTTGGGGACCTTCGACGGAAAAATTTTGGTCTGTTTGTCTGCCCTAACAATACCTCAAACGGCATCAAACAGCCAACCCCATCCGCAGCGCCCACCAATATTGCTCAAGGTTTAGCGCTCATAGTTGTGCGATTGCCGATTAAAAAGCAATCATAGCGCATATTTGAGGCGCCACAACAACGCTTCGACGTTTTCTATGTGTGCCTTTATACTAGAAGAGGCACACACAACTAACTCTAAGGAATGTAGCGTTTAATCGCGCTGCGCTGACAGTGCAACGCGATGCTCAAAAAGATGTTTCCAACGCTTTGCTGCGACAACACGGTAGTGGCACCTGCCCGTCACTTTGCGTTGTACACCTTATACCTCCGAGACTGGAGTGCATCTTTCTCCGCGGGCTGCACGCCTTCGTTTTCGAAGATAACTGCCAGATAGCACTTGTGTCTAACGTGCCTAGATGTGCTCGTTCGCCTCAGCTACACGCTCGAGGCACTCTAACGCAGCGCCTGCAGAATACCATTCACCAATTTTCTTGTGCAGAACATCAAATAAACGTTTCGTTCACTCGCTCCAGATGAAAGACTATCGTCTTTCGACGACTTTACAGTGTACATGTAGATTCGCGCCAATTTTTTACCCCCTACTATCGAAGTAAAAATTCACTCTCGTGCTAACTGAGTTTATGAACGTAGAAAGGTAAGTAATTATTTGCTTACTTTAATTATTATTATGAGGAAGGAAGTAATTATTTACCGCAATGAAGTTTTGAGCGAGTTTAGAGAGAGCAAACTTTTACTACCTTCACAAGGTTTTTCAGCTGATTTCTGGAAATTATTTCCGGTGGTAAACAAAAGTTGACGGGTGCTTTCGCCCAGAGCTGACAACTTTATTAAATATCAAATGATGGCAGAATTGATGACACATAGATTCACATACAGACAAACACGCATACACAACAAATGCAGAATAAAACACCACTCGAACAGACTGCACGCGTTACTCGACTGCACTTCGACAGTCCCGTATATATAGACATGACTTTTTGATCGGCTGTGTGGTACTGGTAGGAGAGCTCTTTTTTAGCATCGATTAACAACAACGGTTAAAGGTGCAAGCGTAAACTTGAGGTGGGCTGCAGGCCGCTAAATGTCACACCAAACTATTAATATGAATCTACCCTATCTCACCTTTTTGATTATTCAATAATTATTTGAAACATCGGGCTCTTGGCCCCACACGTATTAGCACTGCTGATGCGCAAGTCCATAAAATATACCTAAGCACACACAAACCATGACAGCTCAAAGATTTAGATTTTCATTGAGCGACCGTGCAAAAACACAGTAGCAGCAGGTATTCATGACTGCGGGTGTAGAAGAGTGGTGCACGCCTGCATACAAGCTACTTACCGACTGCGTGCTAGGCCTTTTCGAGGAGCACGGCTATGCGGTGAAACACAGCTGGCGATCACAGAATACACATCCTGTGCGAATTTCGTCATCATTTCAGACACAAATGAACACGCGTCCGCTATCTGCGGAGTATTACGGGGACGGGGTGATGTATGTACTTCCAACGAAAGAGACGGCCCGTCTCGGTTTTCTTCGTGCTCACCGGCAGCCGCTTGTTGGTTCCGTCTGGCTCGTATCGGTGCTCGCCTTCGTGCTACATGTTTGAGAACAGGTGGCGCACGAGGCTGACAATACAGGCTGCACTTTACTCCAACAGACATCGTCTTCGGTGGAATCAAGTATATGCGATGCTTCATTCACCTGCCCCGGCGACACACTCCCACTCGTCACTGGCTGGTCGCGGCTTGGTGCCGATGACATAGTGAAGCGTTTTGCTTATCGCTTCTCCAGGAAGCAACCACGGACGATGACACCATATTTTGTTACCACTGGCAGATCTTCGCGATTCGGCACGGAAGCGAGATATCCGCGACGTGCAGGTTCGGAGGCGCTCGGAAGCGCACGGTCGCTCGATGATGTAGGAAACACGTGGCATCTATCAGCTCCCGAGCTTCTTGCACGGTCTGTCTCCAAGGCCACCGCAGAGCAAAAGCCAACAATTTGCGAAAGTATGCAGGACAACTTTCCACAGCAGGTTTTCTGTCTTTTTTTGTTGAGAGCCCCCCCCCCCTCCTTTTTTTTTTCGTTCACAGAATGCTGTTCTCGCTTGTTGTGCTTATGCTGCCCCCAGTTCCAGTGAAAGTGCGTTCACTCGAGGTCAGTCATGAGGCACGACGATACAAAAAAAAAAACACACATCTGTGGTCCTCGCGTACCTTCAGGATTAACTGAGAGCGTCACTAGGGGAGTATGGGGCAAAAGCCACCGAAGCAGCTGCACCTTGCAGTCACGTGGTAATAAACTGTGAAACGCAGGTTAAAAATCACGTGATAGAAAACTTCCTACGTGGTAAAACTGGAATTTGGCATCATTTTACTCACGTACCTTCAGCATTAACAGAGAGCGTCACTAGGGGGGTATGGGGCAAAAGCCGCCGAAGCAGCTGCACCTTGCAGTCACGTGGTAATAAACTGTGAAACGCAGGTTAAAAATCATGTGATAGAAAACTCCCTACGTGGTAAAACTGGAATATGGCATCATTTTACTACTTGCCTCAGAGGTGGTGGTAAAACTATGTCATGTACCATCTTTTACTCCAACACGAGGTAGTAATTTTAAATGCGAGAGAGTTTTCAGAGGTCATCAGCCGCCAAAACCCCAAACTCGGATAGTTTTTGCTTACAGTGTAGCATAGGTATGTTGTAGCTCCAACGATGTAGCAGTGGCGTGCTCGTGATAGCAGGTAGACGCCTAAAGTTAACCTGCGAGCAGGCGTGTAAGAATTGACACTGCGGTATATACCACACTTGACATTGTCCTCTTGGAGGTACATTCCAGTCAGCTTCAAACTATTTTCCTGACTATGTAAAGAGAATATGTCGCTGAAACTGCGTTGAGATTAAGGTAAGTGGTCGTAGTAGGTTTTACTACTGGCGTAACGTACTAAAGGATTCATTATCGCAGTGAGCAGCGGGTGTTTGAATCCGTAGCATTATTTCGTTTTGGGAAACATTGTCAATCTCTCATCTCTCATCAAAGAAGAAACGACCACAACTGCGGTAAGCTAGATAAATAGATAGATGGATATTCAAGCTTGGGTGAAGCTCTCTCTCTCTCTCTCTCTCTCTATATATATATATATATATATATATATATATATATATATATATATATATATAAATCTTGGCTAAGGTATACATGAATGAAGTTGGGTAAATCTCGGGCCAAGGTCTTTAGTGGTGAGCTTCTCTCTCAAAAGAGAGAGAGAGAGAAGTGCTTTGATTGATATGTGGGGTTTAACGTCCCAAAACCACCATATGATTATAAGAGACGCCGTAGTGGAGGACTCCGGAAATCTCGACCACCTGGGGTTCTTTAACGTGCACCCAAATCTGAGCACACGGGCCTACAACATTTATGCCTCCATTAGAAATGCAGCCGCCGCAGCCGGGATTCGAACCCGCGACCTGCGGGTCAGCAGCCGAGTACCTTAGCCACTAAACCACCACGGCGGGGCAGAGAGAGAAGTGCTACATGGCGCCTTATCGCTGCTAGAATGTTGTACTTTCGCTGACTTGATGGTGAGTAGCGCTGCTTCAAGCTCCCAGTGTTACAGATACCGAAATAACAAAGAAACTGGATGGGAAGTACAACTGCCACCATAGGTCGATATAATATCGCAGGCATAATACAGAATTTATAGGTTTGGTGTCAACCACTGGCGAATCCTATTTCGTCCACTGTCATTTTCCCTTCTTTTTGGTAATTTCTTCTTTTTCATTAGGAATTCTAGACAATACCACTTTTCTTCCTTTGGCTTTATTATCTGCTGGCTTCGCATGTCACCATGAGTTTGTCAAATGCAGATCAGGAAAGCGAGTTTTACAGTTAGGAAAAGGAACCGTTTTAACTAGCACTGAGTGCTGTGAAGATTCTTGTGAAATCACATCGAAAAAATTACGGCTTCAGTGAGTTTAGAGCCATCAATGTGAAAATATCGCGTAGTAACTTTTCACAATGCTAAGGAGATCACATGCCAAAGTCTATGCTCTACGAGGCGCTCTTAATTTGTTTGAATTACTGTGTTCACACTTTAATAGCTTTAATGTTGTCGATTCACTTTTGCTTCAATTTGATGGGCGTTGATTAATACTGGAGCCCCTTCATTCCT